>JAWNPS010000130.1:600000-1068865 GCA_035047385.1 Drosophila tripunctata | reverse complement strand
TCGTTCTCAAAATCTATTGTCTGAAACTTGAATTTTGTTTTTGCATTTCGTTCTCAAGAAATATAGTCTGAAACTTGTTATAACTGAATATTTTAATTTGATTTTTTTTTTAATTTTCCCCGACATTTTTGAAAAACAAAACCAAAAAAATTTTCGTTCTCAAAATCTATAGTCTGAAACTTGTTATATAACTGAATATTGTAATTATATTTTTTTTTTTAATTTTCATGTACCCCGACATTTTTGAAAAAAAAAATTCCAAAAATTTGTCTGAAACTTGTCTTAACTGAATATTAAAATTTGATTTTTTATTTTTTTTTTAAATTTTCTTGTACCCCGACATTTAAAAAAAAAATCAACAAATTTTTTTATGCATTTTGTTCTCAAAATCTATAGTCTGAAACTTGTTATAACTGAATATTGTAACTTCATTTTTTTTTAATTTTCATGGACCTTGACATTTTTGAAAAAAAAAATCCAAAAATTTTGTTTTTGCATTTCGTTTGCAAAATCTATAGTCTTAAACTTGTTATATAACTGAATATTGTAATTTGAATTTTTTTTTAATTTTCATGGACCTTGACATTTTTGGAAGAAAAAAAATCCAAAAATTTTGTTTTTGCATTTCGTTTGCAAAATCTATAGTCTGAAACTTGTTATATAACTGAATATTGTAACTTCATTTTTTTTTAAATTTTTCATGTACCCCAACATTTTGAAAAACAAATCCAAAAAATTTTTCGTTCTCAAAATCTATAGTCTGAAACTTGTTATAACTGAATATTGTAACTTCATTTTTTTTTTTAATTTTTCATGTACCCCGACATTTTTGAAAAAAAAAGCCCAAAAATTTTGTTTTTGCATTTCGTTTGCAAAATCTATAGTCTGAAACTTGTTATATAACTGAATATTGTAATTTGATTTTTTTTTTAATTTTCATGGACATTGACATTTTTGAAAACAAAAAAAGTCCAAAAATTTTGTTTTTGCATTTCGTTCTCAAGAAATATAGTCTGAAACTTGTTATAACTGAATATTTTAATTTGATTTTTTTTTTAATTTTCATGTACCCCGCCATTTTTGAAAAACAAAATCCAAAAAAATTTTCGTTCTCAAAATCTATAGTCTGAACTTGTTATATAACTGAATATTGTAATTATATTTTTTTTTAATTTTCATGTACCCCGACATTTTTGAAAAAAAAAATCCAAAAATTTGTTTTTTTGCATTTCGTTCTCAAATCTATAGTCTGAAACTTGTTATATAACTGAATATTGTAACTTAATTTTTTTTATACCCAAAAATACATGGTTTTGGCAAATATCTCAGTTAATATAACACCTAGGGACTCCAATTTTGGCATAAAGGTTGCTATTTGCAATATAAATATAATGCCATCAAAATTTATTGGACGCCACGCCTTCTTCGCCCACAATTGCGTTGAAACTTCGAATGCCTCTGGCTCACTTATTTTTTATACCCTCTGAGGGGTATATTGGGTTTGTCAGAGGCGATTTGTATGTAACAGGCAGAAGGAGGCGTAGCAGACCCCGTAAAGTATATATATTCTTGATCAGCATCAACAGCCGAGTCGATATAGCCTGTCCGTCTGTCCGTCCGTCCGTTTGTCCGTCTGTCCGTCCGTATGAACGAAAGGATCTCAGAGATGGTAAGAGCTACAAGTTCAAACTTGGTCAGTATCGATCACATATTTAGTCAGGCAATACAAGAATCTTTTTTTTTTTGATGCCACGCCCCATTCGCCCACAATAAGCGAAAAACCAGACATACCTCCTAAAAAATACGTGTTTTTTGCGAATATATGCCATCAAAATTTATTGGATGCCACGCCCCCTTCGCCCACAACTGCGTTGAAACTTCGAATGCCTCTGGCTCACTTATTTCTTAACGTATAGTTTTGTAACTTTGTGTATAATTAGAGACAAATAATATTAAGGAATACTGAAAATTGCATCAAAATCGGACTATAATTAAAAAAGTTTTTCATTCAAACTTAAATTTTTATCGCAATAGCAGTGCACTGCTTTTGTTTACGCTGCAGTGTTTACAAGCAGTGCGCAAACAGTGCTTGTGTATCTAAAACTTACTCAGTGCACTGCTTGTGTGTATAAAATGTACTCAGTGCACTGCTTGTAAGCAGTCCAAAATGAATTCATATAATTGGAAACGAAGCTCAGAGGGTATTACACGGTCGGCATGCCCGACTGACATTTTCTTTCTTGTTTTTTTTTTGAAATTTTCTTGTACCCCGACATTTAAAAAAAAAATCAAGAAATTTTTTTATGCATTTTGTTCTCAAAATCTATAGTCTGAAACTTGTTATATAACTGAATATTGTAACTTCATTTTTTTTTTTAATTTTTCATGTACCCCGACATTTTTGAAAAAAAAAAATCCAAAAAATTTTTCGTTCTCAAAATCTATAGTCTGAAACTTGTTATATAACTGAATATTGTAATTTGATTTTTTTTTAATTTTCATGGACCTTGACATTTTTAAAAAAAAAAAATCCAAAAATTTTGTTAATTTCGTTCATTTCATTTCGTTCTCAAAATCTATAGTCTGAACTTGTTATATAACTGAATATTGTAATTTGATTTTTTTTTAATTTTCATGGACCTTGACATTTTTGAAAAAAAAAAAAAATCCAAAAATTTTGTTTTTGTTATATAACTGAATATTGTAACTTAATTTTTATTTTAATTTTTCATGTACCCCAACATTTTGAAAAACAAATCCAAAAAATTTTTCGTTCTCAAAATCTATTGTCTGAAACTTGAATTTTGTTTTTGCATTTCGTTCTCAAGAAATATAGTCTGAAACTTGTTATAACTAAATATTTTAATTTGATTTTTTTTTTAATTTTCCCCGACATTTTTGAAAAACAAAACCAAAAAAATTTTCGTTCTCAAAATCTATAGTCTGAAACTTGTTATATAACTGAATATTGTAATTATATTTTTTTTTTTAATTTTCATGTACCCCGACATTTTTGAAAAAAAAAATCCAAAAATTTGTCTGAAACTTGTCTTAACTGAATATTAAAATTTGATTTTTTATTTTTTTTTTTAAATTTTCTTGTACCCCGACATTTTAAAAAAAAAATCAACAAATTTTTTTATGCATTTTGTTCTCAAAATCTATAGTCTTGAAGGAGAGGAGTAGCTGTTACCTGGACTATTGATTTTTAATCAACTTTGTCGACAACATGAAACACTTTCCGGCTGCTTACTGTCAAAGCGAAAAACATTTATGCGGCGCTGGCTTGACGAAGGGTTGAATTATTATTGAGTTTCGCAAGCGATTAACTTGCCCGACAGTCGGAGGAGGACGAGCCGGGTTTCGACCCGACTTGTCAGCCAGTCAAGCAGGCAGGCATCCTAGCTTCCTGTGAAAGGGTTTTTGTTTTTTATGTTTTTTCATTTTTCCGCTAACTGGCTATGTTTTTAAATAGCGTCAATCCTTTTCGATTCGAGCGGATTTGTAGCGGAAAACTCGTGTCATAACTTGTTGCAAACTATCCTCAACTAAGTCACGATTGCATCAGGCTTATTGATGACTAAACTGAGCTATGCTGCAAATAAGAGAATGTGTATATACATACATATGTATGCGCTGGACAAACATACTCCGCCCATAATTACACAGAGTGCCCAGGGTGGAAAAATAGAAGAGAGCTAAAAATAGCTAAAAACACAGGTCATTAATTATCCATGCGTACGCAGAGACAACTCGTCTACTAAAGGGAACAACAACAACAACAGGAAGAACTGCAGCTACATATAAACTATAGAGTAGTCCAGCCACTTGAGCGTTATTAAAATTGCGCATACGCCGCGTATTCATTTTCATTTTCGTTATCCTTACTGGACTTGCTCATCTAAAAGCCATTTAAAGTGCGCACATTATTGTTATGGACGCTTGTCAGTGGGCGTATGCCACGCCTCGTTTTACCTTACGCAGTTTATTGCGCCAATGTCAACATTGGTTGTTCTTGGTCACACAATGTCGTGTATGTGTGGGTAGTAGGGAGCGTGGGACGGGGGCGGGGCGGGTGCGGGTTTTTGGGAGACAAACTCTCTTTGTAATTTCTCCTCTGCTGAAATTGTTCGTCTCATGTTGGTCATTTGGCCATGTTAAAACATTTTAAAGCCAAATACACATGCTTGGTCCTTCCAAGGATAATTGTACGTGTGGGTGTATGTGCGTTTGTGTGTGTTTGGGCCGTGAACAGCGATTACGCGTCTAATTAAAAATATAAATGGCCAAAGACTTTAACAGAATTTGATTAGTTGACTTAAAGTCTTTCTAGGGCATTTCTGTGGTGAATTGAAATTAAAGCAGCTCTCAACAGCTCAGCTGCAAAGTGTCAATGAAATGCGAATCCTTAACACAATTGACTCGGCAAGGATTCGTTTTGCGCCTGGCTGTCAGCACACAAGTGTTGTGTGTGTGTGTGTGTTGAGCTATCTGTGCCATTGACATGCTTTGTCTTTCCACATACTACGACACAAAAAGTTAACTAAACCAGCACACACTCATACACACACACACACACACACACACTCATGCACACACACATCACATGCAAATGACACACACTTCCGAGTCGAGTCGAGGAACTTACATAAAGTGTTTATAGCCAAGGATTTCTGCACACTTTGTACTCTGTGGCGTATACGAAACGTGTATAGCATTAATTTGTTTACCGAATTATTTTTGAAAATTGAATGCACCTAAACAAGTTTGGCCAAGTTAGTTAAACGTATTACTGCTGACCTTTCATCAATTTCAATTTTGACAGCCTGCAATGCGAATTTGAAGCCTGAGCACACTAATTGCATTTTAATTCAGCTAAAAGCGACCAGTTGCACTTTGGCTTGCGGCATATTTTTGTCTATTATTAGTGTTGTTGTTTTTTTTACCAACACAACATTTTTGCACATTATGTTTTTTTTGCTAGCTAAATGGCCATTTTAAGACTAATTGTGTTGCCCCAGGAGCTGCAAGTGATTGTGCCATAATGGGCAAGGCAGTCAATGATTATGATACACACACATACAAGTCTCCTAAGTCTATGTGTGTAGAAAAGACTTCCTCGCTAAACGTCACTTGTTTTGTTGTAAGTGCTTGGCAATTAATTAATTGCATTTGCGGCATTGCGGCATTTGATGGTCAGATTCGCATCTAAGAAATTATTGTCTTTGTTGTGGTCGCTTAAATGTCATGTGCAACATAAATTTTAGTCAAAGCTGACAGCATTCAGTTTCCTTACACACTGGGATTAGCCATCGCAAATGAAAAGAGCTTTGCGATTTTTAATTAATTACAGAGCACTTGAAGGAGAACAAAAGACGGAAGCCTTTTGATTCTGCTCCAGTAAACTGCAAATCATACCGAAATAGACATCTTAGAGCATTTGTAAATAACCATGATGTTTATATAAATAGAGAAAAGGGAGTATCAGTGTGAAGTGTACGCATTTCCTTCTCAGTGAACACGAGACTGGCAAAGGATCAAGTTATTTATAAATCACACACACAAACGCACACATAAGTTGCACAACAAGGTGAGCAGTTGTCCTTTCAACTCACAGCTGTGCGTTCCACTCGCTCGCATTGTGTCCAGAAGACTGCTTGCAACAAGTGGCAGGCTGTCAGTTCAATTTGCCGTAAACTTGACGATGAGCAACGCGTACTTCATTCCCATTTGAAATTAGCTGGAAGCATGCACACATACACACAAACAAAGTATCTTAATCCACATAAAACAAGAACTTTACATTTTGTACACATTGTGTATCGTGTATTCACTTTGAAGCTGACATTCCACCTGCCGCCTTGGGCCTTTTGCTTTGATATCTGCCCAAATGTAATAACAGATCATTGAGCTTTTAATACCTTTTTAATGCCAGTGTATTATACGCCGCATATTTCCTGCTGAGCTACCGGTCCACCCCTCACCCGCCCCAATTGAATCTCCAGCCGCATCACAATCACAATAAAAATAAAAATAAATATAATTCAGGCAACATGGCTACCAAAAAACGAAACACAAAAGCAGGCAACGCGCAAAAAAATGAATTCGCATATAAAAATAATTACATTTGAATGGAAAACAAAACAAAATAAAACAGACAAAACAAAGCAAAGCATAAAATTTAATGAAAATACGAAAAACTGGTGGAAAATTTATGCATTTTACTGTTATAATACAAAATGGGTTAAAGAAAAGTCAATTAAATTAAAAAATTGCCTCTGCAGTGGTTAAAAAGTATTTCAAAGGACACCTCAAAATTTACATATGCAAAACAGTTAAAAGCACTTTGCTGTTACAGGTAGAAAAGTAATTGAAATTTCATAAGCTACACTGCTATTTATAGAGAGCAGAGTTCAATGCAGTTTTGCGACACGAAAACGATACGAGCAGAGTTCAATGTCTGGGGAATACCATTTTTGGGGGCACGAAGAAAATGGAGGCAGGTGCGCCACTGAAATATTTACGTGAACGAGCGAACATATATTAATTGTATAATAATTTTTCGCATTTATTACTGCAAGCAAACAATTTTCTTTATTTAAATGAATTGCCTCGCTTGACTGGCACGCAATTTCACTTGGACATTAAGTGAAAAAAAAAAAAATGAAGCAAAATGATGAAAATGATGGTGTGTGAGTAGAGTATGGTACTGTGACTGAGATTGTCTGACAAACTGACTCGTTGACTGAGTGACTGACTGACAAACTGACAGATGTGGCCAGCTGTGTAACAAATGCAAATAACACACACAGGCAGACAGACGGATAGACGGACAGACAGACACTCTCGTTGTATGTTGTGCATGATATGACAGCAACTTGTTGCAGTCCCCGCCCTTTTTGCCATCGCCTAATAATGCAATGAATAATTCGATTAAATGGTGCGCCATGCGGCGTCGATTGATATGTTCAGGCAGTTTTGGGGTCCAGCTGAAAATAGCCAACAGAGTGCTCCTAAAATAGTGCCTCCTCTTAATGGGGTGTCGGAGAACAGTAAACAGCTAGCGGCACGCGTCCATACACCAAAAGCCCAGAGTATAAATACGTGTATTTATTGTTTGTTTACAACACAAGCGCTAACAGCTAACGGTGATATGAGTTTGAATTTAATTTAATAATTTTCGCCCTTGCCTCGAATGGTTTTCGTTTGTTTTTCTCGGCATTTTCTTTGTTTTTCTTAGCGGGGAAGGAGATATGTTAATTGCTCACCTGCGATCTTGCGCTCACGCATTTTGCGCCATATCGCTTCGGCTTTGCGTTTGGGCCAATTCTCAAACTTTTGGGAGAAACTCCTAAAGAACTTGTACTCCCGTATCGTAACCGACATGCGACGCTGCATTTTGGCTAACGTTGGCAGCGCCGTTTTGTTATCTTGGTTTTAGTGTTGGTTGCTCTAAACTCTGGACAGCTTTAGCTGCCTGTTGATCCCCTTGTTAGTTGTTGAAATGCTTGTAAACTTTTACCAAAATTCGCTTACATTCTGACACTGTTCACACATTACGTATACGCACTGCACCGCACTATTATTTACTGCTAAAGTCGCTAACGTCGAGTCGCTGGCGTCGACGCACTCACGTTTCTTGCCCCAGACTCAGACTTAAACTCCGATTCGGACTCGGACTCAACCTCAGTTGCGATGCGGCCACGAATGCGTCTATCGTGCACGGCGCCTGTAAGAGCACTAATGATTTTGCCCGCGCGGCATGTAAATTGACGAGCGCCGAACATAGTCCGTGCCGACGAGTATGCCGATTGCCGAGCGCACACACACAGTCCGAGCATCGCATCGCATCGCCTCAGCACAACAAAGTATTCGAACAACTGGGCGTATGAGCAATGTTGCTGTTCTCTACCTTCCATAGTTAGCTGTAGCATATACATTTATACACACAAACGTGCTGTGAGCTATTTTGTGATGCAGACTTCACACAGCAACCACAATCGCTTATTATTAACAATATCATTATTATTGTTATTATTATTAATATTATGTAAGTTCTCTGTGGTCGATTCCGAGTCCGAGTTGAGTTGATTCAGAGGCAAAAGCAAACAAATAAATAAATAAATGAATAACTGCTGCCATGTTGCTTGCTGATGATGTTTATTTCATTGTTATTGAAAGGACCTACACACACACACACACGCATACACACACACACAAATATACATAGTCACACACATACAAACAAAAAAGTGTATTCATTGTGAGGCTTTGTTTCAAGCAGTTGCCGTTTATGGAGAATTCACATGAAATACATTCAACGTATTGCGATTGTGAAACGGGGCTACGAAAGTTTCAACCGCACCTGTTGATCATTGTAGGCAGACAGCACTGTGTATGCTATAGTGTGAGTTTATGTGCTGTAGGGAGTGTTGTCCAACGAAGGTTAAACTTTTACACTTTGTTGACATGATGCAAATTGAGGCCTTGAGATAATTTAATAGGAATTTTAAAGCAGATTCAATTAACTGCATTCTGCAGAATCTAACTCGTAGTGCACAAGCTAATAATAATAATAATAATACGTATAAACAATAAATTAACATTAAAAATTATTGCACATTTTACACTCTAATTGCATGTCATCGGGGGCGAGGCAGAGGCGCGTTAAACAATCATGACATTGACACAGCAGCACCAATACGCACGTATATATATATATATATATATCTATAAATGTATTTATATGTTAAAGTATTTACTCAGACGATGAGCAAGATAAATAAATGCAAAATAAATGCTGGTAATTTTTATTTGTACAATATCTGATATAAATCATGAAATACTGCGTGTTAATCTTTTCAACCAAAACAAACAGAAATGCAGATGAAAACGACAGCAAGAAATTGAAATGCATTCGAGTTTACTCGATTTAAATATACCCAGTGTCACTTTCATATAATTGGTCAAGTATGAAATATAATAACATATTATATTTCACACTTTTTTTTTATCTTTTTGCTACTTTTAAGATCGGGGGTTCTGCCTATATCTGCCTATACAGACATATTTAATGTTAATTTGTCATAAATCCAATATACTCTTGGTGCAGGGTATAAAAGCAGCTACTTGTTTGCTTCCGTTATGAAACGACAACCACAACCAAAGAAATGTTCAGTGTCATTCCGTCTGAGTCCCCAACCCGACTTCTACTCTAGAATCCGAACTAAAGTCCATTTCCAGCAGCAGAGTCCTTATAAATAAATGGAGTGAGTGTCAAATGTTCGAATGACCAAATGGCCATAATGCGAAATTGGCCATATAAATAAAGCGTGTACATGTACAATAATGCTAAAGGCCACAATGACATTGTTAACATGCGAGTAAGAAGCTTGTGTGTACCCTCATGACCTTTGCAGACGTCACACTTGTGACGTCAGACATGTGTATGTGTGTGTGTGTGTGTGTGTGTGTGTGAGGAGTGAAAGCAAACATGGAAAGCTCTTTACGCTAACAGCATAATGTTCTCTTTCAATAAAAAAGGCCAACCATTGAATGTCTGGTTGACCGAATTGACTCAGTTGACTGCGTTGACTGAGTTGACGGAGAGAGCACTTGGCTCTGTTGATTCAATTTCTGTGCGCGTTTTTGGCATGAAAAGCAGCAGCCACCCAAATCCACTGGACATTCACATTGTGTGTTCTGCATGTGTGAGTGTGTGTGGCACATGCACATTGACAGATTGACAGTCATTTTTGGCCTGGCATTTGTGTTGAAGTGTTGACGGAAGTGTTGGAAATTGGCAAAAGAGCTGCGGCTGCCCGTTTGTTGATGTTGTTGTTATTGTTGTTGCTGTTGATGTTGTTGTTTCTGCTGTTACCAGCAAAGGAACATGAAAGTAATTTAAATGACAGCTACCCTTTCTCCATTTCCTAGCAGCATCCTCAATGGCTGGTTCCTTCTGGCATTGATTGCGTTCAATTGTTTACAGCAAAAATCAAATTATGACCTCGACTTGAATGAAAACGAAAGCGACTCAGACACGGAAAGAGACAGGGACTGTCAGATATTGTGAGACAGATAAAGTAGGAACAAACCTTCATACACACTATATATTGTGTAGATGCGATGAGTAAATTATAGAAATTATGAAACGCAGTCCACAGCCTGTTATTATAAACCACTCACGCTTAATAACAGACCGCTAATTGGATGGCAGGACCACCAGCACATCAAATCAACGAGCCAAGTTTACCCATTTTAGTGGCCAACCTGATTTTGCTTAGCATCTCACATCTCGACCACAACCTCGATCTTAGTCGCCATCCCGGTCTTGGACAAGCCATTTAAATAACTCATTTAGTACACCATATCTACGCTTAAAACTTAAAATAAAAACCACTGCAACAAAACTCGTTGCTAGCCACTCACCTGCTAAATAGCGATCACTCTGGGAACGAGAATAGCGCAGTGTCTGTGGGGTAGATGAATGAGAAAAAGGAGCACGATATTAATGTCTGACGATCAAGTTGCGATGCGAGCGAGGGTTGCTCTATAAATAACCAGTCTACAAAGCTCCTAAAACTGAACAACAATTTATAAATAGCTAACAAATTAGATCAATTGATAGTTTCGATAATCTATTGTTAACCTTATTTATAAGCATGTTATATTAACGAT
The DNA here is from genome assembly GCA_035047385.1 of Drosophila tripunctata. Taxonomy (NCBI): domain Eukaryota; kingdom Metazoa; phylum Arthropoda; class Insecta; order Diptera; family Drosophilidae; genus Drosophila; species Drosophila tripunctata. The sequence continues at coordinate 1,058,185 of JAWNPS010000130.1, read as the reverse complement.
GCTTAATATATATAACTACATGTTCAATATCAAGATAGCCCTCGATTAGGTAATACATAACTATTGCGTTTAAACTAAGATATCTTGATATTGCTATAATGGTCAATATATGTTTCATTTAAATAAAATTAATATTATTAGCAAATGAATTTGAATTATTAATCTGTAAATTATTATATGAAATAATTTTTAAATATTGTTAATAGCTTTCATTTTGAAATTCTGTTGAAAGTTTAAACATATTCCATACTGTTCAGAATATTCTTACTGGTTTCTTTTCATATGATTATTTGGACTTATAAAAACTTCTCTCATACTTGTTAACATCTTTAAAAATCTTATCTAAAAATATCCTAAATTTATAATATATTTTGTACCATTCCCAACAGGTGTTTTTCCTATCATTTTGCCTGTTTTACTTTCAGAACTTGAATTAACTACTATATACATATTTAGTTGCTTTTATATTTTATACCCTTATACCCCTTTTGCATTCGCTACGCTTTGTATTTTGTACTTCTAAGTTCTCTCTTCATCTGTATCTTTTTATACTGTTATATGTTTTAATATGGATGCTTTGTAGACTTCTCTATTGATACTAACCAAATGCTGTGCGGCAAAATCATCACAACGCCTACTGTGCTCCCGTTCCTTAAGCAGCAATGGAGCTGAGTTGGATTTGGTGGTTAGTTCCTGAATGCCGCCCGTGTCGCTGTGGAGCGAGGCACTGCTGGGCGAGGGCAGTTCGACAAAGTGATGGAGTTGTGTTATTGTAGTGGCATTGGGTGAGAGCAGTGACTGGAAGGGTTCTTGGCGGAGAGTCAACGAAAGCTGTGCGCGTTCCTTGTGATTGTGGCGAGGCAACAGTTTGCGTGGTTGCAAAAACAGTTGGTGGTGCTGTTGCTGCTGGTGATGGTCGAGCGAAAGACTGCGCTGATTGCGACGTGCCGCACAGGGCAGTGATACCATAATGGGTGGTGCAGCACTGTACTTGCGTCGCAAAACCACTGGAGTAGTCATGGATGCAGTGCCTCCACCGCCACTGGCGCTACTCGCGTCCCCGTCAGTGCAATCGCAGTCGTAGTAATGCTGTGGCAACTCGAACTCATCGTGACACTCGTCATACTCCGCTTTGTTGGTCAGATCCTTGACGGGTTGTTCGTCTAGCATGTCGTCCTGGGATTCATTGGCCGCCTCTCCGCCACTGCCGCACAGGCTGAGCACCTCCAGCAGATCGGGATCGTCGGAGGAGGCAACCGAGCCGCTCTTTTGGAACTTCATTTTGCGCAATGCCTCCAGACTGCTCACGGACTCATTGTCAGGTGCATTGCCTGACCGATGATGATGATGATGGTGGTGATGGTGATGATGGTGTTGGAGATGGTGACTCTTCCAGTAGGACATGTCCTTTGGCGGAGTCGCCGTGCCAATGCCACTCTCATTGTTGTCATTGTCCAGTCCCGAGGAGTCGAGCGATATGCCCGATTTGCCAGAACTTAAGACACCTGTGGCCTCCTCACAGGCCGAAGACGACGAAGTGGAGCTGGTACACAGAGAGAAAGTGGGGGTTAGTTGAGATATTACTATGACATGTCTTAAATGTTTTGCACTCACTTGTTGTCTTCATCGACGGCGCCAACACTGCGCAGTATGGACTCCTCCGACGTCCATATTGTTGAGGTGGATCCTTTTTTGGTCACATCCACCAGATAACCAGGCGTGGCGCCGCCTTTCCCCGAGCTCAGCTGCGAGCCACCTGTGCCAGCAGTGGCTGTTGCTGCTGCTGTTGTTTTTGCTGGCGGCGGAGTTATAACATTTCTGCTCGTCAATGTTGGCGACGTCGCGGCTGTTGCAAGATTAATGCCCACCCGTTTTGGCATCGGCATCGATATTGGCAGCGACTCCACCTCGCTGCTGAATTGTCGCTGTCGCCTAGATTTCAAATCATCCATGGTGGTCCCCGTGGTTGTTGCTGTTGCCGCTGTTACCGCAGTTGCCGCTGTTAGCTCTTCGATTTTCAATGCACTTTGGAAATTTGTCAGCTTATGAATTGCTGGCGACGTCTCTGCATGGCCATTAAATGTGGACACGGCGAGACTCTTGCGCTGACTCTGGTTGCCAGCTACTGCACTGGTGGTTCGTGGTGGTGCTGGTGGTGCAACATGGCCGCCCGGCGCCGACAGTGTTCGCATGTAGGCAACAGTTGGCCTGGCAGTCGCCTCAGTGCGTCGGCAATCAAGGTTAAACGATTGCAAAGGAATGGTTGCCTGCGGGAGGAGGACAAAGGGAGCAGAGTATTAAAATATATAGTAAGTCAGGTTAAATATAGAAAAGTCGACACAACACATCGCTGACAGATTCGAGGGCCACAACCTCAACCTTTTAGATGAAAGGACCTTGAATACATAATGAGCCAACGAGACTGGAGACTGAACACTGAACACAGTACACTGAAGACTGGCCTGGGGTTTTGGTAAGGGGTATGGCTGAAACGAGGCGTTTTCACGTTTTTTGTTGCCAACCAGAGGAAGAAGCAGAAGTTGGTGCACAAAAACAATGCCAATGGAAATATCAATGGCATTTTTGAGCGTTGTCAAGTGGCTACAAGCAGAAAAAGAAGCTCCGCGGAGAAGGCACAGAATTTGTATTTTATGCAAATCGCATTGCAAGTTAGTTTTCTCTGAAATCTCTACAAAGAGATGTCATTTCAAGTGTCCGCTGACCAGCAAAAAAACACAAATAAAATAAAAGAAAATAGTATAGAAACATTTGCTATTGTTGTGCCTTATGATTTATATGGCTGAGTTTTCAGAATTTGAGTATCTCTTTCGTATCGTTGTCTCTCATCTCTCTCATCTCTTCTGTTAGTCGTTGTCACCTGTCCCCACTGTAGCAGCAGCTGGCAGTGGAGCGTTCGTGGTGCATTCGTTAAGTTCGTTATGTCAATTCAATTTACAAGCCTTTGGCAAGCGTTTGACAATTTCGCTTTAGCCGGGCTAACAAGACATGGCAAGAGAGCAGGCAGCAGAAATTCAGTTTAAACACAAAAAAAAGCAGCAGCAAGCGGAAATTGATTTAAATGATTTATTGGTAAGAAAAAAATACAGAATATGTGTATGATTGTATGTGTGAGTGTGTATGCCCCAAAGCAACTGTGCAGCAGGTTGTTGCTGTTGTTGCTGTTGTTGTTGCTGCTGCTGTTGACGTAAACACTCCGTCAGTTCTCCTTAGGGGCAACTGTAACGGTAGTGAAATGGCCAACGAGCTTGGCTAAAACTGTAACAGAAGTGTGCAAACTGTACAGAGTGAGATAGTGAGAGACACAGATAGGGGCAGAGTGAGACACTGAGAGCTGAAGGGAAATTAAATTTGGTTGTCATGTTAGCTGTATTTTTTAAATTATTACATCAAGATAGCAGCTTTTGAAGATGGAAAACAATTAGTTAAAAATCATGCAAGCATTTTAAATAAACTTTTGAATAAAATGTATGAAGTATGAAAAGATTTTTTGTAATTGAAAAATATCTGCATAATTTTCAGCTGGTACTTTGTCCTGCTTAGAGTTAAGTTAAAATATGCTGGACAAGTATGGACAAGTCTTAATGTAATTATTTGCACACAGGATGCAATGGGTTCCTTGGGGAATTGGGAACCAAAACGTAGCGACAGTTGCTGCTGCTACTGCTGCTGCTGGTGATATTGCTACTGCTGTTGTTGTTGCAACAATCAAATTTGTAATGCATTATGGAGCAGCTGCCCCAAGACTGTAGACTGCAACAGTTTCTATGAATTATTAATAAAGTTCGATGTTCGTTGTTTCAATGTTCGATGTCTGCTGCCCGATACTGATATATACATGTATATATGTACGTATGTGTTGTACTATATAGCCGAAGTTGTACTGGCCAACTGCGTGTTAATGAGCCGCAAAACTCTCGCCGGCGTCGCATTAATTGGACTTGGAAACCGACGTGGCTTTTATGGTCATCTACACATGACTATGTATAGAGAGGCGGGCGCCAGTCCAGAATCCTCCATATGGATCGATTTCGACTAATAAAAACTTTTACATTTTACGGCTCATTCTATTAATTTAGCGATTTTTATCACACACAGGAAAAATAACGAAAAAGAAAAACTAAACAAAATTCTCAATTATGACACCAAAAGTTAAACTTGTTTTTACCCATGTTTGTCTCAAATTTGGATTTTTCTTTGCTTCAAATAGCTGTGTTTTACGACCCTATTTTTGGGGGATGAGGGGAGAAAGACTGGTGAGAAAAGAAATGAATTTTATGTATTGCAGTAGAACTCGATAGCCGAAACGCTGGCAAAAGCCAATTTAAATGCAATAAAATCTAAAGATTTCTCACAACAAACTGACAACGGATAGTCTGCATCCAAATCGAAATCGACATCGAAATGAAATCAAATGTTTTCTTCGGTTAGTTAATGAAAAATGTAATAAAAATGAACACAAAATGACACATAAAATAAAAATTGTACAGGGGTATTTTTGTTTTTTGTTATCTCAGTAATGCATTGAAAATAGGAAACTGTAAATGCACTAATTGATCATAAAAGTGTCCCAAAGAGCCAGAGAGAGAGAGAGAGGGTGAAGAGATATGGGACTGTATATCATCTATCAATGTTTACAAAATTTAACGACAAATGCAATGGACTACGCCTTCTCATACTCCAACAATGTGCCACATTTATTGATGTATGACCCAGAAAGTGAATGAGAAGACAACTACAGGCAACTACAGAGCTCAAAACTCAGAGTCCAGACTATCGCAAATCGATTGGACATGCCTCTCTCCCTGCCCCATTCATGCCTGCGGTCACGCATGCCCACTGATAATAATTATCAAATCAAAACACTTAAACGCCTGCCCAGCCCATCGTTTTGATGGTTACCCAGACGCAAACACATACCAGCAACGAGCTCATACATAGACCCAAAGAGCCAGTGCCAGGGCCAGACCCATACTCAGAGTCAGACCCCAAGCCCCATAGCCGTATCTCCTTTGCAGCCTCTTTGTTCCACTCTTGTCTCGTCATGTTTGTTTGCCTTGCAGTGATTTGCAAGTTCTACTTAAGTCAAAACTGTCCAATGTCCCACTGTCTTGGTGTCTCGCTGTCTGGCTGTCCATTTGTCCTTTTGTTCGTTGTCCATTGATGTTGCAGCGTGTTTGTTGCACATTGCTTTGCTGCACGTTGAGATGCGTGAAAAGCTTGCATGCGAAGATTCACTTTCGTAGCAATCTGAGCGCGCCTCATAAACATCACTGGCAACTAAATTGGGGCGTTGGGTTCCACTTGGTCTGCCACAGCAGCAGCAACAGCAAAAGCAACAGCTCCACTTGCAACGTGCTGACAGCTGGGGCAGAGTGAAGTGCTCTGCAGGTAGTGCAACACCACGTCTCCATCCCCAACTCTCTTCCCGTATCTCTGTTGTTTTGGACTCTGACTGTGCCGCAGGGCGGCATATTGACCCAATTCGTTGGCAACTCACTGCCTGTTCCACCTTTCGAATGAAAAACATCTGTTTTTCGTTGTTTTCATCATTTTGGAGCTTTGGTGATTTTGCTTTACTTTCGTTGACAGTTTGTCCGGACTCCGGATGTTTTGGGCCATTTTGGCAAACGAGGCACGCACTTGTGTCCCCGATAAGGTTGCCTGCTGCTTGCTGCCGACTACTTGCTCTCTTTGATTTATACTGTCGCTGCAAGCATATAAATCATTGACTGACTGACTCACTAACTCCCTGACTGACTGACTGACTGAGTGACTGAAGAAATGGAGAACCGCATTCTCGGTGTTAATTATTGGCACTGCCAGTTTTTCGAAGCTTAAGCGATTTTAATTGGCACTTTTACTTGAACGATTACTGCGAAATATGACAGCTTCAAAAACTGAACTGTCTACATTTTGGGGACAAACTCTGAGATCCCTTGCCTAAATGTCAATTAGGCGCCCACATTGTCTGCCAAAAGGGAAAACAATTTCACACAGCAACAAAAGCGGCTTTAACTTCAGCTCCTACACTGAAAAAAATTAATTCATTTAACGTAAAATTTATAGCATGAAGTTAGATATTTTAGCAAACTAATTGGAACAAAGAATTGAACTAGTTTCAAGAAATACTGGATTATAATTATCTGTTTTTAAATATACACGTTTTAAGAAAATATTAATTTATCATTTAATTTTTACCACTGAGAGCGGCAGTCTACGCTAGTGACGAAAGCAGAAGTATTAGTATTAATTTTAAATCATACTTTCTAATATTCTAAAATGAATTACACTTATTCAAATTGTATATTTCTAAGAGTGATGTAAGCCCTTTATTTTTGCAGAAACTTTACTCTATCCGAAGGATTTCATCTTGTGTATGATATTTATGTTGTATTTTCTTGATTTTATGAGTTAGTAATTTTGAACAGTGTTGCATTTGGGATCATAATGGAATATGTATTTTTCATGCATGTCATGGAATATATTCCATGCCATAACAAGCCAAGCGAGCAGACAGGAGTTTCCTGTTCCAAACTGTGGCAAGTAAGAGTAGGCTTGCATATCATTATCATTACCATAATCATTATCAGCAGAGGGCAAGATATTTATAACTCTTTTGGAAATTTAACAACGATTAGTTGAGTAAGTTTGTGCAAGTGCTTGTGAGTCGCTTTTTTAGTCGTGTCTATTTCAGTTTAGCCACAAATTTATTTTCGTTTTTTTTTTGTGGCTATTTGTTGTTGCTGCTGTTTTTGTTGTTGTTGTTGTTGTGGCACGCGTTTTGAAAATTAATATTTACTTTGTTGTTGCTGCTGTCTTTTTGAGGTTTTTCCACTGATAATCACAAAACGAACACTGCGCTGAGCGAAATGTATGCTAAGCATATGCAACAAGCAAACAGCAGACAGACTAACAGAGAGGGAGAGAAAGAGATAGAGAGAGTGAGAGAGAAAAAAAGACACAGAGGGGAGAGAGAGAAAGAGAGACCGCAAACTCAGTGCCGTTTATGAGCTGGCTCTGGCTTATAAATGTTTTAATTAGATCTATTTGATATGATAAGCCAGAGACAGCTAACAAGTTGCTTGGGTTTCTGGGCTTTGGTTTATGGTTTATGTCTGGATTAAGTGGGTCATAGAGTTTACAGCTAAAGTTGAAGCTACATGCATGTACATGTACACTGTACATATGTATGTATGTGTGTGTGTGTGTGGTTGCTGACCGCAGTTGCTAACATATTGTTGCATGTTGCAGCTGCCTTAAATAGGTGACATTTCCATACCAATCGATTTCATCTCTTTTTTCCAGTGTACAGAAAATGCATAACCATATTGGAAAATTGCCTAAATACGAATATTTTTTATATCAATTGTTTAACTTTACGAGCTCTTTAATTATATCATTTTATAGTCAATGCAACTGGGCAGTCGTAAAAGTCTGGCTGCTGTTTTGTTCATCATTTTATGCTTTGTCTATTCAACAGTTCAAAGTTTAACTCAGTCAAGTGCCACAGCAGTCTGTCATCGCCCTTGCCCCTACCCTTAGGTCTCAGGCTTTACCCCTTGCCACTTGCCACACATTGAGGCAGAGGCACATAAATTTCACGCGCTTCACATGCTCAACGCATCCGGCATAACATTTGGAACATATGGCGGCAGTTCTTGAAGGCAACATTCTTGCATCGATGGGGGCAGAAAGTTCAGTTCAGATGGGATATATATGGTATATATATGTATGTACATGAGTAAGGGGGAGGGGGATGCGTCATGTGTGTGGACAACATTGTTTGGCTTTAGATTAAATGCCTTTGTTTTAAGCGCTTTTTATCTAACCTACATAAAATATATGTAACATATATGTATGCTCTGTGTGGAAATTGTGCCAGAGATTACACTGAGCAACATAATGTGATTTCATATTATGAAATCGCAGAGTATGCACTTTGACTTACATGCTTCTCCGGTTTCAAGACGAGTCCATTCTGCTGCTGCTGCTCGCTGCTAACTTGGCTAACTTGGCTTTTGCCCAGACGACTCTGCAGCGCTGCATTCGCTGCTGCCGAGAGCAACATGGGAGCTGTCCTTGACGTGGGCGAGTTGCTGGCGGAATTGCTGCCAACAATTGCTGCTAGATGTGACGGCAACTTATCGCTACCCATCAGATTGTCCAAATCACGTAGAAATTTGTTTGCCCAAATGTTAACAGCATCAGGCGGAAGAGTTTCTGATGCGGATGCTGCTGCTGTTGTGGAAGGGCCGCGACTTGAGTCTGATCCTGGACTCAAAGGAGGCGGCGGTAATGCTCTGAGTTTAGTTGTCACTGGTTTGTTGTTCATAGTTGCTGGCGCTGTTGTTGTCGTTGCTGTTGCTGTTGTGCTGCTGCTGTCAAAGCCACTATCAGATTCTGTAGAGCGCGACAATTCATCAAGCTGCTTGGCTGCCACAGCTGCTGCTGCTGCTTGCCTCACAGCTTGGAGTTGCTCCTGCAACTGTTGCTGCAAACGCTGTGCTTTGCGTAGCTCGAAGACTTCGTTGATTTCCAGCTGCAATTAGAAAAAGAGTTGTTGCACATTAATTTTGATTCTAGTTTTGATTAGCACTCTAATTGCGTGCATAGATCAAGGCAATAAGTGTCAGTAGCCATCCATAGTCAGTCGGCAGATAGACTATTAATCGCGCCCAGAGCGCCAGCTTCGAGTCTCTAATGGCTTCAACTATGATATATGTTTGCTTAATTCCAGCAACAAATAGAGCAGCAAACAAAAAGCCAACGACACGACAAAACATTACTCAGATACAAAGACTAAGACTAAGGAATGAGAGGGAGACGGAGGCTTGAGCACAATCAAAGACAAATAAATTAGAACACGACCGCAGAGACAGCAAAGGTTTTTCCTTTTCATACCAAAAATGCAGACACACGAACTGCAGAACAACAACAAAAACATAAAAGAAATGAGTAGAGTAGAAAAGAAAAGAAAAGAACAGCCAAGACGTGTTGCAACAAAAAACAAATGCAAATAAACTGAAATGAAGCAATTTGCTAGCCAGATTAAACAAAAAAGCAGCAGAAGATTGTGAAGAGAAGAAAACAGTTTCTAAAGAAGATCAGACAGAGGACCCACAGGGCTAACAAAGTCAGCGAATTACTTAATTAAAAATCGTGGCCCTGAGATACAAAAGAGCTGCGCCAGCACGAGAATGAGAACAAGCCCAAGTTCCAACTCCAACTCCAACTCTAAGTTCCAGTCTCAGTATCCGTCTCCGTCTCCTTCTCCTTCTCCCTATCCCAATGACATTAATAACGTGCCGAGCTCATTACTCAACAATTGTGTTTATGTTGCAGCCGAGAGAGTATGGGAAGCGGACTGCGGGTTGTGGCAAGAGCTAGCCCTTGCAGCCAGAGGAGACAAATGCGATCGAGCATTAGCAAGTAATAAATTCACATAGGTAGCCAACATCCCCATCTATTGGCCATGAAAGAAGGAGCCGACTCCAAATTGTAGCTAACTCTTTCACAGTCTGTGCCGAGAGTGATTTTAATCTAGGCTGAGAATGTTTTGGCAAAAACGCTGCCTCATTTGTCCTGTTGTGTGAGAAGTTGTCGGCTAATTTGTAACACAGAGACTAAGCAAAAACCAACAATAAGAAAACTTTCCCAGACCGGGGCAATAATCAAAAATGCCAAGTAACAGTTTACTTTAGAGTCCACTGTGTAGGAAGGAAATTTTCAATAAATCTAATTCAATCTTAAATGCTCTATAAACTAAATAAAAATATATTAAGTGAGTTAAAAAACAACTTATTTTTTGTTAAACATAATAAAATTTATATCATTTTCATTTACTTATTAGACTGATATTTTAATATTAGTAAAAACTCAACTGTTTTCATTAAAACTCAAAATATTTATTTTCATTACTTATAAACAGCTATTATATTCATAATTTAAGAACAAAGTATTGAAACGTCAACAAATATAAATTCTATTTCTATTTTCTCAGCTGCTGAGAGTAGTTCTCAGGGGGCCGCATTCATATTTCCCAGTTTGCCACAGTGCGCGTCATTAGTACAATAACAATCTTGTTTCTTTAATTTCATGCTGGAATGCACAATTCAAACAATAGTCGCATATTGCCCACACACACTTCCTAATATACTTCTTTCGCATCGGAAGCCAAAGGTCCAGAGCGTATTCCCAAAACTCCATGTGCAGATATTAGCGGTCTTTGGCATCTTGGCCAACTGGCCGGACTTGGCGACTATAAAAAGTGAAGCTGGTCCAATGGCCACTTTCAGTTTCGCCGAGCAGAGAGAAGAACACAGCAGCCGTTGCAGCTCCAAGAGAAACAGCATCAAAGTGGCCGACGAGCAAAAAAAGTAAAAGAAAAATTGGAACGGTCGTACCGATCGAGGGAGCCCAGAGGCAGACGAGTCAGGGAGGAGGAGTAGGAGGAGGAGGAGGACAAAGAGCAGAGCTTCGAGTCCAGACAGCATGAGGCTCACGCTCGCCTGGCTCTGTGTCTGCCTGGCGATTTATTGCGGCGGTGGATTCACCAACAACGGCCAAGGCAATGTGGCCTTATCTTTGCCACCATCGCTTATCGCTGCCACAGAGGCGGTGGCCTTGAGACAGCTGCACCAAAAGCAACTGCAACGGCAACGGCAACGGCACGAGCAACCTCGTTGGAAAAAGGATGCACGCGTCCTGTTTGACAGCGGCAACAGCAACAGCAATGGCAATGGCAATGGCAATAGTGATGCACTGCACGATATGATGCACAGCAAGGAGCCCGAAACGGCGTCGGGCAAAAATAATTTGCCCTACAACGATGACATGGATGTGGAGCAGCAGAGACAGCAACAGCAACAGCAACAGCAACCGCAGTCCATGGATTTTAATCGAAAAGCATTGAGCGAGTCTTATGATTTAGAGGCACGACGGCAATCAGCGCCGCAGGAAATTGCGCAGCGACATGGCCATGGTCATGGCAATGGCAATGGCAATGGCCAGGGAGTTGGATTCAAGTATGCCACGCCCACGCGAATTCCCCCGCCCAAATCTAAGTCCAAGCCCAACTACTGGGGCAAACTTTGTCAGGCAAACGGCAATTGTCCGCGGGAATACAATCGAGCAATGCTGGCGGTCAGGTGAGCATTGTGGAAAAGGATATGGAAGTGGCAATGGCAGTGGCAGTGGAAGTGGATGTGGCTGGGTGGCAATCAGATGGTTTAAATCTGGGTTCATTGGTAGCAACCAGTAAAGTGTCCGAAAACTTTCTCGCCTCAGTTTCGTTTCGTTTTGTTGGCAACTCGTGGTGGGTTCACATGTAAGCCAATTAAACGACGGCCTGCAATTTATCAATCGCGTTAAGGTTCGGGATCGGTTTTGGGTTTGGGTTCGGGGTTAACCCTTTTGATTACAGCGGCTTTGGACACTTGGCAACTGGCGCCCCGACTGTGGTCTGGGATCTGGGGTCGCAGGTCTTAAGAAAAATCAACAACAATGAGAGCAACAAATCGTCGACAATTTGGCTGTCGGCCAAAAAACACGCAAAACCAATTAATGGGCGTGAAAAAAAAAATCAGTTCAACGATTTTGTTTTAACTCAGCGCCAAATCCATATACTTATGTGAGAGAGTGTATACGTGTACATATGTTGATTTATTTACAAAACAACAAAAAATACCAACTGTCAGCAAATTCATTGGCCCGAAACGAGAATTGCATTACGCGAGTGGAGTTTCACTTTTCATTCAGCTTAAAAGCTAAAAACCGCGTCTTTCCCTTGTCTCTGTTCCTTTTGTCTGTTGTCTGTGGTGGGAAGTAAGAAATATTTCTGGCCATGAATTTTATTGGCATATTCGATATACTCTAGGTTTTGGATAACGCACTTGATTAAGGCAAAGTGGAACGCCAATCAGCTAAAGCTCTAAACCAAAGTGTAAGCCAAGTGAATCACAAATCAAGCCATTCGCTGATGCAGAGTAATCCAACTTCGGTGCAATTGAAAATAAGCAACTTGTTTATTTTACTCCCTATATAATCACCATTAGTTATGTCAAAGGACTGTTCGCTGAAAAGATACTGTTATTTGTATCCACTAAATAGGGTAAAGTTAGCATCAGACAACCCCACGTAAATAGTGTGTAATTTAAAGGGGTATGGCGATGAAAAAAGATTGAACATCGGGTGATCTTGCTATTAAATGACGATTAATCATTTCTTGTATTTTTGTTTGCTTTTTTGTGTTTTTGATGATTTGTTAAATGCGTCGATTAATTGGCCTTAAGCCCGCATACTCGACAACTTTCTGTTGTTGTTTCTGTATGTTTTTTTCCCGTGCATTTAATTTGTAATTTTACACAGCAATTTAGATGTGGGGAATTGCTTAAAATTGACTATTGATTGGATGAACAGACATGACAAAGAGAGATTATCGCTTAAATGTCTATGGCTAATTCTGCATAACATTTTCTGGGAGAAGGCAACTTTTCTGGGTCAACTTCCGAGTGGAGGCCCCATTGTTGAAATCAGCCCACGTATGTACGTCGCGTCGTACACAGAGACATGTTCATCAATTTAAGGCAGGCACTGTGAAATGAGGAAAACAAAAAGAGAAACCAAGCACAGAAACAAACAACTCACATATGCATATGTGTATGCTATATGCTATATGGTATATGTGTAATTGAAACCTAAGCAACCTACGCACATCAAAAGAAATATGTTTCCAGAAATGATGCACAATGACGATCCTTAAACTGACATCGTGTTACAAATGATGCGTCATTAATCTTAACATAGACATCATCTGAACGAATCTCGCAGGCATTATTAAATTTCAAACAGCAGTTTTCACTTCTGAGTTCTCTCAACTCTCAACTCACTACCAACTACACACTTCTCACTTTTCTCTTACTTTAGAAATAGGGAAGCTGTGGCTCGTTTGCAAAGGCAGCTATATCAAATGCAGGATCATTTGGACTCGGATTATAATGATGCCAATGATGATTATGCGGACATAGACGATTCCAATGAAGATCATCACTTGAAGAATAATAGCAATGAGGTTTTTTTACTCCTCACCGGAGAACAGGATCTTGTCAAGTTCCTGCATTGGGCAATGCAGCTGCTGTATCCCCATCAGTATTCAGATGTTAAATTGGATGCAAATGACGCCGACTTTTATCACCCTGGCATGTTCATATGGAAGAAACTCAACTTTTCAGGCCACTTGGAGCCGCCATTGATTGTCGACGAACCGCAATTTGTTCTCGTGCGGCGAGAAAAACAGAACTCAGAGGATGGTTATAGACTGGGAGGTGAGTGCATATAAATCATAACTCCATGGGCGTAACGAGTATCAGGGTGTTGATATTATAAAGTAACAGCCTCTACTCTGACGATCGTTTTAGACCATGTACACCAAAGGTTCACATTGGTCTATTAGGTTTGTCAGACAAAATGCTGCGTTTTCGATTCCATAAGGTACATATTTATTCTTGATCTAGCATCAACAGCAGAGTCGATAAAACGAACACAGAGACTATAAATTCAAGAGCCACCAAATTTGGCATGCAGATCTGTTTTTGCAACAAGCAGAAGAGGATAGTTAACCTTTTCCCTTTCCATAATCAAATTTACTCTTTACGTCTATTATACTTGTGTCAAATTTTAATAAAATTAATCAAGACTGAGGAATCGGTAGATTGAAATTTAAATTATTTTATGCGTACCTTACATTGACTAAGAACAAGTTTATTGTCTCTTTTAATCGACAAGACTCCTTCTCTGTTTTCTGCATGCTCAGCTTAATTTTAAACTCTTAACGTTTCTTTACTTTTTCTCTGTCTTCTTCCATTTACCTTGTCGCTCTTGTAGATGAGCTAAAAGTCCAGGACGATCCATTTATACCCCCGCGAGGGCGTAAACAACACAATGGTCCCGATCTGGATGCATTGTTGAATCGCTATGAGACCTTTGTGCCGAATCGCGGCAAACGCGACAAAGTCAAAGATCTGTTCAAGTATGACGATCTATTTTTTCCGAATCGCGGTAAAAAGCATCGGGACATCTCGAAACTGAACGATCCGTTCCATTCGCATCGTGGCAAAAAACTAGAACTGCGTGATCTTTACAATGTTGACGATCCATTCTTTCCGAATCGCGGTAAGCGACAGTTGACAGCGGCCAGGGAAATGACGGGAAAGCTGCACAGAAATCAGCAGAGGAATGACATCGGCATAGGCGACAACTGGCCGCAAAGAATGTCAACGCATGAAATTAATAGGAACGATCAATCAGTCAAGTCATCAATGTCAACAGAGGATGTAACAAATGCAGGAGCTGCAGCAGCAGCAGCTGCAGCAGCAGCAGCTAAGAGCAAACGTTGGCCAATGAGTGGACGGCCTGCTAATAGATTACATTCAACAAGATCAATGTCAGCAAATTTACAGCCGTCTACTGAATATCTACCACAACTCCTGCAACGCCTGCACCTCATTTCAAATCCAAGCATGCGCCAGCAGCAGGTGAAAACATCCTTTCCAGCCTCAAGATTGCAACGATCTCTGCACATTGCCCGCGAGACACAATTAACGCGTGGGTCCAATGAGAGTTCCGACCATGGCTCAGACACAGACGCTGACACTGACACCGACACAGACTCGGGAACGGACATGGATGCGGACGCTGATACGGACACGAACTCGGACACAAACTCAGACACTGAAAATTACATTGACATTGATTATGGCCAATTGGACATGTAAATGCGGCAATCACAATCAAAACAATGCTCAATGGCGATCAGCGTTTTCGTTTCGTTTAGTGTCGTTTCGTTTCGGGCAACAGTTTCCTTCGTTTTCACCTTTTTAAGTGCACACAAACTTTTATCTAGCAATGTAATATATATATATGTATATGTATGTATAAACAACAGAAATCTATACACAAATAAATGCAATTGATTTTGAAAAAATCGACATAATCGAAGGTTACATGGGTTGGCTGTACACTGCAAAAATTGTGGTTTTAAAATAATAAATTCAGATTCACGACCTGAAGTTCTTAATATAAGAACTATTGTCTTGAAAAATTAGATTGATCAATACAACTAAAATGTTATCTTTTAAAAAAAAATGTTCATAAAATTTAAAAATTATTTCTTATTTTAAAAATGTATAGCTTAAAATAATAGTCAAGGGTTTATTTTATGGAAACTTGTGTTTCAGTGTACTTTAAAGCTGGGTAAAACACGATGCCAGACTAGTAAAAAACATTCATGTTTTTCACATTCTTACATCGATGTTTTGTTCAGCTTAGTGTAGATTGTATACCCTTGGGGGCCTTTCTAGAATTGTGCTACGAAGGTCTGTGCCCTTGAAGGCATGGCTCCGTCATGGGCAACATTTTTTAATTGTATTCATTGGCTAATTTATCGCTAAATGTAATCAGCATTGTGCTAGCAATTCAACTATAGACGCAGACGCAGACGCAGTTCCAGTCTGCGTTCCGCTCACTCTCTCACTCTCTTTCTCGGTCTCGCTCGCCATCTCTCCCTTTCTCTGTCTAACTTTGGGTTCTCGATGTCGATCTTCGGCTCAGCTGCAGACTCGACACAGCTGCAGCATAGCGATGCGGGCGTGGCATGGAGTTGCTTGAGTTGATGCCGATGCCAAGCCATCGATATGCAGCAACAGCAACAGCAACGGCAGCAGCAGCAACAACAACATCAATGACAACAACAGCAAGCCACAACAAAGCTGTGACTAGAAAAGGTCAGACTGCCGTGCCGTGTACTCTATGTAATCCCCAAAACGCACATCAATCAAGCAGCTGTAGGCTTAGCTTATTAGCAAGCATTGAACCTAAAATATATATCATGCAGTCGGTTGTCAGAGGAAACACTGTTACAGCAGCACCAACTGAACAACTCAAATTTTCCACTTCAACAAATTTCTGACATTGACATTGACCAGTCGGCATCCAAATCGACAACATCGAAGTCAAAATATTATTTCTTTTTTTGGTAAAAGAGACGCAGAGTCTACTGGTCTGGCCAGACCAGGCAAGCTCTTTGTTTCTGTATATTTTTTATTTTTTTGATGGTGTACAAATGACCATTGAAGGTCATAGCCAGAGTAGGTAAGCGGCCAACAACAAATTGGTTAAATAATACACACAGCAAAAGTATACAAAAATCCAAAAAAAAAAAAAAAAAAACGTTAAGCAGATGCGCATTGCCAACTCCAACTCCATCTCCATCTCAAAGTCGAAGTTGATCTCTGTCTGCTTGGCGGGTTTGGTTGGTAGCTTGACGTTTACTCGATCGGTCCAAAAACATATGAAGATCATTGTAATTTCAATGGCACTTCAGGCACACACAGACTCTATGTGTGTGTGTGTGTGTGTGTGTTTGGTTAGAAAAATGAGTGCAGCATTTGTTGTTGTTGTTGCTGTTGGTGTTGCTGCTGCTTCGCGTACTCAACTGGGCAATGACACTTTGAGTGATCCAGCAACTAAGTGGTCAAGCAGGCCAGACATTTGATGCTGCAGCCCTGGTTAGCATCTGATCGGACAGATTCATAGCTTTAGCCATGTGAGTTGGGTAAACAGAATCTCGAGAGCTTAATGTCAATGAGATGAACCACAAACACATGGATGTGGATTCTTGATACAAATATTCTCTACGTATATCAATCGTTACATAATCCCTGTCATTCACCTTCATTATGAATAACCTTTCTCCCATTCGAATCCCAATCTTAACAGTGCTGCCAGAAACTGAACCGTTCGATTTAAAGTTTGAGTTTCAAACTGATGAATGCGTGGAAAAATGAAAAATATATAACTTGGCTACTTTGTGTCAATTGGCCGAAAAGAAAGTCCCTGTCCGGCTGACAACTGTCAACTGGCCAAGAGAGTTCAAGCCGTGCAAAAACAGTTGCAGTAGCCAGTTCACTCAGCAAATTGGCGCAATTTTCGTGGCAAGACATTTGGCTTGCTTTATTTTTTGTATTTTGTGGCAAGCTGATTTGCTTGTCGGAAAATATCAACGCATTGTCAGAGGCAAATGCCGTTGACAAGACGGTTACAGTAGCAATCGGAATCGCAGGCGAGGGTGATCAGCAGCTACTTGCTACTTGCAACATGCAGCATGCGGCATGCAACTGCAACTGTAACACGAACTGCATGAGTAGCTGGCCACATTTGACAGCAGCTTAATTGCTGTCTGCAATTATGATTGCTGCTGGTGAAATTGTAGAAGCTGCCTCACTTTCATTTGATTTCTTGCAATGACAGCAGCAACAGCAACAGCAACAGCAACAGCAACTGATTGTTGACTGTTTAGTGCTCAGTGTTCATTGTACACTGTTTCTTTTTTTTTTTGGCTTCATTTGGCGCTTGACTGCGATTTCTGGTTTATTGTCTGCACGGACAAAAAATCTCCTCTGGCTTCGTTTGGTTGACAAAAATAGTAACGTGCAGGCTTTTTTCACTGCCTTTTATTGCCATTTGTTTGCCATTTGCCATTTGCAGTTTGTGCTGTGTTTGTGCTGCATTTTGCTGTTGACGTTGACAAAAAAACGTCATTTGCAAATTGGGTAAAGACAACTTTCTCTAGGCAGCTGGCAAACTTCAATTCCAAACGCAGTTGCAGCAAAAGGCGCAAATTACCTCAGTCTCAAGTCGTTGCATAAAGTTATAGACTTATAGATAAGTTAAAGGCAAAAAGCCATCGCCCACATTCATTAACAGCATTCGCATAATTGGCTAATATATTTATATACATATATATACATTTATACATATATATATTTTTTGTTTTTTTTTTGTGGGTTCAGTGAACCAACCCAAAACCATTCCTAGTAAGCCGCTGCTGCTGAGAGGCTTGTGCAGTTTTACGTCTCAATTTTCACATCGCCACATTGTCAATATCTATAATTAAAATCATTTGAGAACACACGCAAGCCAGCAATGTTGCTGCTGTTTATCAGATTGTTTATAAAAGGCCAAAAAACACAAAAAAAAAAAATAAAAATTTTTGTTAGACGTTGAAGGCTTGATTGAGCTGATGGACTCGTCGGGCCAATTATGATTGCTGTGTGTCGAAGTTATTATTATGGATTATGCATGTATCTACAAGTATTGCTCTTGTGTGTTTGTGTATTTGTGTGTGTGTGTGTGTGTGTGTGCCACACAAACGCGCTAATTGATGCAGGAAGCGCGAAGCGAAAAACGAGTTGCCAACGTCATGTCATGTTGCATCTGTTTCAAAGGCTGGCCTTCCCACCAGATTCGTTGCACGCTTCGCTGCCTGCCGCATCCAAAATGGGTCACCAAACAACACCAACACTGACAACACCAACAACGACAACACCAACAACACCAACAACTACAACAACTACAACGCTGCACGCCTCCGCAAAACGCATTTCATAACTAGGCAAATTAAGCCTAAGGCCAACGACTACAACAAGCGTCTTACCGAGTCTTACCAAGTCTTACCGTGTAACGGCAATTTGGAGCCTAAAGTGCTGCACTATTTGTCATAATAAACGCGCCGCACAAATGAGGCCTAAAGGGGCAGCTAGAGAGCGGGGCAACGGAGGAAAGAAAGCTATGTGTGGGCATCAGTGTGACACATTTTGTCATCATTAGCCACAGTTGCCGGCTAATAATTTCAATTTAGCCAAAAAATTAGTTGCATTGAGCTGGCCTTATGTATAGCAGAGAAGAGAAGAAAAAAGGCGTTTATAACTTGGCCAGGGCCATAACCAGAGTCAAAGCCATAAGCCGACAACCCACGCCGAGAAACGGGCGTGACTTTGGACTCTCTCGTTGGGTGTTGAATAGAGTTTACTAGAAATGCATTGCGTCGAGTCGACTCGAGTGCAGTTGAGTCGAGTTGAGCTGGGGTGATGACACTGATTATAAAATGTGTGCAGTTGGCGTGCCTCACTGAGAGATGTGTGGCCCACTAATGAAAGCTAAACAAATGCAGCGGGAAATGCAATGGAAAATGCTCGAAAGTTGAGACGGCAAAATATCGAGAGGAGAATATACGAAATTACTGTTAAAAAAGATGAAGGCGAACACTCTGGTATTTGTTGAAAATTCAGATCCTAAACAAAAACACAGTTGTTAACTAGTTTTACGTTATGTTTTATATTTGTTATACACAGTTCAACTACTACAGCAACTAGATTGATTGGGACTCAGCAACATTCAAATACATTATGAAAGATAAATATGACTTTAACTGGGCAATGTCTATATTGATAAGGCGAAAAGAAAGCCGAAATCAATTTGTATTGCACAAATCTGAAACTATTCGGAAACTAATCTGCATCCGTTGCAAGAACCGAGCAATTCTCTTTAAAAAGGAATACTTAAAACAATGGGTTCATTTAGCAGTTAATATAGAAAAGTAAATAGTCAGTCACTCGATAGAATCATTATTAGTTTCCAATTCCACTATGTGGACGACTAGAAAACGCTTCAAAACCGCACAAAAGTAGATAAATTGAAGATTGGACTTCTAAACGGAATATGAGTTATGTTTATTAATCGGAAATTCTTGAAAATGTAAGCAAAACAGAAAATTTTTAAAAATGGAAAACTGTAGTTTGTTGTGTTGTTGTCGAATTGCCGCGAGCTGTAATAAACGCCTTGCTAATGAAGAATGCGTGTGCGTTCGCCGCTTCCGCTATTGGGGCAAGAAGCGAACTTGGCTGTTGGACAAATTTCATGCGAAACAGTTATAAAAATAACTAAAGTTGTTATTGTTGTTGACGATGTTGTTGATGTGCCTCACACTCTCTATGTGTGTAATATTGCGCTTTCCGGTACAAAAGCATAAAATTTTATGTACACAACGCTGACAACGCTAACGACAGCAACAACAAAATGTGAAGCGTGCAACGCGTCGTATGCGTTAAATATTACGAATACGCCGCTGTGGCAACTGCTCCAACTTCAACCATATGTATGTGTGCGTGTGTGTAAGTTTGTGTGTTTGCTTTAACACATTTTTCTGTCACGCAAAATAATCATTTGCAAAATCACGCCGTGTTGACAGTCCAAAGGGGAGAAATGTGGAGAAAATTTGTGTGTGGCGACAGCAACTGTCGCTTATCGTCATGTGAAAATGTATAAAATTGAAACCACATTTTAGAGCAACAAGTTTCAAGTTGCCTAATTTAAACCTTAAGTGGAATTGGAAATGGAAAAGCCACCAACACAATAGTTTATGAAGTACTCACTTTAACACGCTCCAAATAGTCCTGCAGTGCACCGTAAGGATCATCACCGTCGTCATCTATCAAGTCGAGTCTGTGCGCCAGATCCAAGTTATCGAGTGCAGCCAGTTTCGATTCGGGCTTATCGACTAATTGCAGCTTATGATGCACATGTTGCTGCTGCTGTTGTGCGGCTAAAGTGTTGGCAGCGGGTGCACGGCTTAAGAATTTCTTATCAGCTGTCATGGCGTTGGCTGCTGCTGTTGCTGCTGCTGTTGCTGTTGCAATTGCTCCTGCAGCATTGCTTCCGTATTGGCGAGTTCGTGGCATAGTTGCACAACCGGTGCTAAAAACGCTTGCAGCAGATGATGTTGCAACTGTTGTTGTAGTAGAAGCTGCTGCTGCTGTGGATGTGGATGTTGCTTTGGTTGTGCTTTCAGATGGAGATGGGGATGTGGCTGTATCATCAACGTCCTCGTCGGCCACAACATCACTTAATCCCGATTTGTAGCGCGTCGTGTCAGGGGCGATAGTCGCACTTGAGACTGACGTGTTGTCTGCCGTTGTTGCTGTTGTTGTTGCCGCTGTTGTTGCTGGCGGCGTTGCGTTGCCGTTGATAAGCGTTTGATGTTGTTGCTGCTGCTGTTGGTTGCTGCCGCTAATTGCACTTTTCACATCGCTTGTCATGTTGTTTTGATTTGTATTGCACTGAATTTTAGTAAATTTCTTGGCGCTGTCATGTTGCCGCGCCGCACTGTGTTGCTGTGGTTGCTGTTGTTGCTCTGCAAGAAAGATGTAGAAAGAGATAAAGAATGAGAGAGTGAGACAGTGAGAGATTGTTTAATTTTAGCCATATTTCTTTGGCAAGTCAAATAAAGTTGTCATTGCCGCCATTATGCAGTACACAATTGCTGCAATTATTATTGCTGCCGCTGCAACATGTTGCTCACACTTTGCTTGAGCACAAATGGCGCGCCCAAAAGACACATTTTCCATAATCTCCTTTTTTTCGCCAGCCAAAAATGAAAAATTGCGGCAAATGTGGCAAATGCACCGAAAATGTGCCAAGACACGAACGCTGCTGAGGCTGCTGTAGCTGCTGCGGCTGCCACATGTGGCAACAACACACCGCACTGCTTAAGCCAAATGCGCGAAAATTTTCTGCGCTAATCGCCTCAAATTGTGCGCCGAATGTATGCCATTTAAATTGTCATAAATTGTGCAACATGCCCCGCACACATGTGGTACAACCACAACAACACTCGCAACTTCATTTCAATATCAGTTTTTTCCGCGCAAATATTTTAATTAATTTCTGGCCAGTAACAAGAAATAACGCAAAAATGGCAAGCAATTATTTACATATTTGATTATATTGCTCACACCATTTATTGCTTATCCCGTGCCCTCAATTGTCCCCACAGACCATTACTTATTTATATCTCACATTGTTTGCTTTATTCGCTGTCGATTTCCGTTGTGGCCACACCCAACAACCACAATAACAACAGCAGCAACTGCCTGAGAATGGCTTTGCTTCATTCCGGATAAAGTTCTTACAATTGTGACAGTTATTGATTCAATACAAAGTGGACCTTCATCATGAACTTTAAGCAATTTTAAATCAAACAATCGTTTTTTAAACCTGCTTTTTGTCATTATAAAATTTTTTAACTGAGTTTGTATAATATTTAATAATGCTGACACCAACACTACAACTACGACACACTAATTAAAATACGCATACATATTTACACAAATAATTTTTCAAATATTATGTTAACTTTTGTAGTTTGGCATTTATTCTAAATTATTCATATTGAACTATTCATTTATATTTGAAAATTGGCGAATAATTCAAAGTTTTGAAATTGTACACAGCAATCAACTAATTTTGCAATCTTCTGAAATATTTCAATTTGCCAGCAATGACATTATTATTAATCTGGAATAATTATATCGTATGGACGATTTTTGGGAGAAAATAATATCAACTTATTTTTTTTTTTGAGTCGTTTTGACGAAAACAAAAGCGATTTATTTGAGCGCTTTCAAGGAAGACTTGGAAATGACTCTTCAATATTCTCGTAATGTGATTTTTTTTTTTATCATTAAATATAAGAGTTAAAACTGATTAGAAAAAGGGTGAATAGACCATCATTCTCTTCCAACATCAGGCATTTATGATTAGAAAATTAGTTCATTATTGATTATTTGAATCTGATAGAGGACTCAAAAAAGACTCATATAAGATCACAAATGTTGGGTAATTGAGAGTATGTATAGTGTTCGCGCTTAAGTCTAAAACTCTTCCTACCAGTTTTATTTAGTCAACAATTTTATTCCTGTGATTCATTTTCCATTTCTCTGTAAAAGTTTCTGAATATTTACTGCAAACCCATTAAGATACAAATGTATATTTGTGCAGCCCATGCACAGATAGACGACGAGTCAATAAGATGGATATGGATTTCAAATGAAATACGAAAACGAATCCGAATCCGAATGCGAATACAAATACTTCTTGGCACACACAGCCCACATGGATATGCAAATACGTGAAGGTATCGCCATAAATCGCATTAAAATTCGCATAGGGGCAAAGCGCCTGAAGATCAAGTGAACTTTTTTTGAGTTACTTTTTTTTTATCAGTTTTTTTTTTTTAGAGCCACAGAGAACTTCGTTGACGTTAGGACGGAATGTATAGAGTAATGGAACTGTATATACGTGTGTAAGTGAAACGGTTAGGTATTTGTGGTTGTTGTTGTTGATTTTATAGGTTTGATTTTATTTTGTTATTTTATTGCGCATGCGTGCGTTCGATTGAGTTTCTTGATTAAAATGTCGCCGCCACCGTCGCGACTTTGGCGACAACAACAGCAACATTCGCTGCGACTTCTCTACTGTCTCTACTGTCGGGTAGGCTCAATATTGCTCCGCTGCTGCTGGTCAGTTGTTGGCATTTAAAAATTCTGAATCGAATGCGTTACACAACGACAACAGACAGCGACAACAGACAACAACCCGTGGCGAGCTCGTAAATCAGCGAGGCAAACGATGTCAGTCAGTCCGTCGACAGTGGACAGTTTGGCAACATTTTATGGGGGTCTCTGGCCAGAAAGTCCAAGCCCAAGTCAGCGGCTGCGTCAGCTGGAAAGCGTACGCCAATTGATCGTCTTAAAGCGATTGGCAGGCCGCCAACCAAGTGCAGGGCAAGCCAAGTCAGACCAAGACTTTGGAGTCGGAGTCAGGCTCAGATCCAAAACCAGACTCGCAAACTGAGACCCACACTGGGCTGCAGTTTTCTTCTGCCTTTTTGGCAATATTTCAATTGTGCAACTGCTAACGGTACATTTGCCAATTGGCTGTGGCATGTAGGAGTTGCGCGTTGAAAGTTCATGGGAGGTCTTCGCAGTCCCAGTCCCAGTCACAGCCACAGTCACAGTTACCGTCACAGTTCCATTCAACGATCTCATAAGCGGGGTTTTTTTCTTTCACCCATTTGAGCTTTTAATTAACGGAAATAACTCTCTTTTTTTGCCTTTGTTCTATTTGATTGTTCATAAAAATAAAAATAAAAAAAAAAAAACAAAAATAATAGATTCTTTTTATGTAGACTTTGCAAACAAACAATAGCAAATACAAAAGACAATGCGAGAAACGAAATATTTGTACTTATTTGCTTATTTACTTAAAATAAAATTGTTTGCTGGGTGTGTCCGCTAAATGGCCACTGTCTGTCCGTCTTCCCATTGTACATTGTACGTTGCTTGGGCGTGTGTTTGTTGTTGCTGCTGCCGTCGCTGCTGCTGCTGCTGTTGATTGATTCTGTGACTGAGGTCACTTGAACGTGATTAATTGCTTATTGCGCTCGGACAGAGGCGAGAGGTGTCACAGGCATTTGGCCAAAATTGATAGTAAAACGAGGGTCGCTCAATGAGTTATGCAGACAACAAGAGCCATGAATATGAATGAAAAATTGAAAGACGCATTTCTACAATTTAAAGTTAAAATCTAATGATGATAGACTCCTGAGAGCAACTGTTGGCTATAAGGTCAGGATCTTCCGGACTTCGGCCAGAGCCATTTGCCCATCAATGTGACATAACATGCGTACATGACGTCGATCACAGTGCGTACGTGTTTCCTGTTTGCAAAAAACAAAATACAAAAAAAAAACATAATAATAACTGTCAGATGGCAATTGCCCAACTGGCATTGGGGCGTGTCGGCCAAGTTAGTGCTGTGTTGGTGACAGTGCCCAAAGCACACTCCCTGTTTGCCGTGTTTCTTATGTGTGTGTTTGCTTTTGGGACAGTCTGGGGTACACTGCACTCGGAGCCAGCATGGGTAATAATTTTTCATATGCAACTCAATGTGTTTGTTGTTGTTTTTAACGACATTTTCAATTGCAGACGGGAATTAATGCTCGTAATAGTAATAAAAATATTTTCTTTTATTATTAATCACAATTTGAAGTGACTTTTCATGAAGATAGGTTTTTATGCGGCTTTAAGTGGCTTTTTATTAAACATTGCGGCATTTAATTGATTTGTAATAGACTTTGACTGTCTGTCTCCCTCCATCTGTCTCTTTCTGTCTATGTCTGTCTCATTCCAACTTTGTGTTATGCAAAAGGTGTGTCCATGCGAGTGTGTCAGGCTAACGGAAATCAAAAGCTCAACGTCATGAATAATTCATAACAAAAATTGCAGTCAATTTCTTTTTCGTTTTTTCTTTTTTACCCCATTATTTTGATTTTTTAAAGCGGCAAATACAATAAATAATAATATAAAGGTAAATATAGTGTGTATGTTTTTGTGTGTGTGTGTGTATGATTGCCCTTTTTGCAGCTGCCATGTTTATTATTTATAAGCACTTAGTTGTTGTCATTTACTGCAAATCTCTGCTTAATCATCGGCTAACAATTGCCTTTAATTGCCAGCATTTAACTTGATGCATTACAATTGCACTGAACAAAATACATGTGTATGTATAGAATGTGTATGATTCAGAGTCTTTAGATTCGGTATCTGATCTTTCAGTTAAATGGTATGAGTTGAGTTGGCGAATGCTCTATCTGATGATCATTCAATCAACAGGAAATGACTGGACAATGAGCTGGTTGACCTTCAAGTCGCTTGCCCCCAAGGGATGCTTGATCAGCTAAAAAAATAGGCAGAACCTTTTAAAATACACTGAGAAAAAAAACTGGTTTAAAATTAACACTTTGCTTCTTAGCCTATATACATCTGTTAGTACAGTACCCCACAAAGACTTATTAAGTATTTAGTATACATATATATTTGATCGTCATCAGCAGCATATTCGATAAAGGGATGACCGTCCGTCTATCTGATTTCTGAGATTATCTGCAAGCCGATAAAGTGTGTTTGACTGCTCCGAAAAAATTATAAACGTTTTCCAACATAGCAATGTATTATAACCGAACTCACTTATATATATACATATGTATGTATTGTATCCTTTAGTACGACTAATTTCTATTCAGATTAGGCAACCATGTATTTATATCCAAAGCTTCCATATATTTATTTTATTAATATGAACAAATTAAACATAATAATATCCATTAAATTTAAATACTTCTGGTACAGCACACATAAGTTATTCAATCTGTATCGACAGAATTATTGAGCTACTTATTTGCATTGCTAGTATGAGACAGTTCTAATATTCTACATTTAAAAGTTTACAGTTTCTAACAGTGTTGATGCCAGTTTTGTGAGTTTCCAAGTAGTCATTCGAGTGACATTCCCATATGGGACAAATCAATTAATAACTTATTGTTAGCTATTAACTAGCCTAATGATTGTGTGCCACAGCCAGGCTCGATTTTCCCACAGCAACATTTCCGCCGAGGCGACTTTGTTGCTAAACTTAAAGCTGATTAAACGAGAGAGCGACAAATATATGTGCAAAGAAAAAAAAAAAAAACATAAAAAAAAGAAAAACTTACCATTTCCTGCCGCAAAGGCGGCGATGCGCTCCCTAACCGACCGTCTGGGCTCATCGTTGTTGTTGCTGTTGTTGGTGTTGCAGCTGTTCGGTTGCTGCATATGCAGTGCAGTTGCCTGCGTTGAGTCATGGCTAGGACTACGCTTTACCATTGTCGTTTTGATCACAGTCTTAAGGCGGCTGGGCGTGGTCGGACGTGCTGCTATGCTGGGCTTAGGTGTTGTTGTTGCTGGTGTTGGCGGCGACGTTGACGGCGTCGGCGTCAACAACATCGACGTTGCTGTTGCTGTTGCTGTCAATGTTGGTTTATCGCTGCACAGCACTTCTGTGGCAGCACCCACAAACTCTTCTCCAGTTGTTGTTGTTGCTGCTGCTGCTGTTGTTGTTGTTGTTCCCGTTGCTGTTGTTGCCGTTGTCAACCCACACTCACTAGCTGTTGTGGCCGTTGCGGCAATGTTCGCTGTTGTTGCTGCTGTCGTAATTGTCATTTTATTCTGCGATGACTTCGGTGAATCAATTTTCGAGTTTGTATATGTATCTGTATCTGTAACTGTGTTTGTGTCGTTGTTCGTTTGGGGCTCGGCGTCGTCGTCGTCGTCGACGTCGTTGTTGTCGACGTCGGGTAATTTACAATAATTACAGCGCGGCTTATTGTAGTTACTGTTGTTGTTGTTGTTGTTGTTTTTGTTGCTTAGTGTATTTTCCTTATTGCTATGTTGCAGTTGTTGCTGTTGCTGTTGCAAGCTATTGCTAAGTCTTTGGATTGGTTGTTGCTGTTGCAGTTGTTGTTGTTGCTGCTGCTGCTGCTCATTGCCACTTTGCTGTTTGCTTGTGACAGCGCAAGTTTTACTTTGAGTTGATGCTGTTGTTGCAACTGTTGCTAGTTCGCTGCTGTTACGCTTGCTGTTGTTGTTGTTCTTGCTGTTGCTGTTGCTGCTGATGTTGCCTTTGTTGTCCTGCCGCCATTGTTCAGACACATTTCGTTGATTCATTAATATCAACGCCACATTTCCGTCGTGGCCGCCAGAGATCTCAGCGATATCATTTCCCCGATCATCATCATCAACATCACTGTAATGATCATTGGCCTCATCATAATCGTAATCACTGTCGCAATCTTGGCGTCGCTTCTTATTGTTGCTGCTGTTACTGCTGTTGCTGCCGTTGGCTCGTGGCACATCATCAATATATGTAAATTCGTTATCAACGAATATAATTCTAGCATGCAACGTGTTGGCCAACGTCTTGTTGTTGCACTTGGGTTGCTTTTTCAGATTGTAGCGCCTGCGCTGAGGACAACAGCAGAACTTGATGATTGTCCGCGGCGATGTTGGTGATAGCGATGGCAGCGTCGGCGTCGGCGGCGTTGCAATGTCAGCCCATTTCTGTATCAATGCCAACTCGCGAGCATTGGACATTGTGGCATAGCCATGAACAATGATTCTAAACAGACAGAAAAATAAAGAGAAAATAAAAAGAATGAGAAAAGGCAAATTAATTGCAATCATATGAGTGGGGAGAGAGCGGATTGGGAGGCAACAATATTCAATTAACAACATTTATCAACGCATCTCAGCTTTTCAGCAAAGTTTCCTCATTCCTCATTCCTCATTCCTGCACTTGCGCTGTATACAAGCTGAAAGCCAATTCGTTGCGCACATCAGCTGCTGTGGCACAGCAGCGCCATCTGTGCGTCATGCTTGCTGCCACAAGTTGGCTCGTCTAGACAACAGTGGCTGCGGCTGCTGCTGCTGCTGCTGATGTTGTTGTTGTCAGAGCGCAATGCCAACATGTTTTAATTGCAAACTGCTTTTTGCGCAACACTTTCGAATGCAGCTTAGAAGTGACCGCCAAATGCGACTGCGAATATGTTGCTAGCCGGCAGCAGACGGGCAACAGTAACAGCAACAGCCACATCTACAACTACAACACAACAGTAATAGTAATAGTAACAGTGGCAGTGGCAGTGGCAGCAACAACAACCAGGCTGCCTGCCACATGTCGATGCATGATTAACTGCCGCGTTAAACTGCCTGCGGCATCGGCCTGCATCCATTTAATTGCATTCGTTGCGGTTGCAACTGACCAACAACTATTTACCCGCAGGGCAGCAGCAACAGCAGGTAGCACTGCCACCGCCCACTGCCCGACCACGCCCATCGAGGAGGTTCGAAACCTGGCTAACTGCAAACTACCCTTGGGGTTGACGTTGACCTTTTGTGCCAGGCCAAAAGCTTTTGTGAAAGTCTTTCAAATTCCTTTCCTTTCACTACCAAAAGCTGCTTCTTTTGTGACACGAATGTATAAATTGCATGAGTGTGATTGTGTGTGTGCCACGCCTGTTGTCAAATGTTTGACAAATTAATTTCAATTGTTTAATGCACTCAGCTTATCTTTCACTTTATCGATTGCCCCGTTCGACAGTGAAAATAAATTAACAATAAATAATTTTAATTATTTCATGAAGATGTCAAATTACACACACCCACTCACACGCAAACAGCCAAGAAAGTCTTTTCTCAAAAGCCGCCAAATGCCGCACAACAACAGTAACTACAGCAAAAACAGCAACAACATGTGTGCTATGCCAGTCCCTCTGCCGATCCCCAGTTAAAGTCGGAGTCCACTCGGATCCGTGCCCCTATCGTGTGGCAAACACTGCGATCTTTGCCACCAACTGCCAGAGCTATTTTTTGAAACTTTGCGCAGCTGCAAAACATAGCGCACTCTTTTGTATTTATTATTATTTCTTTTGCTTCTCTCTTATTTATTAAACTTTTGCCAAGGCTTTTAGCTGTTAGCTTTTGGCTTTAAAGCCTGCCAGCCAGCCTATCGACGAAGCATTTCGGACAGCTCTAATAGGATTTTGTTAAGTTCGCTCAGCTGAGCTGTTGATGGCCAAACCATACGTACCACACCATAAATACAATGAGCCTAAAACCACACTCTATCTCACTGTCTATCTCAAAACTATGTCTGCTTCTATCTGACTCCCAGTCGCAGTCTATCTCTCTCTCTCTCTCTCTTTAGCCGTTGGCTATTTTGTTGGCTTTTGTCGCCCTATTTATTGAATATATTTTGGGGCTATTGGGGTTTCATATTACATCGAAAATTCATTTCGATCGGTTGTAAAAGCTAAGCAGCTGCCAATAAAAATGCTACCAACGATTTGTCAATAATTTTCCCTGACATTTCATGACAGCCTAAAATGTAACCAAAAGAGATTTTTATCCAATGGGAATACAAGATTAAGAAATAATGAACAACTTGTAGATATTACTTTAGTATTAAAGAAAACATCTTTCAAGACATGTTAAAATACATACCAATTATTTGCCAGCCTTATATGTTATAAGGTTATAAGTTGCCCAAATCTAACTAGGATATAAAAACTCGATCATAAATATATAAATATATTGCAAGAGTTGGACTGGAATACCTCAAATACCATAAGAGTTTTTAAATAAACCTGATTTGCTTACCCTATTGATGGAGCTACACGGGGTTAATGGGTTCAAGTCTTATAGTCTCAGAGTTTTATAAACATATGCATTTTTGTGGAGCTACATGGGGTTTGTGGGTTCAAGTCTTATAGTCTCAGAGTTTTATAAACATATGAACTTTATATCGACTCGATTGAAAATGATAATTGAAAATATGAATACTTTATGAAGTCGGAACTTTTGCATAGCACTTCTCACAACCTTTAACTACTGTTCTTTTTAAAGCAATCCGCATTATTGCATAGCTCTTCTCACAACCCTTAACTACTGTACTTTTCTAAGCACAAGTTATAAATGTTGAATTTATGATGCCAAAAATTTCTTACTTTTACAAAAAAGTATTATTATTCCGTTCATAAATTTCTACCTCAAATATTTTGTTTTTTAGTTCACAAAAGTTGGTTAACATAAAAAAAATGGGGATTTATTTTTCTTATTTTTTGAGACAACTCAAAAGCTGTCCGAGCTGATCACATTGCCTGATTTGTGCTTTGATTTATATTCGGGAATATAAACACCTTTCGTACAAACCGATATACCCCTTTATGGCATACATGAACAACATCATAAAATCCAAAAAATAAAAATAATGAAAACAAAATGAAAATACGCCTCAGCTGGACAAAACACAAAAAACCAACAAAAAAAAGTGGCAACTTTTCCACATAGGAGTGAGTATATGCCAAGTATATATTCAATAAATCCAAATGCGGCATATAATCGTGTGCTTATGCATGATATTGTGATTTATGGCTGTGTTCAGATTGTTGTTGTTGTTGTTGTTGTTATTGGACATAAGGAGCAGACAATTAATATTGAAAAAGCTACTAAATCCAGACTTACGCATAAATTAAAAACTTAAGTAGGTTGCCCAGATGAGTTGTTGTTGTCGTTGCTATTTGTGTGTGAGCAATAAATGCATGTACCAGGGGTGGAGAGACAAGCACCCTTCCTTCTCATGAATGCTTTACTCGTAATTTATGGCATCACAACAGCTTGAAAAACAACAGCAACGATTTTTGCACATTTGCAATGCATTTCAATGCGTTTGACATCGTAAATACATATTTGTCAATGCATTTACAAGTTGAGTATAAAAATAACTAAGTAAATATAAACGTACTCACATATGTATGTACATTGTACATGTATGATTATATGGCTGAATGATTAAGCGCATGCGTGGCACGTACTACAGAATAATGTATACTTATACGTAAATATGTATGGATGGATCGATGGGTTTATTTATGAAGTCTAGACGCCCGATTTGGCATACCTATAATTAGCATATAGCCTATGGCATATATAAATATAACGATTTATGGCAAATTGTTGTTAACGCTGGTAGAGTTAGAAGTAACGGTAGCCAAGTTCCATGAACTCCGCTCGCAGGCAAAACAATCAGTCAGTCTGTCTCCCTCACTCCCTGTCTCTCTGCCGGTCTGTCTCTCTATTCTCTGTCTGTCAGCTTAGCTAATTGAGGCACTGCAATGTCGTTGGCAGCCGCTTAATGTCAGCCAGTCCGTCACTTTGGCGGGGCCATCGATCAATCAAGCAATCAATAAGTCAATCATATGCATGAGCAGTTCAACAAAGCGCATACAAATTGATGCAATGTTTGCGCGTTTCGTATTATTTTTTGCTTTTTTTATATAAGTGCAGCTGTGTGCACTAAAGAGTTTCGCTTTTGGGAGAGTAACAGAGAGAAATGTATTGAAAATAAAAGAAAATATGTTTCCAATAGATGTATACACGCATTCGTTTCGTTTTAAGGCGCTCAAAGGAAAAGTTTGGTGCTTTTTCTCCCAGCCTCGGTCATTGGCAATCAAAGCGACAGACATTAGCGCAGTATCTACATCTCCCTTTTCGCCTCCGTCTGCCCCTTTCTATGTATTTCCATCTCCGGCTTGAAGCTGCAGCCAAAATGTTGTTGGCCACGTACGTTGTTGGCCTGTTAATGCTGCCCATTAACCCGCTGACCCCACGGAATTGACTGGCTGCTGTTGCTGCATTGCGTGGCACAACAGCTGGTAATGACTCTCTTTCTCTATCTCTATCTTAGTCGCCATATATCTATCTCTTTCTGACACTGCGGAGCTCTCGGTTCACGCAAAAATGCGCAGAAGCCAAACACTTTGCTGCCGCGTGGCCTGGCCTTACCATTTGCCATTTATAACCACAAGTATTGGCCCAGTCTAAAGCCTACAGGCTGTACTCGAATTTGTTGCCAATTTGTTGCGCCACAAACTTTTCTGTTGTTGTTTTTTTTTGGTAGTCGCCCAATTAATTTCCGCATTTCCCAGACAAACTTGGCAATTAATTTTTTTAGCAGTTTGCATTTCTTCAACCTTGTTGCCTGACCTTTTGGCTCAAGTGATTCACGCCAACGCCAACCGTCAAACGCTGAACCAACATCCTTCCTCCTCCAGACTCCCACCTCCACCTCCAACTTTCGACTCCATCTGCTGCATGTCATCGGCATCGTCATCGTCATCGTCATCGCCAGCGACAGCATCACTTTGAGCTAACGAGAATGGTTAAGGCTCTAAGTCGGCAATTAATCAAAGCGCCTTTAGCCACAGACAAATCCTTTTTGTAAGCTCGCATGTGCTCTCGCCAAAAAGACATACCACACATACATACATATATGGCCAGCAACTGACAACGCAAATGGCCAAAATGACAGCGGGCCCGAATCGCGTCATGAGTCAGCCAATGCCCACAACGGTAACATTAACATGCGTTGGCTTTATGGGCGGCATTTCGCCTTCTTCTCTTCTTCTTTCTCATCCATTCAAATGCCAAAGACCACAGACAGCACATTTGGCTATTTATTGAAATTAACTTGAATATTTTAGGTTTTCTTTTCAAAAAGTTGCATTTAAACAGTTTGGCATTGATATCTTAGAATTTTATTAAGATAAGCATGATCTTGTTGAAATTAAAAGATTCCGAATATTAGAGTTTTTCTCTTAATTGTATAAATTAACAGTCAAAATATTGTTATCCTCTAAAATGGGATACACAAATCGGTGAAAAGCAATAGTTTCGTAAATATCTCGAGTTGAATATCAGATCGTACAAACATGTGCATAAAATTTCGAGACTATTGATTTTAAACTAGTCAAGTTTGGGATTAATTAGGCTATTTAATTTAATTCGCCAAAATAAGGATATTTTTGGAAAGATTTTTATAATTTAATTATTTGATAACTTCAATTTATTAGTGATCTCGAGATATTAAGGTAAACCATGTCTTAATTGATTACCTAAAACCTTTACTAACAAAAAACAATCTTTCTTGTTACCTTTTAACAATATTAAATATTAAATTTTTATATATTTACACATTTTTTTATAGAATGATCAAAGTATTGGATCAAAGGAGCATTGATAATTAGTATTAGCTATCGAATCAGTTGACAGCTGTTGTCCAAATCAAGCGTGATAATCTGTAATGCCTTTCAGAGACACAGAGGACTGTGTGTATTGAATGCCAATACTATAGCGTATTCATAGTCAGGGACAAGGACAAGGACGCGTTGTGCAAATACTTGAGACAATACTCTCTCACACAATTGACGGCATTAGTGTTTTTGGCTCTTAGACTCGTGAAGCTTGACGCGTTTCGATAGCCACTCAACGGCTGGCGATTAGTGGAGTTGGTGCCAAGACACCAAGAGACCATGGCGAAGAAGGAGGAGGAATGAGTGCTTCACCTGCAGCTGTTTGAATTGAGTTTCAATTGTTTGGCAGGCAGAAAGGGGGAGGCGAGTTTGGGGGCGTACTGGCAGTGCGTGGTCGTGGCTATTGGCAAAGGCCAAGTTAATGAAAATATCATTACAGTTTAGCCCAGAGCGTAACAATAAATTTTGTCTACACACACACAAGAAAAAACATCATGCAAAATACAAAATGAAGAGAGAAACAAAAAAAAAAAAGGCGCGCTCACGTCTACAGTCTGCGCGTGTCCCACTCAGTTTATTGACTCATGAAATATGAGCACTTCTTAGGGTGTGTACACTGTACACTGTACACTATACAATGTATGCCGTATACTGTAAACTGTATACTGTATACTGTTGAGTCTCAATCATTTCAGCTGTTTTGGAGGTGCGTGTTAAGCTCGCATTACTCACAAAAACGCTCAGCGAATTCAGCTCAAATTCTGCGCGTGCTTCTCAAAACAAAGCCAAAATCAAAACGATCTTCGGACTTCGACTTCGTCAACAGATTAAGCGGCTAAAAAAGTGCGCAATCTTCGAGTTGCTGTCAATTTGACAAATGCCCAAAGCTCAGAGATTGTGACAGTTTTAGTGAATTCGTAATTAAGCATGGGCACACATGCATAAATGCGAGTAAATCGAGTGCTCCACTCACAGATAGATCACAATGAATACACCCCATGACATATCTCGGGATGACAAATGGCTCACATCTTATCGTACTTGCATGCCATTTGCGCATTTCGAATCGCTGCCTGTTGAAGGTAATTAAAACAATGCAGAAAGGTGTCAAGGACTTGCGACGTCAAGTGAATTTTAAACTAAAGCAAAGTTGAGTTGGACAGCCGCAAAGTTGGAGTAGATTTAGCATATTGGCTTGTCAGTGGCAACAATGAGATATTGATATGTGAGTACTCACACTGCGTCTACTTATTATTATCTCTGGCCATATTTAAGCTGTGTTCGTGTTTTTGCATAAATTCATTCAAATTTCCATGTCGGACAACTCTTGGGATTTTGTTTTGAAATATATGTTTTTATTCAGCTAAGTACTCGCAGTGCGAGGTATAGGCATTATAATCCAAAAATCCAAGCCCACACTTTACCTTGATTTATAATTTCTGACAACTCAACGGAATGTTTAAATTGTGCCAAATTTTATTTTTTCCCACAACCGTTGAGTTATGGCTAACAAGTATAATTATTTATATGGATAAACACGATTTCATTGCTTTAAAGTACTCACAGTTGATATGTCTTTAATATATTTTGGGTAAAAATTCTCAAGTCTAATGTTAGTCATTCTGTAGCTCACACTGCGTATGTGCTATATTTTGCGATCTTTACTTAAATTCCCAGACATGTGACATCATATAAGCACGTTCAACTAAATTTCTTCTAATACATACTCACATTAACATGCACACACACGTATCTTTATACTCAATCTGAGTCCCGTGAAAAAGTTGTACAAATTTGCATAACTTACCTGTAAAGAAAAACAAGAGAAACATAAATTACATTTTGGGGGAGTTGCAAAATTAATGTGTACTGCTTTTTTGTTGTATATAGTATAGCGGTTTTTATAGGTAAGCATGCAAAATATATAGCGTATTTAAAGCTATAGCCACACCTTGTGCAATAAATTGTAGACATTTCGCTGCCACACACATAGTAATTAAATGCACTTAAAAAAATGATATAAACTTTAATCGATTAAATGCGACGGCTTGCGAAATCTTCGTCTTCGTTTTCTTTCCAGTCGCGTTTTGAGTTTTTGAAGACGTGTGCACTGCCGGCAACTTCATTGACAAATAAATTGAATATTCGTTTCCCCTTAAAAAACAAACTACACTGAAATGAACGCCCTGTAGGCTGCGCCAAGCAGTGGCAGCAACATCGACATCGACATCGACAGCAGCAATATGTACATGCACAAATGCTCATAACTCGACATTAGCTTCCTGCACAATATGCAACATTTTGCTGCACGTCCGGATGTTTACAACAAAATAAACAACAGGGCGTTCGTCTCACACTCAAACTCGCAGCAAATCAATGCATACAGACATATATTCATTTGAATGCGCGCTCATTTCAGATTTCGAATCAAAACCGATACTCGTAACTTGTTACAGTTTTGTTTACTTTGTTTTGTATGCTGCGCTTTTTTGTGCACTCTCTGATCAAAGTCACATGGAAATTTATTATATAAGTCCGCTAACAACAAAACACGCTCGATCAATAATTGGGCGCAATCAATCAGTCTGTAAATGATTTGATCAATACCAATTGAACATCGTTGCAGTCGCTGCCGCTGCTGCTGCTAATCTGCCAGTTGACCCAGTTGACTCCTCAGATCTATGCCTTAATATCATCTATCTATCAATCGATCCATCTAAATGCAAGATAAAAGCATTTTCTCAACCAACTCGTGCAGGTGAATGCACTCTCATTCGTATGCGTATGCGTAGTCATATTCGTTTTCATTTCTTCTTATTTTGTTTACTAATGAATAGCACAATGGCATACCGCAAGTGCGTTGAGAGATCCGTTTGAAGAGCTTTGCTTGTAATTGTTCTCTAAACGATTGGATTGGGTGAGGCCTTGTCGTCCGTCCGTCCGTCTTTCTGTCCTCCA
Source organism: Drosophila tripunctata (assembly GCA_035047385.1). Taxonomy (NCBI): domain Eukaryota; kingdom Metazoa; phylum Arthropoda; class Insecta; order Diptera; family Drosophilidae; genus Drosophila; species Drosophila tripunctata. The sequence goes on along the minus strand of JAWNPS010000130.1, from coordinate 1,022,070 downwards.
TGGGGCTGTGTCTGCGGTTACGCCACGTGGCTTTTGGGTCGTCATAATGAGGTGCCAAAGGTAAATAAGCTGCACCAAAAGTCTTCACCATTTTTCTAGCTGCCACAAATTTGTTTTCCCCGCCCCACTGTGCAGCGTTCTTTAATGAGCTTTGGAGAAAATCTCAGGCACATGTTTGTGTAATTAGTTTGTTGATCTGACGACGTTCGCATTTCTCTCTACTGAGACAAGCTCGTTGATATCTAGTTTAAGTGTATTTACATATAATATTTTAAAGATTTTCAAAAATTCTAGATATCAATATCTCATTTTGGCTCACCCCCATAATTCTCTAGATTTAGCAAACTCTCTAATTAAGTTAAAAAAGTATACATTTACTTAAAGGTAACCAATTAATCATGTTCTAATTATACAGTTTATCTGCTTGATATATTATAGGAATAGAGTCATCTCAAATCATTATATCTTGAATGTAACCGTTTACAGTTGTAGTTAAATTCTATTCTCATTCAATTTATTTCTTATTCGATTTTAATAAATATTATTTCCCCAATCTTCTTACAAGACAAACACAGCTGGAACCAACAATTGCTTAGAAATTGTTGGCCCAAAAAAAAAAACAAAAAAAAAAACTAAAAAAATGAAAAGAAATAAAAACATATTTCAATAAATACTCGTTACTCGTTGCTCGTTAATTCGAGAAGATGGGAAAACCATTTGGCATGACTGCAGATTGGGGACGCATCAGCATCAGCATCAGAGTCATCGAAATCCAATTTGTTTGTTTGTTTTGCTTCTCCTATTTTTTTTTAGTTTTTTGTTGTGGACAAAAGCGCAGTTTGTTGATAGAATTGTAACAACTGTCGTCGCATAAATAAAGATATTTTGATTTATGCTGCAACGATGATTATGAAATTGCTGTTAGAACTCTGTGAGGGGGAACTCAACGGATTCAAATGGTTGCCGCATACCGTGCCACATGGATTTGCATGTCTAGCGCCAATAATTCTAAGGTGTGCACTCCGATGATATTTGAAGTGGTTGGCGGTGTGCCGAGATCTCGACGTTTGATATGCCACAAGGCAATGCGAATCTAAGAGAACCAAAACGAATACGAGTATAACGAATACCAATCGCAATACCAACCGCCAATCTGTGGGACCATCCATCGATGTGAATGTGAATTGCGAATTGCGAATGCGAATGCGAATGTAAATGTGCGAGGAATTGTAAGTTGTTGCAATTGCAATTAAAAGCAGACACAGCTGCAATCTTTGAGCATGGCTTTTGTGCATGTAAGCGGCACTTTTCAAACTCTCTTTAGCTTATCAACCAGCATTTTATTGTTGTTGTTGTTGCTGTTGCTGTTGCTGTTGCTATTGGAGTTGGTGTTGTGATTGCGATTGTTGTTATTGCAGATGCAAAAGGCGATAGCCATGCCGGCACGCAAATAACCAACAACGCACGCCTAGTTTCAGTCGCAATCGAAATTCGAATCCCAATCCCAAACCCAGTTTCATAGAACAAGTGAAAAAGGAAAGAATAAGTAGTGACTTCAACATACCCGTTACTCTAGTTAACATGAAAATGTAAACTCTATCTGTATGCGAATAGCTCGAATAATTAATAAGAACAGAAAGTACAAAAGCACATCAGAAAAGAGGACGTGACATTGATTTTCTACATTTTTAATACGAAAAGTAAATTGAAACACTGAAGTAAATATTGTATATATGCTTAAAGTTCTTATAACTTAAAGAAAAGTAAGTCTTCCGAAGTTTTATTATCTCAGGTTACATTAACGGGTATAATTAATCGTGAGTCAATGGCAGACACAGGAACAGAGACTACACACTCACAAAAGTCTCATTAGGCGTAGATGCCTGTAACATTATCTTTGCTCTTGCTTTCAGTCTGAGTCTAAAACAGACTTTTGCACAGAGTCTGCATCCCTGGCTTGTTTCGATTTTAGCGTTGGCGTTGAAAGCGCGTCGAGCACTCCTCTTTAAGTACATAGTAAATAGTCATTGCAGCAGAAGCAGCCGTTGGCTTACACATCATAATCATGAGCAGCAACAACTTGATCACCGTGTTGATCATGATGTTGAGCCCATGAGGCGAATTATGTTACTTGTGTAAATTATTATCAAGTGTTTTGAAATCCTAGATTGCCATCAGTTTGTTAGTGAAATCAAAAGTTCTGTTGACCCACGAAACGCAGTTCATATTCAATAACTTTTCATGCCATGGCCCATTAAAATATAATACTTTGTGCCAGAAACAGAGCCAAAAGCCAAAAGCAAAAGAACGGCAACTTTCTTATTAAGAATTATATGTATGTCTCTCGAATATAGTATGTGCAATCATAATGAAAAAGCCATAAAAAATGATACTTATATGAGGTTCAGCTACCCCTTGAAGAAGTTTAACTCGCCGTCCTCTTCTCCAAATTTGACCCAGAAATGGGAATGAGATTCGCAGTTGCAGTTTCTGTTACGCGGAAGTTCTTCGTCCGATGGTTCAATATGGTGCCTTTCGTCGGGTATAAATAAATTTAATGACTCAATTTGTAATGAAAAATGTTTGGCTGGGTTAAGAAGACCCATCTTGTTTGCTCTGCTTGCAGTCTGGTAGTGGTAAGCTCCACTTGCGAATTTTGCCATAATTTTTCTTAAATTGCCTTCGTCCCAAAAATAATATTGACTTTCGGCTGGGTTTCAATCAAACGACCATTCAACTTATGTAAATTCGTAAATTCTTTCCAGTTAATTTAACATAAATTGCACAATTTAGGGAGTCGTTGTCTTTTGTTCTCCAGCACTAAGGATCTGGAGAGTGAGTCCGTAATAAATGTAAATAAATGGCATTTCTGTATTTCCCGCACACATATTTTAACTCAAAAACAGGTTACAAAACTTGATATGAGTTTTTCTTTGTTTTTGTCGATTTTGTTTATTATCGTTTTTAACAACAATTTTGTATTTGCCATACAACACAATTCACTTTATAGCGAATTGTGTTATGAACAGCAACGATAACAACAACAATTCTGATAACAACATTCTTTTTAGCTATTTTCAGCTGCTTTTATTTGTATGGGGCGGAGTAAATGGCTAAAATTTAACAACAACAGCTTAAAGTGTCAATAGGCCACAACGCATAAATTTAATTAATTAACATGTGTTGTTTGCCGATTGTACAACAACAACAACAACAACAAAAACAATAGTTAGCTATAAAAATGGTATTCAATTTGTTTGTTATAAAATTTTATGAGCTTGCAAATTTTTCTATTGCAAATAAAAGCACATTTATCAGCGTTAACATTTTTGAAATATTTTTAGAAATTATTGCAGACAAAGAACTTTAATTGAATGGGTCGACTCAGAGCTACCCTATACAGATAAATTCATTATTACATACAAACAATGTTTATTAGTTTTCTATTCTTTTCTAAGTTTGTTGATAAGCACAAAGAGGCATCTTGGTACATTTGTATTGTAATCAGCACTCGATGCGAGTGCTTCCAAGACTCACTGTAAATGAAGACTGGCGACTGGTAATTAACCCAGTGCATTATTGACCGTAACTCTATACAGCAGCAACAACAACAACATATACACAATTTAAAGTTATTTAAAAGCCGAGTGTGACAATGTCTGAGAGGGTTGAGGATCAAATTGATATGATTGAGGCAATAATGCGTGTGTTGTCTTGGTCTTTGTCTTTGTGTCTGACTGTGTGTATTATTATTATTGTTATTGTTGTTGTTGCTGTAAACAAACTAATTAAAACTGACACTGACAGCTGATGACAATTTACGCAGCTGCCGCTTTAGAAAGAAAAAATTAAGGGACACATTCAAGCATTCAAGCTTAGCTCCAAGTGAGCTGCGCCCTCAGTTTCTCCACAAGAATTTATAGTGACTGAAGAAACCAAGATACTGCCCCTTCGCCCAATTACTCCAGACATAATAAATGTCACTGCATTGCATTTGTTCAATTGAAATGTTGCACGCGTAATTGCAAAAAATACTTGAGCTGCGCACTTTAAAGTACCAAGAGGCATAACAATCGACCAAAAGGAACAGAAAGCAGAAGGCAGCAGACGAATTAAAATAGAAATGCAATTCAAAGAGACAATCGGCTAAATTAGCGGCATCTGCATGCAGCATACAAATGACTGATTGTGGCATTGGCAACATGTTGCCAGCAGCTGTTGGTGTCGCTCAGCCCGTTGCTCAGTTGTTGTTGCTACTGCTGACAACATATGTTGCGCAGATTTTGTCTAGGCAAAGTCATTTGCAATAGCTAATGTTCCCAAAAAACTGTGGCAGGGTATTCGCAATGGTGGCAGACACACCTCAGCCACAACTCGGGGCAACTTTGACGACAGTCAGTCTGGCAAAACATGCGAAACGTGGGCAAATAATTATATGTATATAGAGACCCACTTGGCGTTGCTATTGCTGTTGTTGTAGCTGTTGTTGTAGTTACTGTAATTGTTGTCTATTTGGTGTTGGCTTTTAGCGTAAATGCAAAAAACAAAGTCAAAAGCAACAACATTGAGTTGAGAGAGGCAAACAATGCGCATGTTTAACTTGAAATTGTTACACATTTTGGTAGCTGCTGTTGTTGTTATTGCTGTTGTTGTTGTTGCTATTGCTGTTGTTGCAGCAACTGAACAAGCAAGCAAGAGTCCAGTGACAATCATAATTTTTCATAACTCAACCGGTTTTTCGGCTAGCTTGACTGACTGACGTTTATGTGGCTTGTTTTTTGAGCTAGCGGCAGTTTTTAGCTTTTATTTGTGTCTGTGTGTGTGTGTGTGTGTGTTTGGCTGCACATGCGCACAAGTGTCGTCGGTGTTGGCGTATGCGTTCGCATCTACCACAGCTACTTACAAACACAACAACACGACACGAGTTTTGGGGCAAAGCGGGAGTTTCGATGTCGTGCTCATTGCACAAAAGAATAATGTGGCATGTGCCTGGTCCGTAATTACCAGTGTATACACACGCACTTGGTAGATACGTATACACATACATATGTTTTGGGCTCGATCGCGTAATTAGCCGCATTTTTTATTTCAAGTTGCTGCTGCTGTCGCCATGAAGGCCCTTGTCTCAAGGTACAAGTAGTATTTTGTTAAGTAAAACATTTTGTTTGCATAATATTATTATTGTTATTGTTGCTGTAGCTGCTTTTGGGCAAACGGTTTGACTGTCAAGGTGAATAGGCGCTTATACATATGCGTACGTAACTATATGAAGCATTGAAATTATTAAGATTCCCTTAAATTAAACTATTTAATATTTATCTGGCAATCTGTTTTTGTTACTTTGCTTCGCTTTAGCTTGCCATAGTTTCTCATGGCATTTCGACCGACATCTGAGGTCTATAATTTTCAAACATTCAAGTGGCCATCATGCTCGGCATGCCGCAGCCATTTTTCTTGCCTCTTGGCTTGTGAAAGGAAGTTGCCAACGGACATCAGCAACAGCAGCCTGAGAGTATTGCCAAAAAGGCCGAGTGACTTGGCCAGGTCTGGAAGACAACAACATGAAAAACTATTGCAGCTGCAATTACTCGCACTTCAAAATGCCAACATTTTGCACAAAGAGAATATTTCGTCATGTTTGTTTTTCCCTCATGCCCTCCTCGCCACCACCTCCCTTACTACATATTTGCAACAGCAACCAAACGTGGCAACATCAATCATTTGCATTTGCATGCGGCAGACAGTAGCAGGGGCAACAAAAACAAAACCTACAAAAGTTGCAACAGAAATAAGACATAAATTAGCTGCAGGGTTTTTAGTGTTAAGTCTGTTAATGCCGCCCGCTCTTTTGTTTTCTTGGGGGTGGCAAGCGGCAAGTGCAACGTGTTCTGTTTTGAAGCCATAAACAACCACAAAGACTTGCCCCTGACCGTTGCACTGAGTATGCTTCAGCACACATTTTGCAGCCATTTTCACTTCCAAGTTGAACTCGTATCGGGTGGTTTTTTTATAGCTAACAGCACAGCTGCATGACTCACTTGCCGCTTCCTTAAAAAAAGCAAAAAAAAAACAAACCCTGCATTGTCATTTAGCTAGCATCGTAGTAATTGTTGTTGTTGTTGTTAGCTGCTACCTTTAAGGTGTTTTCCAGTCAACCCACACTCATTTTTATGACAAGCCCAGTCAATCCCATTGACCACATCCGCTGCTCATTGGCGGTGACTCACCACCATGTCTATTCAGTTCTCTGTTTTCTGTTTTCAGTTTCAGTTTTTTAGCTCTGTTGCAAAATTTGCATTTGGCATTTAGCTAAAACGTCTCATAAAATCTTAAATGGGGGTCAAGGCCTCAAAAATTCACGTTCTCGCCCATACAGACAGGTTTCTGTAAGCGTCTTCTTTTTCTTCTTCTATTGGCATTCTATCAAAAATTGTTTTCCTCTTCACGTTTTTTATCACTTTCTTAGATACTTTCGCTGCAGGCTGATAAGGAAATATACCATTAGCTGTTGTTATTGTATTGTTCTATTGCTGATAAAGTCCACGATTCTTACTAAAAGAATATGTGAAACAACAATTCGATCATTGTTTAGAAAATCTTGCAAATGTTAAATATATATATATGTATATTTATATAATATACATTTGTTTTTGTACATATATAAAATTTTATGATGGCATACAAAGAATATATTCGGCTAATATTGTTTTGCTTTCAATTTTGTTGTTTAACATATGATATTTATAAAGTTTATACTACTATTAAATATAAATCTTACTATAATTACTTATGGCATTTTATTTTATTTAAATTAATTGTTATTTATTCTGTTTATATGAAAATATGCTAATAATAGGGGTATATATAAATGCTATGTTTACTTTCCCTGCTCTGTTTTCAGCTCTGTCTGTCTAAATATTACAGAAAAGAGATTCTCATATGCGGTGTTTTACAATAAATAAAATGGGTTTTACAAATAGAATAATTCAAACAAAGACAATTCGAATTTAAATCTTTTTTATCTCTAATAATCTCTAATAGTTAATAACTTTATGGCAACAATCCATTACTATTTCATCTGAAGAGACTATGTAGATTTTTTAATTAATAATTAAAATATATCTTCAGACTTTAAAAACTTGTCTATCAATTAGTTATGCACGTAAATAACTTCATCACAATAAGCCAGACCGATATCGATTCTAGCCAAATTGAAGAGCCTTTTCTTGTAATTTCCTCAAGGCAAGTATGCTGCTGACATAACATTTTGCATATAGCCATGATTTATGCAAAATCCAAATGCGTACAAACAGGACAGGCTTATCTCAATGAGCTGTTGCTGTTGTGGCTGCTGCTGCTGTTGCTGTTGCTTTTCCTGTGTTCGTTGTGGCCAAGTGGAGTGGAGTCTGGTCAGGCACGCAGCCAAGTTTTGGCTTTGGCTTCGATGCGTGCAACAAAAACAACAAGAACAACAAGAACAACAAGAACAACAACAACATCGATATTGATAGGCGCAATTAATTATACTCGCTTCACACTGACAGTAAGCGTTTTGCTTTTGCGTTTGGTCGCACCGTGCCGCTTCTGCCCTCACACTACTACTACTACTACTACTACTATACTCTTCCCCCCACTCCCTTCTCAATCTTCACTACCTTCTCTGCTTCTACGGCGGATCGAACGTCGTCGCACGTATCAATGACCAAATGACATATTAGCCTTCGTCTTAGTGTAAAAAGCCGCGATAACTTTGGCAGACGCACACGCAATGCGCTTGCCGACAACAGCAACAACAACATGAACAACAACAGCAACAACAATATCTGTTAGAACTGGGCGGTCAGCTAATCGTTTATTGAACCCGTCTGAAAATAATGCGCATACGCAACGTGCACCATGCAGCGAACTGTTTAACTTTACTGTGGCTGCTCTTTTCTGGTTATTTGGTTATTTGGCTATCCAAGTGGCGATGGCGGTGCACTTCCAACTGTGTCGCACCGCTGGCCCGCTGCTTGCGTTGAGTGCTCCAAATTACTACCAAATGGGCACCGAAACCCCACAGGGCGGCTCTGATTAGCAGCCAAATATGGGACCCCATATATGTATGTAGATACCACCACCATGGAGACTGTAGGTCTAACATATCTGCATATATATATGCACATGAGTTGGCAGTTGGAAGTTTGTTAGTTTATGTGCACGTTTCGTTTGAAATATGAACAGCTAAGTGACACTGGAGGCATGGGACTGACTGCGAAAGGTTCACTGTCATTGGCGCCATTACAGTGTCTTCCCATGAACTTCGGCCACGTTAAGAGCAGCATGCAACTCCCACGCTATAAAGTAGCTCGTTTAGTGCATTTGTCACGTCTTTGTTGTTGTTGTTGTTGTCTTTGTCTCTGTTGGTTTGTTATTTCTGTAATGTTGTTTCACTCTTTCAGTTATTTACGAGCACAAAGCGTGTGGTGTCTGCTTAGAATAATATATAGAATAGAATATATATGTAATCCTGCAAGAGCAGAAAAAGAATTCACTTTGTCAAAGATAAAAATGTATAAGTTAAATTAGAAATTTAAGGTATTTTTAAAGAATTCTTAAATTGTCTTTGAAGAAACAAGGCAATGGAACTTCAGTGATTGTAAAACTATAATAAACTTTATATAAATAAATAATTGATTTACTTATACATACGTAAGCTGCGCGATGAAATCAATATACGTTCTATTGTAGGCATTTCGAATCAGTTAATGCACTTCCTGGCTCATAAACGAATGTTATTGCAAATTGCCAGTTACTACTGTGTAATCAGGCACAACAATTGCAAATAGGCAACACTTAAAGCAATGCCAAAGACTCAAGCTTCTTCCAAGCCCTCTCAACTGATTTGCTAAACAATTACGAGTACAAGTTCGACTGCGAATAGCAATACGAATAGGAGTGAGTACAACTACTACTACTACTTCTATGACTACAAGTATGAGTTCACTCTCTGGCAAAAGCGGCAAATAGGCTGTACAAGCACTTAAGATAAAAATCTTAATAGAATTGCAAGGCGCATTGCAATACAAATACAAATACAAATATACATTCATATATACAACAGCAACAACAACAACAACAACAACAACAACAACAACAACAACAACAACAACAACAATAGAGGCTATGAAGTATAGAGCTACAGCTAGAACCTAATGATATTTATCAGCAATTTATACAATTTCCATGGGGCATCATCATATTTACAAGTTAATATTTGCGCTAACAAGATTTGCCTTTTGCCTTCACAATGCCAACAGCAAAAGCTGTTGATCAGCCTGCCCGTCCATCCGTCCATCTTTAAGGAATCCCACACAAAAGGATGAAGATTGGGATTGGGGATAGAAATCGGACGAAAGTGAGACCGGGAGAGAGAGAGAGAGAGAGAGAGAGAAGGCGAGAGCGACATGAGTAGACAAGCAAAATGCTTGTTAAAGCACAAAACATGCAGATTTCATTAAAGATATCGCAGTGTCTGGGACTGCAACTCGTTGAAGGGCTCCACAACAGAGCCAGGGCCACTTTCCATGTCGATGCACTGATCAAAAATAGTGCGTTGGGTTTGTATCCTAAGGTAATTATAGTTCTAATCATTTTCTATTCTAATAGTACAAAAACTAAGGTAATTTTCAGATACTTTTGATTAAAACTCAAGAACTAGCACGCTAAAATATCTAATTCTCTATCTTGAAAGCAGATATAAGTTTTTAACAGTGTAGCGGCCGTAGCTGTAGACCATTTTGCCATGGTGCAATATGTGCTCTGACCATTGTTGATGCGTAGATGAAGCTTCGGCATACAACAAGTTCTAATGAAGGACAGAGCACGATTGTAGCATTGAGTTTAACTTCAGTTCTTGCCTAATAGTTACAGTAATAAAATGGCAATTAAGTGTATTTATGGCCAGAACGATGGCCGCTGGACACATCCTTTTATGCGTGGCAACAATAAAAAGGCTTGTTTACCCATGTAGCAACAACTTCATATGCTGCATAGACTGCGGTCTGTGACTCCTCTCATTTTGGCATATAATTTTTTAGGGCTCGCCTTGTTTATGCTTATTGTATGCATAAGTTTGTGCTATTTTATAGTTTTATAGCCTACACATGTCCAATTCGTAGGTGGGCAGGCGTTGCCCAGTTTACCTTTATTGATTTTAAGTGTGAGTTTATGTTTTCTCCTTCTCTATGTCTGTCCGCCTGTCTGTCTGTCTCTCTGGACTCAGATTGCAAGATGTCCATATAGCCAAACAACTTTTCAATTCGCTCTGCATGTCAAGTTCATAAGCAGCGCACACAATTAACATGCCCGAGGAGGGGAAAAAAGCAGTGAAGTCATGCTGTGCCCTGTAATGGAAAGGTATCCTCAACATTCCCGCTGCGGACATTTATGCATATTCTGCGAAAGGGGCAAGTAGCAAGGGGCAGCATAACAAAAGCGGCGTTAAGATTAACGCAAATCAAAGCAACAGGCGGGCATGCACATTTAGATGAGTTCTGCTTAAATCTGGAGTAACAAGAGCGACACATTATGACTCGACTTTTGATAGTTATTACTATGCCTAATTCAATAAACAAGCTGAATCAGCTGTTAATTGGATTTAAATACAGCATCAGCGATTGATTTAATCTTAGATGCAGCTAAAATTTCACTGGAATTGATTGAATTCACAGAATAGTTGCAATGAAATTTACACATCAAGTCATCTCATGGCATGAATCATTTAGTCTTGGCAAAAAAACAAACTCATCACGGGGCGTATTCGTAATGTTACTAAGCATATTCAGTTTACTTTTACAGTTGACTGAGCTCTTTCTCTTTCTCTCTCTGTTTCTGTTTCTCTTTCTCGCTTCTGCAATTTCAAAAGCTGGTTCTGATCTTCTGGGTGACAGAAGCGACGCGTCGCACATTCACTTCAGTTGTCGCTTTATGGGCCGCCTTTATCTGCCCTGTCATTTATGGTTATTTAAAAGTGTTAGTTATCATGGTTATTATTGTTGTTTGTGGACGTATTGTTATTGTTGTTGGTTTCTTTAGATACTCGAGTGCCCGCAAGCTAAAGTTGTTTTCACCTTTTACGTTTAACTCGTTTAGAAATTAATGCGAATTCGATTTTGAAATGTGTGTGTGTTTGAGTGTTTTTGTTTTTTTGTTTTTTTTTTTGGCGAGTTTGAAGCTTTTTATCTGCGATTTTTGACTCACAGCAATTTCGCAAGAATCTCTACGGGCAAAATGCAATGCGAATAGTCGTATAATACTTACAAGTACAAACAGTTGGAGAGCAACAACAGTAGCTGTTGTTTGTTGTCTGTTGCTCGATGTGTGTTGTTTGTTGTTAGGTGCATATTTGCATAAGAATTAGAAAACCCGCCGAGCGACAAGACAAGGCACGCAGAAATCTTGTTCGGCATGGGGCATGAAACATGGAACTTGGGGCATGTGGCGGCCATATAAAGTCGGCGGCACACACAAAAATAACTCTCGTGTCTACACCTTCAACAACGACGACACGACCAAACTGGCCCATCAAAGCAGCCAGGGGCAACAACAACAGCAACAACAACAGCACAAATGGCAACATTAGCGCAAATTTCAACGGCGCACAATTTGAATTTGATTTTGTTGTGCGACACACACACTCACACACAAATATAGGCAATAATATAGTAGATGAGAAACACGTTTGTTGTATATATTTATTTTGTTTCGGTTTTTTGGGCATTTTAATATGCATAAAGCAACAACAACAACAACAACACCAACAACTTCAGCAAGCCAAACAGACAGTCAGACACACAGACAGACACATTACATTAGCCAGGTCTCGCGGGCCTGGTCTGGTCTCTGTTTTGGCCTGGCCAATGACTTCGAAAACATGTGTTGATTAACATAAATGATTTCTGTCTGCCTCACAGCATGTTGTTGTTGTTACTGTTACTGTTGCTGCTGTTGTTGTTGCTTCTACTGTTGCTGTTGCTGGTGTCTTTTTGCTATTTGTATAAAATATTTTTGGAAATCTTTATTGCTATTTGGTGTCAAAATGCGAATAGCTTCGTTTGACATCAGCAGCAGCTGGCGCAAATATTTATTGATTTGGCTTATTTGTTCATCATATCTGGAAATTGCGAAAGTGCAATACATAAGAAATTACTTACCTCTTTCGGTTGCACTTTTCATGCAATTTGTATTTTCCGCCGACAGCTGCAAATAGAAAGAGAGAGAGAGAGAGAGAGAAAAGATTAAAAAAGGGTTAAATTGAATTAAGAATTCAAATCAATTCACATTTTATGATATTGATTGGAAATCTTAAGAACTCTTTATAGATATTAGTACTGAAAATTGTGATCGGATTTGGCATGCTGTTCATGTCTTAAACTGTACGCACTGTTCTGCCATTAAGGAAGCTAATGGTATTCGATTCACAGAAATTGTCAAATGTATTCTCGAATTTTGCAATTCAATCGTCTGACATTGGCGCAGGTCAGCGGAATGAAACGGAATGGAACGGAACGGAACCAGACGTCATTTGAAATACAAATCACAAACACGTAGCACATCAGGTTTCTCCATGGTCAGCAGAGTCCGGCAGTCATTCAGTCAAGTCACTCACTCTGTCAATCATTCAGTTTGTAGAATTTCTAAACTGGTCGCTAGACAAAAGGCCAGTTGCATATACACACACATACACACATTGACTAAATGTGCAAGTACAAGTCTAACAAAGCATTCCAGTAGTTACTGAACTGTTTTTACTTTCAAATACCAATTGAATATGTACCCACTTGCATCTGTTAACTTGGTTTAAACTGTCTGTCCATTGCATTTGCGTGTGTTAATTGAGACTAAATGGCAGTCGGCAATTTATGGCGGCCCTAACGCTTTGATTAATTATACATAGACTGTCATAATTAACAGGGAGTCAAAGTCACTGAGAGGGAGAAAGAACCAGAAAGGGAGAAACGTATATACACTGTCCAAAAATATTAAAAATAAAAAATAAAAAAATTTATATAATTTTTGTTATTCTTCATAAAATCACTATCATCAACAACAGAAAGCGAGATAAATTCATAAAAACACTAAAAATACTTAGAAAATATTATTAATATTGTCAATTTCGTACTACTAAAATTCTAAACTTTATCTATCAAAATGACTTTTACATAAAGTTTGTTGAAAACTTGAATTAATTTATTCTCTACTGAACAAAATTTATTGAATTATATTAAATTGGACAATTTTAAAAATTAGTTTTCTTAAAACAATATAAATTCTTGTTTTATAGAAATGTATAAAATCGTCTACAAAATTTTTTAATTTTTTGGACTTTGTTATTCGAATTTTACGATATTCTTTAATTGTTTCAAATACAAAGATGAGTAATACTTAATTATTTTGCTCAGTGTAGACAGATCAATAGATCGACTGGCAGTTCTGACTTTTAATTTACTGTAATTGTGGTGCAACATCATAGTACAAAAGACATGCAACATTTACATGCTGCCGCCTGGCATGCAAGAATTCAATTTCAATTGGACGATGGGAAAATGTTGCACAATGAAAATGAAAGCGTTGGAAGCGTTGTTATTGTAACCCACAAACGAACAAAAATATCAAAGTGGGACTTGAGGCAACGAGACGCGACAAATCATCATCAGCAGATTTACTTTTCAAGAATTAATCCGCTGGAGATGAGATGAAATAGTGTCATGTCATTGCCTAATCAAAAGTAAGAGTAAAGAAATTGTTAATAAAGTTGCCAAGAGCAGCAGCAGCAGCAACAGCAAAAAAAAACACTATAAACAAATAAAAATACAAAAACAAATACAAGTATAAATATAAATGTAAATAAAAATACAATCAACAATGAAAACAAATAATCGTTGGTTGCGCATTAACCCATATTTTTTATTCGCTATTGCCACAGTTGTAGTCGAGCCATAGAAAGAGATGGAGAGAGAGTGGAAGAGTGACCGAGAGAGGGAAAGAGGGAGAAAGGTAGAGAGAAGTGCTTGCGTGCCTGGAGCTTATTGATCAGAGCCACGTGATCGAATCGAAGCTGTGGCAGTTGCAACGACTACTGACACACCTATGGAGGTTGCAAGCAACAGTTGCAGTAATGAGCAACTGCCAGCCAGCAAAAATATAGATAAGACAATTGTGTGGGTGCCACGTTTGTGCCATGCCACAAACCGTTGAAGCCACCTGCATTCGATCCCAGCAAATTTGAAAGCCTGCCAATCAGGCAAACAAACAAACAAACAAACAAACCAATACCAATACCAATACCAATACCAATACCAATAACAACAACACCAGAGATTGCCACAGCATGTGACTGCCAAAAATGTTGGCCAAATGCAATGCACACAACACGATTTTGTTATGCATTTCAAATGCAAATTGGTTTTGAAAGGTAATTGATCCCAGTTTGGTTTCCAATTGCTTCAGTCAACCCAAAAATGACAGAATAATTCTCTGTGTAAGTTTCAAACCGAAACGGGAAATCGTATATAAATAAATACATGATTTCTTTAGACCCTGTATTTACAAAGAGCGTAATCAGATGATCAAAAAGTGTCTGACTAGAGGAGCCAGGTACACTATTACTTATATGCTGGTACTCCATTTGTGCACAACTCTAACAGAAGAAAAACCTTACAAAAACTTACAAACTACGTATGCATGCATTTAATATTATTTACAATTAATTCTAATACATTACACTAAATATATACATGAAACGAAGGAAACACGAGGTCTATAATAGTCGGGAACACTTCACTGTTACTTTTCCTACTCGCTTTAGTTTGATTCCGTATGCTGACTGCAAAATACCATAAACAAAGTCCGACAAACGAAAAAATCAAACTTAAATAAACTCTGCACGAGCTGTGGCACATTTATAACTTTGAACTTGACGGGGCCAAGAGATCGCGACTGCGTTTTATAGCCAAGTCTTTATCGCGTTTTTTCGTCTTCTATTATAATTTTAGTTTTTTTTTTTTTTTGATATGACAGCGTTAATTGATTTTCATTTTCATTTAAGCATTTGGTATCACTGCTTTTGAATTTCAGTTGAGGAATTAGAAACTTATCAAGGCAAAGTTCTCTTTAGCTCCCCCTCTCTCTTTCTCTCTCTCTATTGTTGGCTTTTCTGTCTGTTGATAATCGGGTTAAACGCTTCATTACGCATGCAGGCAAGCGTTACAAATTAACCCAGTTATTTATGATTATTTAGTCTTGGAAAAATGATTTAGATGCCGACAACACTCTTTAGAAAACTACAAAGAAGCATTTATTAGGGCTGAGAAATTCTCACTTTTTGTATTCGTTGTTACGCTGTGATCAGCTACAAAAAAGCTAAAAAAAACTAGGTGCATAGGAATACTGAAAACATCATGTAAATTGCATAATCATTGGGCAAATGGCCAGCCAGCAGTTTGACCAGGCTAGATATTCTTTTAAAACTGGCCAAAACGTGTTTCAAGTGTTTGGCTTGCTCCATTTTCCAACTAGTAATTGGCCAGGCAATTGCAAATTGCAATTGTGTTGCCTGGTTTTTGCCCCCATCGGATTGATGCCTCAGTTTGATAATGGCCAATGCCAAGGCATGCAATTTTAACGGTTGCAAGCTGTCAAACGGTACAAAGAACTAGTGGGAGAGAGATACACAGAAATTGAGAAATACAATGAGAAAGAGAGAGAGAGAGAGAGAGAAAGAGGCAGAGAAAGATTATTCCCAGTGGTCAAGCACACAAGGGAATCAATAGTTTTTACCATAATATTGACCAGATGTCAAATTCTCTATCCTCACTGACTGACTGCTTAGATTTCAGTGAATTTCTAAAAGTTTTAGAATGAAAATGTCCAACATTTTAAGAGTGATTTTGATGGAACTCATCGAGTTAAAAATGCCATGCAAATTTGGATATGATCGGAATACTATAACACGTAGCTGTCTTTATCATAAGCTACATATCTTAATTGAACTAAGAAATTAACTTTATAGTCGGTCAAAAGCGTGTGATCTGAAATTGAAAATTGCTCAGAGTATAGTACAACTAAAGCTATGGCTATTCTTGCTAGTAGCTATTAGCAATTCACATACGTACTATATACATACATATATGTAAGGAGTTATAAAACGAATGAGTAGCGTAATTGGTAATTGGTGTTATAAAATTAGCGAGAAATACAAAACAAAACAAAACAAAGTGTTATGTGCGACAATTGGCGACGACAATTAGGCGCATTTTGTTGTCGACACTTTACAATTGCTAAACGCCTCTTTAGGCCCCCCAACACCCCGCCTTTTCCACATTTTGAGTGCGGCCAAGTCAGGCAGCTGGCGATTGCATTGAATTTTCCAAAAAATAAAACGGAAAAATTGTGCAACAACAATTTGAGCTGCACACAAAAATGCGACTCGCAGCTGAGACAAAACAAGTGACTGGTGTTGGCCTGGTCAAGCAGGCAGAGTTGGTTGGTTTTTTATTGGTGGTGGGTGGCTTTGAATTTGTTTCACACAGTTCATTAAGACGAAACAAATAAATAAATAAAGTTTTAATTGTGCAAGCGAATCGAAATTGTCAACACAACAATAATGACAATAACAAATACGAGTCTAAGCCTAATGAAGGTTAATGGACAGCAAAGTGTAGTTGAAAATTGTCATAACTTCAGACTCAAATTGAAGCCATGAATGAAACGAATGGCAACTGGATAGATAGAGTGCGGGAGGGTATTTTGAAGTGTTGTGTTGTGAGTAATGCAAAATAAACACAGTTAATAAATCGATCGAATTTCATTAATTGTAAAATAAACTGGTAACCAAAGAGACGCTGTTTGTGGAGAGTTGGCATTTTGGTTTTGGTTTTGGTTTGGTTTTTCTCTTGAGGAAGCGCAGACAACAATCATGCGGAAAAGTGGTAGAGAGGCAACACTTGGCGGTGGTGGTGCTGGTGGTGGTAGTGGTGCAAGTTGAGGCGACTGCATGCCAATGAAAGGCTGCTGCCTGTCTGCCACATAGACAACGACAACAAGATGAACGCAATGGCATGCGTGTGTAATGCAGTTACAGCTATAGATACAAATACACAGCTGAAGATACAGATACACACATACACACAGTGTGCTGGCATTGTTGATTGGTAGGCTGTTAGCTGACGACGTTAATTTCACTTTAACGAACATTTCGCTTGTCTGCGTCGACCACAGCGAGGGGCAATTGAAGACTTTTGTGGCTTTCAGCTGTCTTGTGACAGATCATATAGAAAATGTGTTGCATTTTTAATCAAAACGATCGATCAAACGGTAGTTTTATGTTTGACTCTTCCCTGCCATACTCGCACACATACACAGGCGTAACTACAACATGCCACACATGCATCTATGCAGCTGAAGCAAAGAGCTGTGTATACGCACATATGGCGCTCACTGTCTGTCTCTCTATTTGTTTGTTTATCTAACCGGGTTGCCTGTCGGCCCGTCTGTCTGTCTGTCTGTCCGTCTGTCTGTCTGTATGTCTGCAAATGCAGCGGTTGACATACGATACGCAACCGAACTGAGCGATACAGTGAGGCCTGCTTATACCTATAGATATCTACAATATATATATCTGCAATTCCACATGAATTTGATCGATCGCCATTGAAATTGTAATTTGGTCGCAATGAAAATTCAAGATACAAAATCCCAAAAAAAAGGATCCATTACTTCATTGTTTGTTTGGGCAAGGAAATCGGAGAATGCAGCTGCCTACGAGTAATGATAACTCAACGCTCACTTATTAGCCAACGCCACCTTAACCCTCAACTCAACTGTCAACCCTTAACCCATAGCATTTGCGCCCTGTGTGTAGCAACCTTGAAGGCGCAAGCATCAAAACAAAAAAATAAAAGCTATTAACGCCTGATCTACAACCTTTAGGCTCGTCTTCCCTCTTCCCCTCTCTCTTATTCTCTACGATTGTTGTTTTTTTGAGTATTTACCAACATCATTACGATGAGACTGCACAATTTCTCAAGAACTATTATGTTAACTAAACAAAATTATACAATGCAACGTGGGGCATAAGGCAGCAGTGGCGTTCCAATGGATGCTCCACCCACCCAGCTGAATGTTTGTTAGAGATACACTCTCCCTCTCTCTCCCTTTACAACAAAAAAATGTATCTTTACATTTCTAAGAAGCATTTAATGCCATCACACGCCGACGCCAAGCAGGCGGGGCATGCGTGTTGTTCTTGTTGTAGCTGTTGCAAGACTTTGTAATTTCAGCTTTGTTGCTGCGTCTGGCTTGTGTTGTTGCAAGTGTGACTATTAAATTGGCGGCGGTAATTTTAGGTTATTTCTCTTTTTTAGTTGCAAGCTGCAAGCAGCAAGCCCAAACCCAAACACAGACACGCAAAGCAGAGTCGCCTGCAGCAGCAGCAGCAATAACAACAACAACAACAACAATTGCAATAGCAATAACAACTGCAACTGCAACATCAGTTATAGACTGGGCTTGGCCAGAGTCTGGACCACACAACCAAAAACTCGACTCATTGCGTCGTCGTCGCTTTAAGTTTGTTTGCCTTTACTGAAATTAACTCTGTGAGTCTATCCCTCTCTTTCTCTCTCTCTTTCTCTCACTCTCACAGTCCATCTCACTCTCTCTGTCGACTTGAAATTATGCAATCGTAGCAACTGCGCTGCACCCGCGGCACATATGAAAAGCGAGTCTGACAAAGTCTCAAGTGTTTTCGATTCTCAATTGAATTTTTTACGACGAATCTTTCTTTATGATTCCGTCTAACAGTCAGCTAGCTGGTCAGTGGGCCACCCAAAGTTTAATTGCCCTGCCTATTGATTGTGTAATTAAAACAGGTCTTTTTCCCATCTCACAAAATCCCCAACACACACACACACACACACATTGCATCGCATTGCATCGTAGCAAATCTGATTAGCGACCTACGCGCAACATTTCAGATTCTTTTTGCGGCATTCTTGAGTGTCACAACGCGAAGGCTGCTGCAGTTGAAGTTGAAGTTGATGCTGAGCTGAAGCTGCAACTGAAGCTGAAGTTAAAACTGGAGGCAGCATGATTGCTAGACTGCAGTCTGCAGACTACACTGTTCAAAAAAGTCTATAATGATTTATCGTCTTAACAATCAATAACTTAAAAATAGAAATGACATATGAAGCTATCATAATAATAGGAATTCTAATTGATAAGTCTAACAAGTTGGCGAACTTCAGTTGAGTGTCTCGACATTTAAATGCCAACATTGCGTAACTTTTCAAGCTTTGAAATTAATCATCATAAACAAAATTACGTCATCAAAATATTATATATAAAAACACAAAATTTAATATGGTTCTAGGTTTCCACATTAATAACTATTTAGTTAGTTTTAATAATGGAATACAACTTCGTACATTTTTACAACTCTTAAATATACAATTATACTTAAAGAATTTGTGACTTTTATTTATAAAACAAAGTAATATACATTGAATTAAGCAAATTTTAAATTTGAATTTATTTTTTTTTTCAATTTCAGCAAACCTTACTTTTTAAGAGAACATATTTTAGTTAGAATTTTTGTTAATATGGCTCGATTTTAAATAATTAATTATATTTTTTTTTACAGTGTATGCATAGAGTATAAGCTGAATGGCTGTTCAACTGTCAGACATTGCCTACACGCTTCGCTGCACATGTAAAGCAGCTTTGGCGACTGTCAGAGCTATTTATTTAAAGGAGACTGCCAGAGTCGGTGCCATCCAGTGACAAATCAATAGCCAGAACGTAGGATGTCAGTTGTCCACAAGACACAAGGCACAAGCAAGACTGCAGCCAAGTGTAGGCATTAAATATGCTGCTGACACTTTTCAAATCTTGTCGCCATCGGAATTGCAACAAGCAGTCGAACATATCTTCGCCGTATCTCCATCTCTATATCGATTTTTGTGTCTGCCACAACAGGAGGGCAATCAGTTTGTCGATATTGCAACATAATCGAGAATCGATTGCGTGGGCTTGCAACTAATTAAGATTATTTCTTTAAGTTGGTTGCCAAAAACAGAAATAGAAACAGATAAACGTTTTCAACTTTGATGAGTTCAGAAATCCGCCCATAAAACTTTAAACCCAAAACTGAGATAAAAGACAGCCGCAAAGAGCTTGTTACAACTTAATGAGCTGAGCTCACTTAAACAATATAACATAATAATAATAAAAATAATAATAGTGATAGTACACTTAAAGAGTGCTTGCCGTAAAAGTTGGACGTGAGTGAGGCTATCGTAATAGTTATGTAGTTATGTGTATACACAAAGGTCAAGGACTGCCAATGTTTCAATCTACAACAAAAATCAAGCGGAAATGGGTCAACGCTAGATTAAAACTAATTAAATGAAATTCTATGAACACAGATCTGTGATATCATAGTACACAACATGAGCATATGTATCTTAAAGTGTCTGCTTTCAGCTGGTTTTTGAGCTCTTTGTAGACTACCTAGTGCTACTAATTCGTGATAAAAGCGAATTCCTTGGAAAATGATTGTGGTTTAGATTCCAATTTATTGAAACAGTAAGCAAAGTAAGACTTTCTTCAAGCTGATTAAATTGTTCTACTATAAATACTTTAAAATTTTCAAACCCTAGTTTACTGACCATAATAATTGGCCAGCTGAAAGAGAGAGAGAGACACACAGATTCTATATAGTTTCATCCTATTGCAAATCCAATTTGAGATTCGCTTTCAAGTCGAATAAGTCCGAGATTTAAATGTATGGCCAATCAGAAGAAAATCATTTGATTTACATTTTCATTTCCATTTTCATTTCCATTTTATGCGCCTGCTGCTGATGCTGTTGAAGTTGCTGCTTTCATTTCAATTGCACATTCTGAATTTATTAGTGCAAATGCTGAATGCCAAATCTAATTTATGCCATTTGAAGAGACAAAGCACAAATACAACATTCAAGTTGGACTTGAGTTCGATTCGGACTTAGTCTCAGTTCAAGATTCAGCCAATTGCAATGCCAATGCGAATGCAAATTTGCCGTTGAACTTTTTGCGCTGTTTGCAATTGAAGCAGAAGATGTTGAGATACTCAGATGCTAAGATACAAACATACGTATACAATCCATACAATGTTGTCTTCTTGCCTGATGCGCAGGACGTTGTTGTCAGTCAGCTGCAATGGCAATTGGCAAGACAGGCACAAGCCAAAACTAGATGGAACAACTACACACTCGACACAAAAAGACCCAGTATTTACTAAGAACAAACATAAACAAGATATAACACATTGACAACTAAACGCGTGTTTGAATGTTAGATAATATGGTTAATATCGAATCAGAGACTCAACGCTTGAGTTATTTTTCTAAGGCAGACCCCTCTGACTTTAACTCTTTTAGATTTGGCAAACTCAAAAGACCCTTTGCAGTTTCCAATAACAAAGTCTAAAAACAGAAACTTTAAACTGAAGCAGAGCAGAATGAGAGAAGCTGCTACTTGAACTGGACTGTTGCATGCCCCACAGCTGGCGTTGGGGTACGTAGCTTATCTTGTCACACAGCCTTTAGAGTTGGATACCAAAACAAATCCTGCTTCTTCATCTGCTCGCTCGGATCGCTCGGATCGACTTTGCCCTGGCGATGAATTGATGTATGTTGAAGCAATAGAAAAGCAGACAGAGACAGAGAGAGCGAGAGAGAGGTAGAAAAAGATAGAGAGTGAAATAGAATTTGTTTGGAGGAAGTGATCTCATCGTAAATTACAAATTACACAAAGTCACGATATCAATATCAGATACTAGCACTCTCTCTCTATCACTCTATCTTTCTATCTGTCTCACTCGTGTAGACATCATTGTATTTGCTGCTGTTTTGTTGTATTAATTAAATTGTCGCCATTTTTTCTTTTTGTTTTTTTTTTGCTAGCGTAAAGAACAAATGCTAGCCATGGGAATTGATTAATGTGTTCGATTTGATAGAGTGCGGCAAAACAAAATTAAAACCCACAAAAAACAAGAAAAACAATAGAAATCCAGCGAATTGTATAAGAATCTTTAGAGCCGACAGCAAATTTACATAACTTAAAAAGAATTCCGTTTACTGAGGGTCAAACACCTACACCAAACCGACTTGACGTGAGAAGAAACAAGTTAAAGAGTGGAGGGAAATGAAAACTTTGCTACCATTTGGCTATAGAAGAACAAGTTCATTAGGAATCAGATCAGAAACGGAGTCGCAGTCGGCAAGCGGCAAGCGGCTAGCGGTCTCTTTTAGTCCGATTGAAGAATTCTTCTGGCTGGCGAAAGGTGACCCACATGTGGTGAAAGCCATGGCATTAAGTAAAAGCGCCTTTAATCAGCCTTTGACTAAAAATGTTTCATTGAAAAATGCCTCAAAGTGCACGGTCATGGCATAAGTCGAACGCTAATAACTAACACTGACCCACAAAAGTATATGTGCGTGTGTGTGTAAGACAAACACCCACACATTAGTTTGGATTTTAATTGAAATTTTACATAAATTTTATACGCTTCTTTTTGGTTGTATTTCAATTTGTGTTTGTATTTGGTGTTTATTCTTGAAAGCTGCTTTGGCATTTGGCAATCAATTTCCTGTTCTCTGTAAACGTTTATTGGCCCGGCCCTTACGTAATCGATAAGCAATCATTTATAACCACAACAAAGGCAAATTTAAAACAACTCAAAATCAAACTCAACTCAAATTTAATGTGTGTGCCCTTCCGCTTTCGCATCACTTTCATTAATCATTTGCTTTTTGCTTTTTGATTTTTGTTGAGCTCTTTGTCTTCATCAATTTGTTTACCATCTTGCGTTGTTGACATTTGTTTAAGTGCATAAATTTTAATCTCAGAGATGCGTCGCTCTTTTCATCTCAGTGCATTGCCAAATATTGTACCAAACATTAAACAAATATTATTGTTAAACATTGCCAGCAATCGAAAGGAGAAGCTTAATTAATAAACCAAATATTTTTCAACTTGCTCAGCAAACTTATGCAACATGCAGCAGTGCAACTGCGACAACAGCAACAACAACTGCAAATTATGCCATAAATTTGCACATTGTCAGGTGTGCAGTTTCTGTACAGTTTGCTGTTTTTTATTTTTGTTAATTTTCTAACAAATTCTGCCAACAAATTGGTAAAATATTTGCATGCACAAGTGTTTCACTCTCGAGTTAAGGTTGTGCCACATATGCTTGGCATGCCACACGTTGAAAAGGGAAACCGAGTGTAGAGAACTGAGCAATACTCTTGCAGCTCTTTATCTAATTATTACAAACTAACTATATGACAAGTTAGTTAATGCAGTCCAAGTGCACTCTGTTAGGGTATAGAAATATGCACATGTGCAATTGCTGTCGTTGCTAGAGTTCGAGTTATGTCACCTGGCTGGGCATGGGCAGCACCTGGACGGGCCAAGGCGTCGCTTGTTTTTTTGACGTGCTGCAGACACAAACAACAGCAACAACAGCAAACAGCAACAGCAATGCAATGCTGCACTTGTTGTTGACGCGCTTGGTAATGTGAGACGACGCTTTGCATTGCTGTTGCAAGTTGCAAGCATAACATAGTTTTTTGTTTAAGCTTTTGCAGTTGACCTTCGGTATTTTGTAACTATGATAATTTACGTGGCAAAAAAAAAAAAACAAAAGCAACAACAATAAGCTATATGTACATACGTTCCTGTCTGTCTACTTTAACCATGGACAAGGTCAACTGCATATAAAATGCGATTGGCTTTTTATGTGCATTACAAATCAATATAAATCGAAGAGTTATAAAAAGCTGAGTAGACCATAAATAAAAGGCCAATACAATGAAATGTCTCAAGATGCCACCAACAACAACAACAATAACAATAACAATAACAACAACATCAGCAAAAGCAATGCCAACAAACTGGAATCGCAACGGGTGAATGGCACAAAGCCAAAGCAAAAGCTGGAACTGTAGCTAAAGTTGGGACTATATTATCTTTCTCTCTCTCTCTCTCTCTCTCTCTCTCTCTCTCACACTCTATCTCTGGGCTGCTGTGGGGCCAACGCATTGATAACTGCAAGATGCTTGCCAGGCACATAAATCTTTTCACACCCCAGAGCAGAGACGCAGTCTACACTCTACTACACTACACTCCACAATCTACAGTCTGCAGTCTACAGAGCTGCGCCTCATCTCATGTCGCAGTTGGTATCTGTGCAAAGTGCATGTAGTTTTTGAAATTTGAGCTACGCATGCGACGCTCAAGCAAAGCTAATTACTAGACCAAACTAAAAGCTGGCAAACAATTCTGAAAATGAGTAGAAAACAACAACAACATGAAACGTACAGCGTTGTATGATTATCGCTAGTCATAATTTACAGAGAGGCAAAAGCAACTACAGATATTTTTCTGGTTTTTTAATTGGCAAAAACGAAGCGGTATGATATCATATTCTATACTATATAAGCAGTAATAATTTATTTTTAGCCAAATTGACAGCGAAGTTGAAAAGCAAAAACCCAGAGATAAAAGCGTTTAGTCAAGCGAAAAAGAAAGAGAGAACGAAAGAAACACTGAGAGAAAGAGAACATGCCTAGCAATTTAAGAAAATAATCAGACTTTGAGTGTTCTTATCAATTAAAATTTGTGACAACACTGGTGTGAATGATTAACGTCTTGGTTCAGGGCTTATACACAAGCAAAAATTACAAAAAAAAAAAAAAAAAAACAAAGAAATTCTTTCCAGTCAGTTTTTAAACAAAAATTTCACTTTCTCAATAAGTAAATGCCAACTCACCTTCTACTTCAAATGATTGTAGTGTGTTGTTTTTTGTTCACGTTTTGTGCAACGTTGCGTATGATTGACATGCGACGCGGGCATGAAGAAATCAGGCAAAACTGACCGCCCGCTGTAATGTTAACTCCACGGAGCAAAAAAAAAAGAAGCAAACCACGTCTCGAATCTGTAATGAAAGCGTACGGGAAAGCAACAATGAAAATTAATTGTAAATTCAATATTTTTCCCCCAACAGTCTTGAAGTTGTTTACAACTATTTGCTATTTTTGTTTAGGTCAATGAGGGCATATGCGGCGTATGCGCGATGTTTATGTTGATGTTATGCTTGTTTAGGATGTTGTTGTTGCTGTTTTTTAAGAAAACGCATCGTGTCGTATGGCAATCAACGCGCACAGCTGGAAGCTTCTAAAACCTTACACCGAAAAAAAAACACAAAACAAATATATCTGCAGCAAATAAAAGTTATGTCGTGATGCTGCAACTTTCTAATTATTTTAACAAATTGTGAGAAAGTTTAACCAAATTCATAAGCAAGCGTTATAGAAAAGCTATGCTAATCAAAGAGTCTCTTTAATATTAAAATAAAAATTGAAAAGAACTTAGCGTTTTGTGCAGTGCAATTGGTACAACGTGTGTGTCTGTTTACTCTGTACAAGGGTAAATAAAGTCTGTTAAAAATATGTAATCCGATTCAATGATTCAAACTCAGACTCAGTTGCAAATAATTTATTATAAGAATTATTAATATTTATTCATTTCTTAATATGGAAATTCACTAATATATGTAAATAATTTATATTGCAATGTTGAATTAGGTAGGAAACAATATGCAATAGTTTGTGGGTGCAAATTCCTAGAACGCTCCTAGGTATTTTACAGCACGGTCAACTCGACTGTTTTTTACTGTATTCTTTGGTTTTACCGTTCACACTGATGCTCAGTGAATATATGAGACGAGCTTGATAACCTAATGGACTGATAAGCTAACCTTTCAACTGATCCTAACAACATACGTTCGAATTCAGTTGACTTTAAGACGAGCTAAAGTACAGTTGACTTGCAATGAGAGCTTGGCCATCCATAGCGGTAATACTGCTAATCTGTGAAGTCGGACACTTGGGAGCAGTACAATATTCCGTGCCGACCGAAATTGACGAAATCCAGCTGAGTCCGCGATTGCTGTATCGAAAAAAAGAAGGAAAATTTACTAGAAACGAGAGCACAAGTGCAGTAAACTGGACACGCGCCCTATTAAGAAATTTGTCTGTGGGCCACCTGAAGTACAATATACAAAAAGCCATGATTCTGGAAAATAATGAACTTCTTTTCGAAATGAAATCGTATCTTGATGTGCTGGAAATTAAAAGGGCTTGGAACAATAACCTAGCAGAGATTCAGAGGTCTCCAGAGTTCGCTAAAAACTCCGAAAATTGTTATATGGATTGTGTTAACAACAACTATGAATTAAAGCAAACGACTACAGATTTTATCTACAGATTAGACGTTCAATTTAGAACGCTTGAAATATAAATAATTTATATTGAGTTTTTGTTTTAACTGTTTATCTTATTTAAAGACTTTCTCATTGTGCTTTTCAAAGGTACTTAATTGTTTTTTCAATGCAAATATTTTGAATTTTGAACATATTTATATACGGATAGAATACGATACTTCAGTCACCCACATTTTGGAGTGTGCATTGCCAAATGCAATTGAATGCACTCGCTGTGATGATCATGAAATTCAATATGCCAGCTTTGAGTTTATGAGTAATACTATATAATTCTAAAGCCTTGACTTAATTTGCAGCGTCTCTTTTTACTTTGAAAGTTGCAACGAAAACAGAATTCACACGCTTGGCCAACCAACAATGTGGCAACAACGGCAGCAGCAACAGCAACAGCAACAACAACAATAACAACATTCAACCCATTTTTAGCTGTTATTTTCAATGTCAAACTTGAGAAGGAAGCCGAGAGCGTAAAAGAAAGAGAGAGAGAGAGCGGGAGAGGAAGCTTAAGAGAGCTTGTCTGATCGGTTAGACAATCGTTTTTCTTGTCCCACAATAAATCACTAATGACACAGTGCATAGCTGTCTGTTTAAGGCGCCATAAATTCTTAAAAGCCAAAACCAAACCCCAAAAAGGTTCTAACACCTCTCCCTCTCTCTCGTTCCCTTTCTTCTCCTTCACTCTCTCTCTCTCTCTCTCTCTCTCTCATCGACTGCAATCAACAGCATTCATAATTTATGCGATCTGCAGGCAAACTCGCTTTGATATCAAATTGTTGTGGCCGGTTCCAATGAGTTATAGCCATTTTATATCCGCCGACCACAATAAAGCCAGATTTCGTATAGGTCTTGTAGTTTATGCCATTTCCTGTCGGCGCAACGCAATTAAAGTTATGTTATAGCCCAAATGGCATCCTCTAAAATGTGTGGCCTGAACACCCTGTATTTAAATTCCAAGGCAGTTTCGTTATATATTACAAAATTTGCATAAAAATTAGTAATAATTACAACAGTGAACAAAAAGTTCAAATACACTGAGAGATTAGCTAACCAAAATGCGCATTTACATTCCAAAAGACTCAACGAAAATCCAAATCAATGAAATCTATAAACTAAGCTGCCGATAATCGAAA
Source organism: Drosophila tripunctata (assembly GCA_035047385.1). Classification (NCBI taxonomy): domain Eukaryota; kingdom Metazoa; phylum Arthropoda; class Insecta; order Diptera; family Drosophilidae; genus Drosophila; species Drosophila tripunctata. The sequence goes on along the minus strand of JAWNPS010000130.1, from coordinate 994,569 downwards.
GCAAATTGAATTAATAATAACGAGCCAATAGCTGTCCAGCTATACCGTAATCATTTTGAATTATTGTATTGGGGAAAAATTGTCATAATTTCGACAAATGTGTGTGTGCGCGTCATAAGAGAGCGCCTTGTCCGCATTGCGTATACGACGCGTTGTCGCTTTCAAGTCAACTAGAGACCAGTATTTGTTCATGTTATCGAAAAGAAATTCGTATTCGTATTCGTATTTGTACTTTTTTAACTCTTTTTTGGCCTTTTTGTATGCCAAGCGTGCTTGTCAAATAAAATGTAAAGTTTATGTGACAGTGTGGCGATTAAAAAACTGCTGCGTTTTCATGTCAAACGCGCAGCCCAAAAAATAGAAGAAAAAAAATACAAACTAATAGAGATTAGAAACTGTCGATCGATGGAATATTAAAAGCAAAAAGCGAAAATTATATATTTAAATGTAAATGAAGTGAGCCAAAAAATTACCAAATATAAGTTATTTTAGTGTTTTAAGTAGTGAAAGTAGCTTGAAAGCGCTACCAATTTCCAAAAGGAAAAGTGGCATAATAAGTGTAGATGGAGTGTTGAATTGGATGGAAAATTTGTAGCTCGACCTTTGACACAAGAGAATACACTCTCTATTATTGCGTGCTGACTTTGCCAACATTATGCAGGTATCTCAATTGCAGTTAACTACGATGAGGGTTGAGGGTTGTGGGTTCGGGGTTGAGGCAAGCAAACTAAGCATGCCAAAATGCTAAGAGTGAGAGAGGGAAATGGAAAATAAAAGTAAATTAAAATTGAAGCAATTAAAATACGACCCCAAACCAGCAGCATGACAATTGCGCATGAGTTGCGCCCCGTCTCTTTCTTACGTCCGTCTTACATCCTCTCCCTCTCGCCATGCTAGCTGAAATTACCACCATGATACTCGTTCGACAATTCCTTTATTGCTCGAAACATTCATTTCGTGGGCCCAGCAACCACAAAAACTCATTGCAAACAAAATGATCAACGATAATGCGGCCCCAGACAAACCAAGCAACGACAGCAACAGCAACAACAACGTTGTCGTTGTCTAAAAACAATCCCGCATTTAGCGACAATTAAGAAATCAAACCTGGACCTGCGCCTGCCAATTGTAATGGAAAACCGCTTACCAGGAGCTGACAGTAGCTTAACTTTTTTCTATTTTTTTGTAAACTGTTGACAGACTTTGTTTCGAACTGAGACTCAGATTCAGACTCAGACTCAGACCTAGACCCAGACCCCCTAGTTGCCAATTGCAGTTGGTAGTAGTTGCCAGTTTGCTTTCCAACTCTAATGCAAATGTGCAATTAAATTGTTGACGTCGCCTGTCGTTTTCCGCTAATCAAAACTGTGCGATCATAGGACATGAAGTAGTAGACTCCATTGCCAATGGAAACACTTTTTTGATGGCTTTTCACTAGCCAGGCAATAAGTTGTAATTAACCTTTTCGAACATGGCCCAAGCAAACAAATTGTGGGTGGTCCAAGCGATTCAAATCTACATTCCTTTTTGTTTGACAGCAATGTCAATAAGAAAGCCATTAAACTAATGTGTAAAAAACACTAAAAGTTTCTCAAGCAAATAGAAAATGCATAAATAAAAGCGATATAAAAAAAATGCGTAATTTGGTAATTAAAATCACATATTTGCAGAAATTAATGACCAAATTTGTCTTTGGCAGTTCTAATTTTATAATGGCGTAATTAAATTGAATTTAATGAGCTGACTGTAAAATTCTTTATAGAATGTCTGGCATAGCTAAGACAGCCATAGCCATGGTTAGAGTATACGCGTAGAGTTGACATAGACATAAAGCAGCATGAAGTCAGACAGACGGGGGCACTGCCACATATGGTTATAGTTCAGTAATTTTCATTTTATTTTCAAGTGAAATGAGTCTGAGGGAGAGGGACAGAGAGAGAGAGAGAGGGCAAGATAGAGATGTGTATCTGTGTACTGTATGTGCCACACACACGCATGAAACTATAAATTGAAACGGGTGTGTCATTATTTTCAACTGAATTTCATGCCACATGCAAGGCAGGGAGGCAACTCAGTTGTTGTAGTTGTAGTTGTAGTTGCGGTTGCCGTTGTTGTTGTTGCTGCTGTGGGCCAACGTGGGCAGGCGCAACAGATTTTTGACAGAACAGTTAGTCAGTTGGCCATTTTGGACAAGGTGTTGCACAATTCAATAGAACATTTATTGGCCAACACTTGGCAGCCAATTTATTGTAACGACAACGATTGCGGTCGGGCCAAAAGGAAGTTGCACAAATGAGCCACAACACACACATGCACCTTGTCTATCTATACATGTGTAAATCGACTATCTGCTGTTTTAAGTTTTGCTTTTTTGTTGCCAATGTATGCAAAAGTCGTAAACCTGGCCAAGAGCAACGCCAGCTTTGATGGCAGCTAAAACGTCTACAAAGTAACTAAAAGCTGCTAAGCTTGTGCGCAATTAGAATAGTCAAGCAGCCGGTTGCAGCAGCAGCAGCAGTTGTTTTTGTTGTTGTTGTTGTTGCAACATGGCTACACATGTTGGCAGAGAGTTTAACTTGGCTTGGTTCATTTTGGTTTGCTTCGTTTTGGCTTGGTTTGGTTCGGTTTGTTTGCCTTGCGCCTAACTAGCTATCTATATTTGAGCAGATTGCGCTGCTAACCTCATTGCTAACTTGGCCCAAACTCGCAGTCGCAGTCGCAATCGTAGTCGCAGATGTGGCCAACAGACTAACTGACTCTGGCCAAAGTGACTAACTGACTGCCAGTCGTTTGGCTGGGATATCACTTGTACATTTATTGCTCACATTTTGCATGTGTGAGTAAATTGTTAACATGTAGACAAGTGTAATTTAGTTGTTAGCAAAGCCAAGCAATGAAGTAGAGGCTGAGAGAGAGAGGGGAAGAATGAGAGGGAGACAGAGAGAGTTGTGGCTGAAGAACACTTTCAGGCAGCAGCAGTAACATTGCATTGACAACACCGTTGACTACAACAAATTGAAATTTAAAACGCGCCTTTTTGGCCAATTGGCCAAAACTGGTTGGCCAACTCGGTAAAGACTGCCTGTCGCATTTATTTAAATTGTATCTAAACAGCTCGACTAGATTTATTATTAGCCTGTTGGCGGCTTAATTAGCCAGCATTTTTCTCTCAAATGCAAATACAATAAAACAAGACACAAAGAGCGAGCAAGACACTAAGATAGAGAGAGAGAGAGACAGAGTATATCTGCTTTATCAGCTGTTAGCCAGCTGCATTGTTGTTGTTGTTGCTGTTGTTAGTAGTGTTGTTTATAAAGCTGAAAGTCGTTAACCTTCGTTGTAACACATTCATCATCATCACTCACCTCTGCAGCAGTCGCAGCAGCAGCAGCAGCAGCAGCAGCAACAACAACAGCAACAGCAACGCACACTACAACAACTTTGCTTGTTGTCGTTGTAGCCAATGCAGCTGTAAAAAGAAGTCGTCTTAATCTTAAACGACGTCTCCATCCATCTCAGAAGGCTGGAGAAGCATCAGCAGCAACAGCAGCAGCAGCAGCAATAGCAATAACAACAGCATCCACTGCTACAACAGCAGCATTGGCATCAGCTGAGCAGTTGGCTGCTTTTAGCCAGTTCTTTTGTTTGGAAAACAAGCAAGGAAGTTTACTGACTGACAAACTGACGTTGTAAAGAATTGACGGGCTGGCCTCTAGAAGGCATCTGCAACAGCAACAACAACAACAACAACAACTGCTGCTGCTGATGCTGCTGTTGCTGCTGCGACACATACAACAAATAAGTAAACAGCGCGCACTTATAACAAATTAGCTTGGCACAGAAAAAATAAGCCAAAAGAACAAGTCAACTTGGCTTAGATCAGAAATTCAGCATCCACAGAAGAGTAGTACAGATAGACAGCAGAGAGGAGACGAGATAAAGAACAGAGTGAAGAATTGCTGCACCGCTAAAAAAAAAAAAGAAGACTAGCTTCTGAAATCAGAAATATTTTACTTTTAAGACTAATGTAAGACACATAAAGGAATATTAAGTTTTTATTAATCAAAGTGCGATTAAAATCTTAACACTCTTAAATTCTCAACAGGTTTTAGCTGAAATTTGCTGAAAAACTAACATTTTCTTTAAATATAATATTGGAAATTATATTTATAATAATTCTAAGGTATTATATCATAGTATTTAATTCAAACTCTTAAGAGTGTACGGTGTGCTTACTTTTATGTACAGTTCTCTTGTGTATCTAGAAGCCTTAATTCAACTAAATAGTAATAAGTCTCACACATCACTCTGTGTGCACTGCTTTCAAGTGCACATGTGCTTTATTTAATCAAGAATCTTTTAGAGCACATTTTTGTGCAGTGTACATTTTGGGAAATCGTCATGCTTGTCGACGACATTTGAAAGCGTTTGAAAGTGTCACGTTTTGGTGAAATGTCTAGAACTAAATATGGAGAAAATTGGGTACACACTGAGCTCTTGGCAATGCAATCATTTGACTTGACACTTTCTAAGCCAGACGCCGCTGCACAAATGAAGAATGCAAACAGACGCAGAAAAGAAGCAGAGAAGCAGACAGACAGAGAGAAAGAGAGAGAGAGAGAGACAGACAGAGAGAGAGAGTGTGGTTGTTGCTGCTGTGGATGTTGTTGCTGCCACAAAAAGGTTCGGCGGATGTTTGCTTCGCAAGTGCTGAAGGCAACCCAAAATAACTGTAAACCAACTAACAATGCAACGTGCGGCAGCAGCAGCAACTACAAAAACAACAACAACAACAACAACAGCTCCGAGCAAGCAAGAACAACAACCACCAACGTCAGCAGCCACTCGAGTGAAATAATTAAAATTCCATGCTCATAACTTCCGCAATTAAGGCTGATAGACGACTGACCGAAGGAGAGTCCTACTGCCAACAGTGTCCAACAACATGGCCAACAGGAGTCGGCAACAGCAGCTAATTTCCACGCACAGTTGACGCAAAACTTCTGAGCACTCTACAGCAGCAGCAGCAGCAGCAGAGGCAGCAACCGAACTTGCCACTCGCAAACGTTGCAAGCGTCGCTGTCTGACAGGCTGGCAGACAAACAGCGAGTCAGTTGGTTTGCCTGGATGCCTGTTGGCGTGTATCTTTGAGATACATGGCTGCAACGACAACAGCGACGCCGACACCGACGACGACGACGGCGACGACGACCAACGCATGCCACACGGAACACGCCTGCACTAATGAAGTAATTCATTGAACCGTGCTACGCCAGCGCGGTTGCCATTAGTTTAGTGTTGGCTACGCTTCTCCTTGCCCGCACCCACGTTCCCCCTCCACTGTATTGCCTCGCTCTCTTGGCCAGCCCTTTATATGCCCTGTGTCAAGGGTATAATAGGTTTGTGTGGAACATTAAACATTCTATAACTTCAATAACAACAACGAAACGATCTTAGAGATGGTAAGAGTTGGAGCATCAAAATTTAGGATGCATAGTTAAATTATATCAAGGATTGGATGTAACAGTTCCTTAGCCCAAAATTGACAATAAACATATTTAAAAGCTACTTCTAGCATGGGTTTTTAAATGTATTTCATCATATTACAAAGATCTTGAGAGATGCATTCTAAAGCTATTCTGAATGTTTTATATAGATCGGTTTAAAAACTATCAAGTAATGAAGGTATATTGACTCCGATGTGCGAGAAGTTGAGTTTCTTTTAGCACTGCTTAGAGTACTTTTCGGTCGATGGAACTCACGAGTTTGGGCTTTCCTTTTATGCTGGTGTTTACTGTCTTTGTTTACCTCAAGTGGCAACGCTTCCTGGATCGCACATTAGATCACTCAGTGACAGCAGCTGAGCTGCTGAGCAGCTAAAGGCTAAAGCCAGCTGGACTGGCGTTGACCTCACCTTAAATGCATTGGCATTAGCCACTCCTTGTTGGCCACGCTATCAGCTGACCAAGCCCAAAATGATGGCCGTTGAGAGAAATGTGTTTGATAATTAAGCGGGCCATCGCAAATACTCCACACTCTAAGAGTCCGCATTCTAACGATTGCACTTTCTCGCAAAATGCACAAGAACTTTATCTGGCACGTCGCTTTGCTGTTTGCCGTTTGTTGCCACATGCCGCATGCCTCTCGCTTCTCGCCGCATGCCACACGAGGCGGGCATAAAAAAGTAGCAAATTCAAACGGAGAGTGGCTTCCCAGTTGAGAGAGTGTTCACATCATCTTAATAGAAATATGCGTGTTATGTCTGTGTGTGCCACGAGTATGAATGTCTGTCTGTCTGTGTGTGTGTGTATCTGTGTGTATGCTGCTGTGTGTTGTTGTGCATATCAAAATCCATTAGTGGCTTTTGTAGAAATAATCAACAACGACACCAAAAAAAAAAAAATAAAAAATTGTAAACTGCAAACTGCGGCAGACGACGCGGAATTTCCGCTGAGAGTACACTGACAAAAAACACAGCCAAAAATTAAAAAAAAAAAAATGTTTTATCTAAGGATGTTTTTGAGGATTGAGGAGTTCGGAAATCGAACTTAATTTATGCATTTCCACATTCATATCAAGTAATTGCAGAACAACACTTGATTCAAGAAAATTCTCTCTTATATTAAGATAACTGACACTTGAGTCAAGAATTTTTGTAAAAACTTTTAGTATTTTGTACTTAAATCAAGAATGAATTTTGAGCTTTAAACATTCTTAAACCAAGTTCATTTGGACTTATGTTTAGAACGTCATTTTTCGCTCTGTGTAAGAATAAACACGCAAAGGATATGATTTTGAGAAAAACTACTTTTGTTATACCCCCTGAAAGGTATATTCTTTCTTGTTATTTATACAAAAATGTTTTTAATATGTCAAGTTCCATTTTTTGCATATTTAGCTACGATTTGGCAGAACTATTTGAATGTTAAACTGTGCAAAAATCTGTGAAATTCTATGATAAGTGAATTCACTTGTGATTTATGAAAAGTTGAAATAAATCAACAAAATTTTTTGGAAGCATTTATTAAAAAAGGAAGCAATTTAAAAAATTTAAAAAAAATTAGAAAAATCAAATTTGTAAAGAAAGTAATTTATTATTTTTATATATTAGAAGTTTATATTATTATATTAAATGTAATATTTTAGTTTCTTGGTCATAAAAAGATTATTCAAATTTGTAGAGCTGCAGTTTCACGCAATAGTTTTGGTATTAGTTTTTCTTTATTTTTTTTTGCGCAGTGTATTGCTTTTGGAGAGTTGAGGATTTAGTTGCATGCACCATCTAACTGTCGCTCTGCCGCACTGTCGCTGTGTTGCATTGTCGCTCGGTCGCTTGGTCGCCTGGTCGATTACTTCGTCGGTCGTTTGGTCATATCTCTGGTCGGGGCTAAGTGAACATTTGTAATGGTCACTCAGGCGTCCAGCGTCTATCAGCAAACGCGTTTGTAACGCTGTCCACACACACATATATACACATACATGTGTATATTGTTGTTTTTTTTTTATTCGGTCAACAACAACAGCAAAAGCAACCACAACACAACAACAAATACGTATTCGCATCTAATCATTTGTTTTCGTTGTTTATTTCAAACAGAGCGTATCGAACGCATTTTGTAAAATATAATTACAGCTGCGGTTATTTGTTGTGTAGTTGCTGTTGTTGTTGTTGTGCGCTGGTCAGTGCTCTCCTCTTGTACTATTTGTAAAAAATTGCATTTAATTATAAATTCTATAATGAGCCAAGCGCAAATAATTTCCCTTGTAAACACACAGATACACACTCATACACTGAGAGAGTTTGTCTTCCAACCAACTGTCGGCGATTAAATTAATCAGCGTCATGTGGTGATTGACTTGTCGGCATGCATATATGTATACATATATATATAGCATGCGCATATATCTAGTATATTTACATAGTCGCCCAGTTGGGCCGTAAATCATATGCAAAGTTAACTCTGTAGAATTTATGAGTGGTCTGTTGTAAATAACGAAACTGACACTCGCTGACGTCACAGATGGAACGCAAAGAATGCTTAATCTAAAACTAACTATAGATACACCTGTATAGATATATATGTAAACTTAACTGAGGCGAAAGGTATCACAATAAAACTTAGTGAAAATAAAAGTCATTAAAGCCACCTAAGTGAGTTAAAAGTATAGATAAATTTATGTTATATTCTAAATGCTATAAAGATACATTATTTTTGGAATACTCGTATATAGCGGATAGATAAAGCTGCTACGTGCTTTATCATATAACCACAATTCATTCAGCTTGCCACTTTTTCTTGCCCCAATAGATTTATGTGCGATTCGACCTTAACCAATTTATTGAGGCATTTATAACCAACGACTTTTGTAGCCTTCTTTTGAGTCAATATAAACTTTTAACGATGCTCCTGACTGAACCGTGCCACCAACAGACATATATATATATATTTATATATATGCCATTCCAAAAAAATATATTTCAGACAAACAATCAAATACGGACAGATGAATAATGTATGGAAATGTTGATTATTTTGTTATTTTTAATGTCAGAAATCAACAAGGCGTTCTATTAGTCTCCCTGCTCTAAACTATAAATTTATGGCGTCTTCAGTCACAGCAGCAGCAGCAGCAACAACATCTCAACCATAATAATCTTCTGGCAAAATTTGGCAATTGTTCAAGGTTGAACAAAATTTGTACACAGACAAAATTAAAGCTAATTTCGGGAGACAGCATTTAATTTCTCATCAGCATACTTGATCGCGGTATAATAGCCTAATGATCTCTGCAGTATTTGGTATACATTATTTCAAGTTAATCAGAAGAAAGTTCTCAGACTAAATCAGACTGTGTGTTGTGTTTGTATTTGCTTATCAATGCTGCGGCGTCTCTAATTAATTTTCTTACATTTCTGCTTCTTCTACTTCTTCTTCAACGCGCTTGCTCGACTTGTTGTCCGGCGATAGATTCAAAAGATCCGGTCGAAATGACAACAACAACAACAAGACTACTGCGCCCACGTAGACATAGCAAACTAATTAAGTCGCATATACATAACGCCAGTTTTTCAGTTTTTTTCTTCTTCGTTTCTTTTTTTTTATCAAGTGATAAAATAAAACACAAAACAAAAACAAAACCAGAAAAAAAAACTAATAGGAAAAACAAAAGCAAACCAAAACTTGCTATCTGTGTATGTAAAAAGCAACACACATTAGTATATACATATATATTGTAGATAATCAAAAGCAGGGAGGGGAAAAGGTGGAGGAATAAAGAACTGAAAACTGTTTATCAGCCACTAATGAATGAAGCTTGGCCAGTGATAAGAGGCCCAAAACTCTTTAAGCCACAAACACGCACGTGTGTTGCCAGCAACAAAAAGCAGCTGAAATATGAATTTGGTTTTTATGAGCATACCCTGTAGATTCCCAAATGCCACAAGGTATATGCGTAGACAAACATTTGATATGTTAGTATCAAATGAAACAAATTAAGTTAAAAATAACTTTAAAGTTTACAGTGGAATTTTGAATTTAAAATTAACTACAGGGTATCTAAAGTGGCAATCATTATAGCAAGTTCAAATTGATTTTCGGTAAGTTTTTAATAATATTTTTGTATAACAATTGCTGACGCTGCTTGAACGCCCATCAATCAAAGCGATCGAGTGTCTCACACACAAAAATATTTACAATAACTTGAATTTCAGTTGTTTTTTTATATTTTGTTTTTTATTTTTTACTTTTTGTTGTTGTTGCTTTTAGCGTTTTTTGCATGAGCAGCTTTCAGCGTTTTCAATTTCATTTAGATGCCTTTAATTGCCGAAATCAATTCAAAAGCCAGTTGAACGCGTTAAAAGCAGCCACAGCAGCCGCAAAAAAAAAAAAAACAATATAAAAAAAAAAAACCAACAAAATAAAATAACAACAATTGAAAATATTTTTAATAATTATTAACAAGACGGCGAGTTCATTAGCGCCGCTGGCAAAATTCGTTAAAATTTGAATAGAAACACAAATAAATGTTGGGTAATTAAGACTTGTCTGCTGTGTGTATGTGTGTGAATAATGAATACAAGTGTGAGTACTCGTACTCATACTCGTAATCGTACTCACACATTGTACTATACGTTTTGGGGGCTTTGAGCTTCAAAAAGGCGTCTCGAAACTTGTTCTACAAGTTGTTTTTACATACCGACTAGAATGGCAAACAACGAGGCAAGTGGCAAGGTGGCAAGGCGGTAAGTGGCAAGTGGCAAGTGGCAACTGGCAAGTGGAAAGGCGGCAACCCAGGCGATAATGTGTAGCAAGCTGCACCATATGCGATAATGTACCGAGCACATGATATAATAAAAATGGAATGTGCTGCAATTGCTCTCACACATACATGTATATGTGTGTGCGTGTGTGTATGTTTATTATAAACTATTGGCTTGCATTACAGTTTATCAAGTCATGAGCTGGGCTCAACTGCACTCAGTTCTATTTACGCTGCAGCAGACTGCAGTAAATTTCCATAAATTTACATGCCATAAATCAAATGGAAATTGTTGCCCTCTCTCTATCTGTCTGTCCGTCTGTCCGTCTGTCTGTCTGTCGGTCTGTCTGTCTGTCTGGCTCTCTGTTATCTTCATTGACTTGTCTGTCTTGGACTGGAGCTGCTGTGCTGAAAGAAGAAACTAAACAGTGGGCCTTATCAATCCAATGCTGACAAAGTGCAATCAACTCTGCAACTGCGTTTCCTCGTAAGAGCCACTGATCATGATGATCATAATGTTCTTCGTGGCGACCATGCTGTTCTTGATGATGATGACGATGATGAAGATGATGACTAACCTACCAGTTGAACACCCCACGCACTCGACACACACACACACATGTCTTATTATTTGGTTAAACAAAACACAGCCGGCTAAAATGGCAAAAACGCTGACGTTGACGTTGACGCCGATGAACTCATTCATTCAAAAGATATCTTGAGAACTGAGAACTCAGCACTGAGAATCGAGCACTGAGCACGGCGTCCACAGACAATAGCTTCCCCCAAAATGGCAGTCAGTCATTCAGTTAGTCGACTCGACTTGGCTTTATTGACTCGTTGCTTGCTAAAACATGGCTAATGGACGCCAAGAAGCAAATGCAATAAAATGTGCAAAACGACAGAAACATCAAAGCCGAATATGCGATACACACTCTCTCTCTCTCATTCTCTCTTTCTCCCACTTTTCCCATTCTTTCTTTCTTCTGTTCTGTTCTCTCTTACTCATTCCATGACTAATTCACAAAGTGACAAAGTCCAAGCACAAATGAGTGCAGTGTACATGATCCCATTGACAATATCGACAATGTATGCTAATTAATATGCAAACTAGCTAAATTTGGGGCAACACAGCCAACAATGACGTCACCAACTGCATCTGTAGAATAATTCTACAAATAATAAAAACTGTCGCGATACTTTTTCATATATATTTATTGCAATTGTCAGACAGTCGAATATACTTATATGTATCTGTCTGTCTGTGGCTCTGTGGCGCTTTGCTTCGTTTTGCAGTTGATAGCATTTTAGCGAAAAATGCACGTTTACAAAATTTTTATTTATATATATGTATATTTTTTGTTGCTGTTTATAAAGCGACAGCACTGTGTGACATGTGTTATTGCTTTGCCAGATCGAATAATGGACTTACGAGACTGAATCGCTATGTTGTACCCTCTACAGGGAATGACAGATTGCACGTACCTGCAAATAAAACATGGTAAAAATAGTTATTAGCTAAATTAATTTCAGGAATTTCAGCAGTTACTTAACTAGCGGTTGTAAGTGTTACTTAATAAAACAAATAACTCAATGTGCAATTGTAAACAATGTAAATGTTATTATAAATGTTCTACATTTTGAATAAACAAAAAGCAACGCGTACATATGTAAGAGGCATTCGAATATTACTAATCGATGAAATTGTGACGTTAATCAAAGCTATGGGTACTATATGCATTCCTATCAATATAGATATTTGCACAATTTTGAATGGCAATCGCAATATATAAAGGCGCCAACTCAACGCATTAATCATACATATATGTAGATACGTCCCATAGGAGATAGGAAACTCAGTTATCTATATCTAAACCGTAAATACATTGACACAAGTATACATGGACATATTGAAAGCGGATGTTTTGGCCAATTATCAGCTACTAAACACGAAAGCTGATTCACACGCCAACCCTAACAAAAAAAAATACAAAACATCAAAATCAAACTCTCAAAATGGAATGCAGAAATACAATATTTATTACAACTAAACAATTATTGTAAAGGAAATAGGAAAAAATGAACCACAACAAATATACTTAATTAAAAATCAAGTCAACAAGCCACCCACACACACACACACACATAGATACAGTGGTTCGACTGCACAAATTGAAAAATTGAAAAAGAAGCGAATTGCACTTCAGCGTACAATGGCCATAAATATGAAATCGTATGGTAAATTAATGCTATTATAGCGTCTAAAATACAACACACGTTTAATATGTAGAAGAAAAATGCTTAGAAAACACCAGCAACAACAACAGAAACAACAACAACAACTGAAAGAGCCATATTTGAAGACCTTGTACGTGTGCTGCCTACACAACCAGTTCGCAGTTTTAGTTGATTTCAATTTTGTTCCCCTTCCCCGCACCCCTCACTTTGCTTTGGGCCTGGTCTGGTCTTTGGTCCGGCTTCATAGACTGGCTCTGACAACGTTTTGGTTTCTTAGTTTACCATACATACAAACAGAAATACATATATACTATGGCGGCACTTGATTTGCATAACAAATGCAACCAGCTAGCAGTTCACTGAAGCATATCACAAAATTTGTTATACAAAAAAGAAAAAAATCTTGAAAAAAAAACAAGCAGCTCATGATTTGAATATTGTGTGCCAAAAATTCACTCACAAGTAAGATTCATCAAATGCTCACCCCGAAAAGCTCTGATGATCTCGTCGCGCTCAATTACGGCAAAATTTCACTCCATTAAGACACACACCTCGCGAGCCCATAAAAAGTGAATGTCTATCATTAAGAAATGCTTTTTTCAGTCATCTTTTTTTTTGCATTTTTCTGCCCGTGCCGCTATTATCAGTGAATGAATGCCACTCGGCGAGCGCAGTGACAGCCACTCGCCGAGAGGGAAAGAAAGAGACAGAGCATTTCCATTTCCGCTTTTATGCAAAATTAATTGCACTTAATTATAAACAATTGAAGCGCCTGCCGATTAGTCGCAACTCTTGCGTGAACTCAATGTGACAAAATAATAAGGTACATAGCTTAAAAGTCCATAGTCGAGCTGACTGCAAAGGACCCTGTACTTATACGGGAGCAATTGAATATATAAAATACGTATATATAAAATACGTTTGCTGACAAGGAAAGAAGTGCTGACATGTCAATTAAAAAACATAACAATGTGTGAGATTGATTGAAATACTTTGAGATATACATATTGTAAAGTATTTGTATCGATGGTCTATGCTAAATACTTAACCGATATATCGTTTAGTATTTTAAGTATCGATGTTAGTGTTAAGAACCTTTCAAAATGCTACTCTACAACAGATGGAAGATTTTTCCCTCTCTTCTTCCGGTGATGCTTCGAGAGAACAGATTTGATTGCACGATAGCAATTAGAATAATCTTAATGAATAAGTATAATAAGCATTAATCGCATCTCTTATTCATGCTTTTTTAATATATATCTATTATTGGTTAGAATAGATTATGGAAAAGAAAGTGTGACCAGCAAAAGCTAAGGAGAGAAAGAGTCTGGTTTGGAAAACAACAAAGAGCAAACGTGCAGAATATACGTGAATTAAAGTAATATTTAGTTGTGTTTGACTACTACTTGTTAAAATACCTATGAATAAACGGTATCTATCTGGACACATATATAAAAGTGATTCCATACACATATTAAGCTTAGTTGAGATTTCTCTAGAAACTTTCTAGCTATAAGAAATGGTTTTGGAGATAATTTTTAAGGGCTTAGCAAATATCCAAGTAAAACCCATAACCAATGGTGGCCCAAATTCTTAAATCTTTGCAGATGATCATACAGATAAACTGTACTATATCACCCCCAAGTGATACCACTTTCTGTATTTTACACACATTTTTTTCTGGCAAACTTATTGTAATCCATTTGTTTTTCGGTACTTGGTCTAGAAAAGCTATAAAATAGCAAGTCGGAAAACGACAAAAAAGCTGACAAATTTTGTGGTGTTTAAATCTCATAATAAAAACGATCATTAAATATGCTAATTTTCATATTTTTTTGGACAAGCCATAATTGGCGCCATTCTGACGCCTACAACGCCCTTCGCAAAGGGCACACATTACGCATTTACACTATGCTACGAGAGTAGAGACGTGTCTGTTTCTGGATAGCGTATTACGTGTCTGAAAGAGCAGCCCTTATACTACTACAGGGGAGGGAGGGATATAGACATTAGTCAGCATTTGACTTTTCGATTGCGTAGCACGCTTGTTGTGATTTGTTTGCATTTTCACAATTTACTTGCGGAATATAAACAAATTACGTTGTAAACAAACAACAAGACATACGACAGACGGACCGATGGACAGGGAGACAGTTGGACAGGTGATAAGTCGAAATATCATCGATATGGAAGGTATGGCAAATATGCATAGCATGGCAAAAGGTTAATTATGCACTGCTCTGGCATTATAACAATACAAATTTCTACATGGAACTCAATGTCCGTCCGTCTGTCCATCAGGCAGTCAGTTCGTCAATCATTTTTGTACATGAAAATCGTGTTTTGTAGTTTTTAGTTGTTTTTTCTTCTCTCCCAGCATTGTTTTTTTCTTTTTCTTCTACTCTCTGGTTGTAGATTTTCACTGCATTTTTCGAGGCAAACAAATTTTTTGACAAGCAGCTGACAGAAATTGACAAGCTCACGAGCAATGGACCGCCAAATGTATGAACAGATCACAGATCACAGATCACCGAATGAGTGAGAGGGAGCAGAGAGAGAGCGAAGAGGGGAGAAGAGGGGTGACTTTTGTGCAGACCACAGACTAGACCCCAGACTAGACGAATGTAATATCTCAGACCGTAAACAGAACCGTACATTTGTGAAAGATGATTCCAGCTGTAAAAAGGTCAACATACATAGAGACACAGCGATAGAGATAGAGCTAGACATAGAGTTAGAGTGGGAGCGAGAGGAAGAGAGTGAGATTATTTAGTTGAACGGACAAACTGTGTATGTCAGTGTCCCTCTGTCCCACTGTCCCACTGTCGTATGTCGTGCAGAGTTATTGGTGCTGTTGTTGTTGTTACTTGACTCACTTTCCAATGCTGAAAATGCAAAAGAAAGAAAAACTCAAAAGAAATGAAAAGTGTGGCCTGAGAACCAATCAGACCCCATCCAAAAAGGGTCATTGACAAGCTAATATTGACAAATTGAATGCAGGCTAATGTGTATTTAATGTGTGTCCAGCATTGCTATTGCTTTCCCAAGGTGCAGAGATCTTTTAAAGAATGTCAAACAATCCACAGATTGAGATTCAGTTTCGTTTGGGTTAGACGGAGAGATCTTTAAAGGGAGAATTTCCAACAATAGTGATACTCTGGATTGAATAGTTTTCGGTCTTTGGTAGCAGAAGAATATTTGTTAATTACTTTAAATTATGTAATTCTTTATGAATATTACGATTAATAAGCTAATCTAGAACTTAATTCGTTCATGCAAAATTCCACAGACTCTTAGAATATGACGAATTAACGAGTTTTTGACTATATAAATTCGAATTACCGCTTCGTAGCAATAATTTTTTCGTTAAAATTACTTTTAATTAAGAAGAGGTTCGAAATATAACAGGTTGGAATTAACGACTGTATATAATATACTTAGTGTCTTAAAAAAAAAAACAAATAAATAAAATTATTTGAAATAAACATAAAAATATTCTGTCAATATCTATGAAACTTTCGTTGAAATATTGCTGGTATAAAAAGATTGGAATCAAGAATATTTTGCATTTGTTTCTATTAAACAATAAAATTAATATTATTTTTAAATAACCCCTATTAATCTTAGCTAGCTAATGATAAAGAATTGTTAGATTAAATTTAAAAGAAAATTCCAGTGCTCAAAAAAATGCATCTGCTTGCAATTTGTGGCAACATATGTGCGTTATGCCTCTGCCATAAACAAAACTACAGCAACATGTGTGTGCTTCTGTAGTATGTGTGTAGTGTGTGTGTGTGTGTGTGTATCTATGTGTGGTATGCGTGTGTGTGTGTGTGTGGTATATAATACTGGCAGCCAAAGGCAAGGCAATTCAAAAGTCATTGAGGCGCAAAAGTCAAGCATAAATAGTATTTGAAATAATGTTTGTTGGCCCCGTCCCCGACCAGGGCTGCTGACGATATTGCTGTTGTTGTTGTTGTTGTTGCTGTTGCTCTGTTGTTGCTGGGGCACACCACACAACGCCACTGGGCACTAGCAATAGCTCTGACGATAACACTGGGTCTGGGTCTCGGTCTATTCCGGCAACATAGCGTCGTTGTTGTGTGGCATAATTTGGTGAGAGTTCGAGTTCAACAGCTGAAAAACAGGCACAACAACAGCAACAGCAGAAACAACAGCAACAGCAACACGAGCACATTAACTTGAAATAAGAACAACACGAATCTGAGAGCAGCAGAGAGGAGAGCAAGAGAGGAAAGCAAGAGCAGAGAGCAGTGCGGTATGGCGGCGTTGACTGGAGGCAACGCTGTAATCGCCGACAACAGCAACAACAACGCTGATGACCTCAGTTAAAAATAAATAATACTTTACATTTTTTGGAATTAGTTGCTGTTTTTGGATAGAATTTTGTTGCATCTCTAAAATCGTGTAGATGTATCTGTATCTCTATGTGTCTTTGTGTGTATCTGTAAGTTCAGGGTGGCGCTCAGTGTCGTTCCATGTTGATGACAACAACGACAACAACATCGACAACAACAACAACAATCGACGGCATACAAATCATTTTGTCAAGTCAAGTTGTTCGACAGCTGTAGAAGGTATTTATGTAAATTCTTGTCCGACATTTATCACACATATAAAAATGATGAACCTGCTGTCACTGTGATATACAATATACTATATACAACTGCTATAAGATTGAAGGGGGGAACTTTCAAAACTGCAGAGCATCAGAAGCCGTTCTTAAAACTAAAGCAACTAATTAAAACTCCACAGAGACCAACGTGTACAACTTAAAAATATCTCATATCATCTGGTATCATATCATATGTGATATATCATATATCATAAATATATACCGTATTGTTTCAGTTTTATTTGCACGAGTTTGCCGTTATTATATTAAACACCTCACAAGTGTTTCTTTATAGGCTTATTTATATTCCACAAACATGTGTGGAATATATAAACAAAAGAGTCGAAAAACCAGTTTAAATACACACACACACACACACACACACACAGACAATTTCTCAGAGCTTGTTTTTAAATGCTGTAAAATGGGCAAACCACACACAAACCGCCCCAAAACCATAACTACAAATACCCATAGTATTCTACAATTTCTACAAAATCGTATTAAAACCTAGTAGAAAAGGCTCAAGACGAGCAAGCCAACTGTAAAAGACCCTGTAGATATACTGAATAATACGAATAAAGGTCGGATGAGAACAAAATTGTATAGTTAATAATACCAGGCACATAATGTATAAGATATTTCAAGAACAACTCGAGTTATGTATATGATTCTGTAAACTGTTTCCTACAATATGCAACAAAGAAGCAGATATCGAATACAATCTGCTTGGAACACAAAATTTTGAAACGAAGCTGCCTGCTTCTGTTTTCGTAGCATTTTCTGGTTTTCCTGACAAACTTAGCATACCACTGTTCCTTTTTTTGAAGTACAGGGTCTAAGCAAAACAACACAACTCCATTGTTATGCATTACAACAAAGAGTCGGTTCCAGAGAGGGGGGGTGGGGGTTAATGTACGATGACGCATATGGAATGTATAAAAAAAAACCGGAAATCTTTCAATGCAAATCAGACAGAGAACCGCAAACTCATTAAATATATTTTTCCATGAATTCCAGCAACCAGTTCACAAACATAATGTTTCCAGATTAGGACTTGAGCGAGATTCCGAATTGATTCAGAAACTTAATTCAAGAATCGACAAGAATGTAACGAGTTAAGTGTCAAGTGCGATTTAAAGATACAGATACAGATAGAGATACATTTACAGATGTGGAAGGGAGTGTAGCAACTACATATGTACATGTTGTGGTGCTGTGGTACTTGTATTATGTAGGTTATCACTATATCGTTTTGAAGTCGAGAGACGAACCTCACACAGCTGACAAGATAAAGCGGTCTATGCGACTGACTAAAAAAGGAGAGACAACTAAAAGAGACAGACCCATAACTAGACCCAAACTCGGACCCAGGCATTAAACCAGGGACTGACAATTGCGATAGTGATAGCACACACACACTAACTGATTGCGATAGTCAGTGTGTGTCTGTGTGTGGCATATGCCGGTTTGGTTTTCAGCTTCTTCTTCTTCTTTTTGTCCCATTGCCGTTTCTGTTTTTTTATTTATTTATTTTTTCTTTGGTTAATTTTTGTGTTTTGTTTTTGGAGTGAAAGTAACTGCAAACATAGCGACAAAAACTAACGCTGACGTCGCGTTCTAGGAAATGTCTGGCATTAACTTTGGCATCTGCAGATGTGGCTGCCACACACAAAGACAGACAGAGACAGACAGAGAGAGAGAGAGAGAGATGGAGAGAGTGTGGGAGAGAAGATAAGCCCATGTTTACATTCGGCTAATGATAAGCTCTGTAGCTAAACGTATATATTTTTTAGTTCTAGAAGCACTTACCTTTAAGGCTGAAAGACTGAGAGAGACAGCAATGTTGTAGAAAGAGACAGCCTGATTGCAATAGATCCCAAATATATAAACAAAACTTTTTCAATACTTTTTTTTTATGCTATTTCTAATATTTGTGCAATTTTGTCTGCAAGATTCTTTTGCTTTTGACCAAAATGCGATTTTCTTTATCACTTTTTTCACTTTTCACTTGTTGCTGTTGCTGTTGTTGTTGTTATTTTGCGCTCGTTTTCAACATTTTAATTTCAATTTCGATTTCGATTTCGATTTCGACATGTTTTTTTTTCGGCTTCGTGCGAGAATTTTGTAATCTAAAACAACAAAAACACACGACGCGGCGCAGCGCTCTCTGCGATTCTCATTCTATTGCGCGACGCAAACACACGCACACGCACTCCCACAGCTAACGTAACCGATTCGTAACGAAACGCAACGAAACGGAATCGCAACAGAAAACCGAAAACAGAAAACTGATTTTTACGCACTATTTAGCTTTAGCTTTAGCTTTATATTTTTTCCTGGTGTTTTATTATGCACTCACTCTAGCATGTGAGAAGAGAGAAAGAGAGAGTGAGGTTGGGGGCGAAAGAGAGTGCGAAATGCAAGCCCGAAAACACACACTAAAAACACAAAAAACACAAAGTAAACTCTCGCGAATTTCTGCCCGCGTCTTTGACAATCGAAGCGTTTGTTTTGTTTGCAATTGCAATTTCCGCGCTCGTATCTTAAACTTGTTGTTGTTATTGTTGCTGTTGTTGTTGTTTATTGTTGTTGCTGAAGCAAAACAAACGTTTTCTTTCTTAATAAACTTTAACGCTCCGCTATCGCTAAACACATGCATATACGATGTGTGTATGTCTTGTTTGTTGTTTATCGCATGTAAGAAAGTATTTTTCTCGATTTTTGTTTTTATTTGTATATTTTTAATATTTCGTACACGTTCTCGTTCTCGTTCTCGTTCTCGCTTTGTGTTCTTCTATTGGAATTGAATGTCTGTCATACCACGCTGCGCGACGCTCATTCATAAAAAAAAAAGCGTAGACCCCGTTTTATTAGTTTGGAAATCAAACAGACACAATCATACGACCCGTCTGCACGTCTGTTCAGCTTGGCAAGCGGTTGCCGACTAACGGGCGCAACCAATCCGAACACAACTAGCGCGATCGTTTCATACGGGCAAACGAACATGTTCGATGTGTAATGCAACCACAACAGTTTGCAACGTGCGAAAAGTTTACAGTGGGGTGGAAACCAACTTGACAGTTTATGGTACATTTATAAGTTTTGTGGGTACTCTCGTTGGCCGCTGATTGTTTGTTACACTCTTTATCAAACGGGTACACATTTGATTCCCCTGCAGAGGGTAATTTGCATTTGTTATAATGTCGTTAACGCAGACATGGCAAATCCAGAAAGTACATTTATAAATAATCATATTTTGATTAAAAAAATTTTAATAATAGATTAAAGCTCTCCATTTTAATGACGTTAACGTTTTTCATATAAACAATTTTCATTATTAGTGTTGTATTTGTGCTATGCGACCTTTTTAGAGATATGCATAAAATTAGTAAGTGTCATATTGGGGATTAACCCAGTGCGATTTAAGCGATTTGTCGATTTTGGCGGCAGAAAGTGGCGGCAGAAAGCTAGAAGCTTAATTTTTTATTTATGTTACTAACGTTTTATTTTAGTTAGCCCTTGCCTATATTTTCCGTGACTTTTTAAGTTCAAAACTGCTAAATTTCAGCTTCCAAGTTAAATTAAATCAAATCAAAGCAAATAAAGAAAAACACTTATTTCAACATAATTAAGCAACTTAAACCTTAGAGCTAAAAATTACATTATTGCAAACCCTAAACCCTTTGGGAATAATAATTGTCAGAATAAAGGAAGTTTTTATATAAACAAATTAAGTTCTAAAAATATTCTTAAATTTATATCACAACTTTAAATGGTCTTTCCCTTAATTTTGAAACATATTCTTTTTAATGCATGTACACAACATCAGAGTAGCAAACTTTAGGTCTAATGTTGATTTTATTGAGCTATCTCATTCCAATACACATAAAAATCAATCTTATTAAAAAATCCTTTATATTAAAAGAGTTTAACAAATCTTTTTCGATGAATTAGTAGATAATTGTGTGACAGGAACATAAAAAATCTATTTTACTAAATATTCTTGCAGTCCAAACTTGTATGCTTTTGTAACTTAACATAGTGTTTACAGTTGCCGCTTCTTTAACAGAGCGAACATCTCGCAAAATAACCGTTTCGTCAATGCAAACATGTTGGCTGTGGAACCAGCGCGAGTGCAGCGCGTTTGACTCGAAACGGTGAAAGAATCGTTCGGGTCTAAAGAACTTGAAAACTTTTCATCATCATTGAAAGTAAAAACTAAAGTGGGAAAAACTCGAGTTCCACCTGCGGTGTTTAGGTGTGTAAATTTACACACTTTCGAACGTTAACAAGAGGCGATAAAAGACCATGGAATTACAGTGTTCTCGGTTTTATGAGGGGGACTCCTCACAGCTGGGCACATGGGGCAGATACATAGGGCACATTGGGCACAATTGTGTGTTGCAGCCTCCGAGTCTTTATCTGTGGTCTTAAATCATTTGTTCTTATCAGTGAAGAATCGTCTTCTATCTATCAGCCAGTTTTATGACTGTGGCTTTGTCTTAACCATGTGTCTTGCCATTACATTGTGTAAGTGTCAAATTCCCAGAATAGGTCTTAACACTTTCGTTGTCTCAATTAGATTAACACTTTGTTTGCAGTTGTATTATTTTAGAGAGGAAAAACATTTGAGACTTGTGTCATTTATGACTCTAAATACACATTTCAGAGGGTTGGAGAAATACAACACACGACACAACAAACACACTAGAATATCTAATAGATAAAGTAAGTAATTATTAAGTGAAAATGCATTCATAAGTTAATTCAATGATCCATCAGATAATGACTGCTATATTTCGTTTAATCAAAAGATATTTGGCCTATTTATGCCCACATAGGACAGTGTGTCGGGTTAGCTTTACATCCAGTACCATTTTCAAAGAACGAGAAAGCACACTGCAACGTACTGCATCTCCGAGTCCATTTTTAAACTATCTGAATGAATTACGTTTAATAGCATTGAGTGAGAGTGGAAAGACAAAAATGACATTGCGGGAGTATAAAGAAACGCGAAAACGGGCACTCACCCTTTGGTGCAGTCTGCCGGAGGAGACAAAGCAAAAACATAGAGACTTGGCAAACAATTGTCGCCATTTGGAATCCAACAGTGAAGATTTGGGCGAAAACACTCAAGTCCTAAATGAGGATTCTCTGAAGAGAATGTTCGGACCGATGAGAGCGCTAAAGCAACGTTCTAGCTCTAAATCACACTCCAAGTTCAGTTCCGGAACGATATCCAAAGCTAAATCTCGAATCAGATCTCAGCGGACAAAGCGGAAGGCTTCTTCAAGATCTGTGCTGCAGCCACAAGTCAGCAGAATATCAAATCATTCTGTTGCTCAAAATGATTCGAATGAGTTTCATACTGTAGATGAAACTGAGCAGACGAGCGAAGAACAATCGGATTAACCGACCTACCCATATGCGAAACGTAGACGTCAGAACAACAACTGAGTTCGCTTTTTGAGGAGCATATCATCAGTCTTTAAATTGACTTATCCGTCCAGGAAACACCACTATTCATCAGGATTAACCATGTCAAAGGCTTCTTATTCTTCGCTTCAAAATTAGTTTCGTTCGCATTTTGTTTGTTTAGTTTCCCCTTCGTCTCGTTGCCGGTTGCATAACTATTTGAGGTGTGTTAGAGGACGTTGGACGGACACATCCTTATCAAAGGTGCGCATCAACGTCACAGAAATTTCAATCTTCCCCCCTTCTCCCGCACTACTCCAGCCACGATCCCGACTACGTGCCTGCCTTTGAAATCGAAACCCCCGACGTCCCATTGTGTTAAAATCTCAACGAGTCCCGCGTTGCATGTTGATCGATAGCGTCTTCGCCTGCGTGTGTTTCTTTCCCCGATTTCCAATGAAAGGCACAGCAAAACCCCAAGAAAAAAGTACTAAAAACTAAAGACAAAAAGATGCCATGCTGATATTTTCGAGCATACTTTGAATAGTTTTCAATGCCAACGCACATTGTCCGATATTTCAAGTCCAAATATGCACGAATACCATTCATATTTATGTGTGCTTAGAAATGCTTTTTCATAGGTAACTTTTAATGGAAATAAAAGCGTTTCAAAACATTTAAAAAAAAACAAAGGAAATTAGTATAATTTAAAACAATTGTTTAAGTAATGAGTTTGTTTGATGAGTTTCAAAACTCATCACAGGAAATTCCAAAAATTAAATAAAAAGTAATATGAAATGTGTTTATATTTGGACAGAATATTTAATGCGTGGATTGAATTTACATTGATCATGATACTTCTTATGCTATATAAGATTTTTTGTATATTAGTTCCTACTAAGTGCAAGGTAGCATAAGTAATTGAACCGGAGCTGCAGAAAGTGAAACGTTTTCGTTTTAAATATAAATACTTTTGTTAATATCTGCAATTAGTACAGTTATAAAATGTATCTAAATAATAATAAATATATAATGTATTTGTATCCGTGTAATTACACGCAGCTATAAACGCACTTTTTTCTCGTCTCTGTCTTTTGCATAAATAATGCAAATAAAAGACGATAAACGATAGTTTTTATATTCGTTGCACAGCGGGCGAGCTTTGGTCAATAAAGTGCCGGGGATTTTCCCCCCATCTATTTGGCCGTGATCTGTTGGCCAAGTGAAAATTGCCATAAAAGAAAAATGGAGGGAGGCAATGCTCGCACACACACACACCCAGAGCTGTGGCGACATCGTTCTGTTAATGGTCACACTCTCTGCCCAATGCACTTGCGTTACTCTCCTGCCATGCTATCCTTGTCGGCCAAAACGCATTTGCGCCATTTGAGCCATTTGGCGGCGAGTCTCTTTTTTTATGGCTTGGCGCGCATTTAACTTGATTATAAACGACCACAGGCGGCCGAGCAATATAAAATCGCTTTTCATTATGGCCAAGGCATGTGAAATTAATATGCCAGCCAGCCAGCCAGATAGTCAGATGGAGAGCCAGCTCAGCTAACTGGTCAAATATCTCAGTCAAGTTCGTTGCCTAAGTCTTTTGTTTTGCATGTTTCTTTTTGACCGATTGTCGACTGCCCGCTGTGTGTGTTTGTTTGTTTGTTTTGTAGCCAAATCAAAGTCGCTTCAAATGTTCATTAATTCAAATTGATTCTAATCGTGGCAAGCTCATTAATCGAAGCGCCACGCGATTTGCCACCCCACGCATAATACTACCATGTGCTTGTGCCCAGGATTGCCAACTTTATTGATGAGCCACAGTTGGTAGCAACAGCAGCAGCAGCAGCAGCAGCAGCAACAATTGCATGATTAATGCGTCAACCAGGTACGGTGGTAACTGCCTACACTGATAAAAAATAAACAAGCTACAGAAGTCAAGATCATGTACTTTAAACATAAATAATTTTATGCAAAATAAGTTTTAATTTTAAGTTTTAATTTGTTAAATATGTGGTACCAATATTTAAATATTTAGTGGCTCTACCATGAGACCAGAAGAAGAACTTGGCTTTGAGAACAAAATCTTAATCTGGTATTAAAACAAACTGAGTTAGGTAGTTGATTTTTAAGTGCATCTTATTTGTTTTAGTTCCTTTTTTTTTGTGTCTGACTTCCGCTTGGCTCAAGACAACACATTTTTAGAGATGTTAACATAACAGATAAGACACCAGGTCCTTCAATTACAAATACCAATGGACAGACGGACAGAGAAGTCAGCCCACAGGTATATGTGTGTGTGTGTGCGCGGGAGAACATAGCGAGAGCTAACGAGCAAATATCAGAAAGACAGGGAAACAGACGGGACGGACAGCTGCCGTTATACAGTGAACCTCGCTCAAGGTTGCCACCAGCATTGGGTCAGCCACGGCCTAAAGTTGAAGCTGAACTTTAGATTGTTGTTGCATTTGTAGTTGTAGTTATTGCTGCAGTTGTTGTTGTTGTCGTTGTTGTTGTTGTTTTTGCTGAAACCGCGTTGATCGACGTCGTGTGAAAATCTTGTTCAACATTAAACGCCAATGAGTAAATACAAGCATAAATCAACATGACAAATGACTAAATGCGAGTGTTCTGTATGCCGGACAACATCAGAAGGAGCACAATAAGAGCG
The DNA here is from genome assembly GCA_035047385.1 of Drosophila tripunctata. NCBI lineage: Eukaryota > Metazoa > Arthropoda > Insecta > Diptera > Drosophilidae > Drosophila > Drosophila tripunctata. The sequence goes on along the minus strand of JAWNPS010000130.1, from coordinate 969,349 downwards.
AGTTGAGCGACAGTCAGATACCCTGCACGCTTAAAAAAAATGTACTGCTTGAGCAACATTATTTTATAAGTTAAATGAATTAAACTGTCAGTTCGATTGGTTGGTTCACTTTCCATTGGCTATTAGCATACCCCATCTTGCAGTTAGAGGGTATTTTAAAAGACGTAAATTCGCTCTCTGCTGCTGATTTGTACTAGCTGAGCTAGTCTAGCAAACTCTATCCTGTAATATACAGGGTATTGCTAAAGTTCTACGACTAAATGTTTTGTGCTTGTTGAAACTGCTCTCAAAAATGTTGAATTAAGTAAATTTAGCCAGTTATACCTCTTACCAACAATCCCAGGGTATTTCCAAATAAGTTTATTCGGTTTAAGTTACTATAACTATAATAGAATAATTTCGTGTAGTTAAGCCAATACACTTATACCCCTTACTAATAATCCCAGGGTATTTCCAAATAAGTTTATTCGGTTTAAGTTACTATAACTATAATAGAATAATTTCTTTTAGGTAAGTGAAGTTTGGTATACCCCAAACTCACAGTGTTTACAGGGTATGCTAAGCGTGCAGGCGTGGCTGTTGTTAGCCCCCACCTCATTGTAATCACAGGGTATGGCAAGCGTGCTGTACTTGTTGCAGTACACGGCTCCCGTAGCAATTGTTGTTGCAGTTACGTGCTGTTGCCGAACAGACCCATTGTTTTGGCCATCGAAATCTGCATAAATAGGTCAACTGTTGCTGGTGGTTGATGTTGCTGGCAACTGTTTCAACTGCCTCAACTGCTTCTACGGCAGCGGCAACTGCCTTTGTGTACTTGTTGCAACCAAAACGACGCAAACATTGATCGGGGTGCATTGAAAGTTGTTGCTTTTGTTATGTTGATTGTTTTAATTTCCATTCACAACTTGCAACAGCTCTTGTTGTTGTTGTTGTTGCTGTGGCGGGTTTTATTTATGGCTTGTTAGTCTTGTTGCAAGTCGAACATTTTGACGCCAAGTCATGGCTAAAAACTGCTATCAACACCACATGCAATGGAAGCGAATCAGCAGCAGCAGCAGAAACAACAACAACAACAACAGCACATTCACATTCCGGGAAGATCTCATATTTCCAGAATATTTACAGAGTGCGAATCTTTCTTAGGGCCGCAGTTTGTGTGCTAAGTTCAGAGACGCTATGAAATGTGGCAAGCTACGAGCTGTGGCAAATGTGCCGCTGACAACATTAAGCCCTGACAACATCCGCTGACAGCAACTGTTGCTGCCAATTGTGTGCTGATGACGGCATCTATAGATACTTTAGAGTCTAGGGCCTAGTAGTCTCATATGACTTGTTAACTTTAAGTTGTTAATTAAAGTATTAGCTACTTAATTATATGTTACATTCGTATAAGATTTGCTATTAAAAATGGAATATAATGAGTAGTTAAGCATTGTGCAAATGTTTGCAATAGACAGGCTAAGGTATCTATGACTCTTTTCCAATTCCACTAGTTGACTCAGCGTCCGTTCAAGCAAAGCTGATTTAATTATCACGATTAAATATTATAGATATTCTACTAGATTTCTCTGAGTTTTTCCCAACGCTGAGTCATCTAAGTGCACTGAGAAGATTTGCGCAAGAAGATGCATCACAAACCTCGTAGAATTGTTGAAGCAAGTTACACTGGGTATCCCAGAGTCTAGCTTCTCTGATAGCGCAGCTCACAACTTTTATCGATCTTAGATTTTGAGACAATTTGACTGGTATTCGAGTCGCCACAGAGTCTACTTCAAGCGGTCTGGCTTCGTTTGCGTCTACCGTGTCCAACTTCGATTCCGACTATAATTATAGAGAACGCTCGACTCGAGTGCCGCCGTGTCATAGTTGCCACATAAATCAAAATGCTGTGGCGGAAAAGTCAGTCGAGCGATTGCCACGCGCGACTTGCTTTTCTGAAATCATAATTCAGTACCGGCAGCGGAATCCGCTCCTCACTTCTCCATCTATACACTTCCCTCACCGCTGAACCCGTTTACTTAGACTGGGAGCTTTGGTCTTTGGAGCGCGGCTTTTTTGCACACACTGTATGTGGCCAGAGATCAGCGTCAACCTCTTGTGGCATCCGCCTTAGTAATTAGGCGACTAATTATGTACTCGACTTGAACAATTTTTTGCACACACTAGATATGAACATATGTATGTACATGGTGTATGTATATATCTATAATATTTCTAACTATATAGAAGCCAAAGAAATAAGCATCTCGTTGGCTTTAGAAAGTTTGTAAATTTGTTGATTATTAGCGCGATAATATTTAATTAGATTTTGCCAGACACCCTGGCGTTGTGAAAGGCAGGCAGTCACAGTCCCCTAAGTCGGACAGTCGGACGGATCGGCGAGTTATAGAGCTGAGCCAAGATTTTTGGGCACGGCTCATTAGGCAAATCCAACAGCACCAGTATCAAGTCCAACTCTAGCTCCGACTACTACTACGACGCCAACACCAAGTGGGTTGCTTTAGCATATGAATGTTTCCGTTTGCAACGAGAAAAACCAAACAAGCATATAAGTATGCTACAATTGAGTATGCTCGACTGTCATCGGCCCAGTAAGTGGTTATAATATTATAAGTTATACATATTATAATGCTATTGCTCTGCTTTAAAGCCCGCACACAGCTTCAGATTACTTTAAAATAAGTCAGCACAAGCTATTACTTATTTTCATAAAAACAAAGAATATTTTGTAAGCTATACGTTGGAATATCTGAATAGTGATTTGATTCATCTAATCGGAAACAGGAGAATTGCTTCGCAAAAACATATCTATGATACTCTTGGATAATTATAGAATCAATATGAATAGTATTGTAATTTATCCTAAAGAAGATTAAGCGGAATGCGCAAACTGTATAGATATTCAATTTTATATATGAAATATTTCATCGATATATTCTTAAAATTGTTTTTACATTTAATTCATAAAATAATGGGAAGAAATAAAGCTCATTTACAATATTTTTAATAGTTTAAAATTCATTTTTAAATATATTTATTTTAGTTGAGTTATAATAAATGCATATTTAAAAGAAGATGATCTACACGAATAAAATATTTACAAATTACCTTCATCTTTAGTCATCACAAAAACGAGCACCAAGCTATAATACTCCATATACTTCCTTTGAGTACTGGGTATTAGAAAAAAAAACAGCTTGTAATTTATAGTACTTAAGCTGAAAGCTGCTCAGCTGCTCAGTTTGGCTCAGTGTGGCTCAGTTGCTTAGCTGGTTAGTTCGGCCTTGATCGTCGTAGACGAAGCGTGGCAACTGCAGCTGCCAAGTGGCAAGTGGCAAGTGGCAAGCGGCAAGTGGTTTGCGGGGCAAGTGAGCGCTTTGAATGTTGCAACGTTTGTTCTGCTGATTGTTTTGTTTATTTGCCAAAGTGTTTGTTTGGGCAAAACAGAATCATAAAACTGTAAACACGAAAAGCATAAATTGCAAGTCGACTTGTTGCCGCACTTAACCCAGTTAGTGGCAACATGGCAAGGTGGCAAACAGACAAACCGATAAACTGGCAAACAGCATCTCTCAGTTGCAAACAGATCACAGTTGTTGCGTGCCGCATTGCCATTGATTGTGCAGCAACATTTAGGCCTGGCTAGTAACGACAAAAACAATTAGACGTCCTTGTTTGTGTGGCATGCCCAAACACCACAATGTTTGCCACCAAAGCATGCAACACAAATATTGTTGCCGCATATGCATTTACATAATTCAAGAAATCAACAAAGCTATCAACGATATTATCACCTGGCGTTTGGGGTGGCCCAAAACACGGTAGCCAAATGACAGCAGGATGCAACACACCCGTCCGACAATAACAACAACAACAACAACAGACGTCAGTAGCTGCCACATAGACAGGAAATGCACACAAGCACACAAGCACACACGCACACCACTAGCACACACATGCAAATTGCATAGACAACGGCTTAATCACCTGCGGGCTGATAAACGGATAGTCAGACAGACAGTCAGATGGACAGACAGACAGTCGGCAAACGTGCAACATTGGCAACATGGGCAGCAAGGGCGTGGCCCATGCGACGGACTGGCTAATTTCTATAAACAAATTTCATAGCGCCTTCCAAAAACTAAAACGAACTTTGATGGCGGCTGAAGCAGAGGCAGCAGCAGCAGCAACAGCAGCAGTTGCAGTTGCAAAAACGACAACCAGCGAGCGCCAAGTTGTCTGCAAGTGTTGCACATCGCACAGATGCCAGCGCCGCGATACAAGCCAAAGGCCAATAGCAACAGCAACAACAGCGAGAAAAACAAAAACAATGGTGGCAGCTGTTGCTGTTGCTGTTGCTGTTGCTGCTACTTGCCACAAAACATAATCTCTGGCAATATCTTAGCGCACAGGGAGCAGGGGGCATTTGAGTGGCTTCCTTTGCTGCTCCTCCAACTTGCAACTCCCAACTGCAATTGGAATTGCAACTGCAACTTCTCAACAGCCCCCTCTCCACCCCCTTGGCAACTGTCTAAGTAGCTTTCGTTGTTGTTTTTGTTGTTGCTTCTGCTGAAGCGCCGGCGGGCCAATGCTTTGGTTTGCTTTTTGCTGTTGTTGCTGTTGCTGTTGCAGTTGCAGTTGCAACAGTTGCCCCGGTGTCCGTAACTAATAAAAATTTCAATTTGTACGCTAAACGGTTATTGACGTATTACTGCTTTGGCTTTGGTTTTGGCCAGCAAGCCAGGCAACCAGGCAGCTGAGATGGCCAACAGCAGCAGCAACAGCAGCAACAGAGCCAAGGTAGCAGCAACGCCTTTAGTTATTGTTTTTCTTTTGGCTGCATGCAACGCCTTCGTAATGTTTTATTCATGCAACTGCAACAATCTTGCTTTCGCCTGGCATTTGCCAAATATGAAAGCCAATTTAATATTGTCTGCTAATTTAAGTTATGGCCCCATCGTACAACGCCCTTGACACTGTTGCCGCACCTGCGCCACAGTGTGGCAAGCACATAATGCTTAAGTATATGCCACCAGCGCAATGTTTCGTCTAGTCATAACAATTTTCATATCCGGCCGCATCTTAATTACACACACATTAAATCAGATCTCTGTGCACCTCAATAGGCCAAATTATTGTCTATCTTTATGGTAATTATTGCCATAGTAACTGGCTTAATTACATAACCAAGACAAGACAAGACACGGCGAGGTGAGGCGACTCTCCTTCCATCAACCTCTGTTCACTAAATTTCATACAATTTGTTTTAGACAATGCCTAAAGTACGCCTTAATGTCAAATCCGATTGTCGAGAGGCAAGACAACAAATAAAATTCACGTAAAAAATACGACAAGCCAAATTTAGATGTCTTTGCCGATGAGGCAAATAAATAATGATAATGCCGTTCATAATCAGCATGGAACGGGAAACTCTTCAAAATTTTAATCAATGCCAATCGCAATGAAATTTCACAGACAGGCTTCATTTACTTTTGACGCAGCCAAATTTCCACTCAAATATATTCAGGAAATGGAAATATTGTTATTTTTGTTTGTAAAAAAAATAAAATCCTAAAATATTTAAAATATTTTAATTTATTAATTTTTTATATATATATTTTTTTTTAATTTAAAAGTATGCTTGGGAAGTAATATTATTTGTAATGGATCCAAACATTAATCATCTTGAGGCTGAACTGCGTCTTACGCATTTTTGCCATATACTGTACATATTTGTTTTACATTGAATACTTAAAAAAATATTGTATATTGATTCTTGATCAGCATCAACAGCTGAGTCGATATAGCCATGTCCGTCTGTCTGTCTGTCCGTATAAACGAAAGGTTCCCATAAATGGTAGGAGCTACAAGTTCCAGGTTGGTCAGAATTGATCACATATTTAGTCAGTCAATACAAAAATTTTTCTTTTTTTGATACCAAGCCCCAATCATGCACAATAAGTAAAAAAACAGACGTACATCATAAAAAAAGCATATTTTTGGCGAAAATCTCAGTTAATTTAACACCTAGAGAATCCACATTTGGCATGCAGGTTGCTAGATGCAATACAAAGATCATGCCATCATTTTTTGAATGCCACGCCTCCTTTGCCCAACAAAAGCACAATTGCGTTGTAGCTTCGCATGCCGCCTGCTCCTTATTTCTTAACGCATATTTTTGTAACTTAGCGTATACTTGGAGACAAATAATATCAAACAATCCTGAAAATTGCATTAAAATCAGACTATAATCAAGAAAGATAACATACGTACATGATAAAGCTGTCCGATGCCCAGCCGCGAGCATTGCACTGAGCACTGCTACAGCGGCAACGCCACATAAGCAGCGAAAACGAAAAACATTGTGCGAGCGAGATAGACATACAAATATGTGTGCATGTTAAGTTCTTGCAGCAGCTACTCTAATTTGAACTCATATAATTGGAAGTAAAACTCAGAGGGTATTACACGATCGGCATGCCCGACTAAAATTTTTTTTCTTATTTTGGGTTAGAATTGCTTTTCTAAATTAAAAAGCTTTTATAGTCCGGTTAAAAAATACGGTGTTTAATACATTGTCTCTTTTTAGATATTTCATAAACTATTCTATGTTATTTTTATAGAAAAGAAACATGGTCAATTACTGTCTCAAATGATTGTAGAGTAAAGATTGAAGATATATGTTGATGACAATTCTCCTATTCAGTACAAGAACCAACATTTAAAAGCATGAGTTAACCAAGAAAAGATTCTTTATAAATTCTCGAAAAATTCGAATTCATTTCCTCATACAATTATTAAACCGCGCTGCATAATAAAAAACTTCAGGAAGCAATAACTAAAATACCGTTGATAAAAAAATGATGCCATAAATGGATGACATGAGAGTTGAAAAATAAAAAAAACCAACCCGGAAAGAGCTTGATTAACTGCAGTTGACCATATGAGGGCCGGATTGCAAGCATTTTCGCTAGTTCATCAAACAAAGAACTAACCTAAAAAACATTTATAAAGAAAATCCTGATTGCCTCCCACAGACAATTGCCAATTAAGGGGATTCGCGATCGTTGAAAACACATTTATTTTCCATTTAATTAACTTCCTTGAACGCTCAACATGTTTTTACATAATTATTGCAACAACAACGAAAGCAAATTAAATTAAACAATGACAACAACAACTACAACTCCAACAGCAACAGCAAGTTATGTAGGTCATGAAACAGACAGTACAAAATGTAAGGGAAACAGCAAAAGAAACAACAGCAACAACACTAACAACAGCAACGAGGCTGATCAACTGGCAAAGAGACGAGGTTTGACTCGACATAAAAGGCTAAACACATCCAACTGTACAATCGCATAAAGATCACGATTAAATGAGTGCGCAATTGGATCAAATTTGCGCCAAGTCTGAAGCCAAAAACTAAACGAACCAACAACGACAACAGCAACAGCAACAACAACAGTAACAACAACAACATCTCTGGAGTGGACTAAGCTCTGAAGCTCTTTTTCAAATGGCTCATAAAACTGCAGCCTCGTTGTTGCTGCTGCTGTTGCAGTTGTTGCTGCTGCAGCAGTAAAATTGAATGCGTGTGGGTTGCAATGTGACACATACTGTCATTATTACCAGGCAACAACCTCTCGGCATATGCCTCTCCAGGCTCATATTACCGCAGCTCAATGCGAGTTGGCGGCTCGTTACAGGAAAAACTATTTTTCTTTTTTTTTTTTCGTTCCCCCTGCATCGCTTTTCTTTTGGTCATAGAAGCTGAGAGTCGTTCGTCGCATTGCCGTAGAAATTTATGCATTATGCAATCGGCGACATTGCCGATTTGTTTATACAATACACTTTTAATAAAATAGTCAAGACTAAAGTTGACATCGTTTATGGTCTACGAAGGTGTGTAAGTTTAGTCTGTTATTAATGGTACTTTTAAGTTTGTACTAAGCAGCGAGTTTATTTATAGTATATACTATTCATTTTTCATTTCTTTCTAAATTCACAGTGTTGTACATTTTTTTGAAAATAAGAAAATTAAATTACATTTTCAAACCCTCTGAGGGGAATTTTGGGTTTGTTACAAGTTAGGCAGAAGGAGGCTTGGCAGACCGCATTGAGTACATACATATATTCTTGATCAGCATCACAAGCCGAGTCGATTAAGCCATGTCTGTCCGCATGCACAAACTTATCGCAGAAATGTTAAGAGCTAAAAGTTTAAATCTGATCAGTATCGATCATATATTTAGTCAGTCAATATAAGTTTGTTTCCTCTTTTAATGCCACAATACCTCGGAAAAATACATGTTTTTGGCGAAATGCTCAGTTGCTATAACACCTACGATCAAAATTTTAGCATTTAGGTTGCTATATGCAATATAAACATAATACCATCTAAATTTTTTGGGTGCCACACCCCTTTCTTCCATATGGAACACAAAATCATTGAAAGTTTGTATACCTTTGTCTCTCGTGTTTCTAAACGTATAGTTTTGTAACTTAGCGTACACTTGAAGACAAATAATGTCAAACGATCCTGAAATTTGCATTAAAATCGGCCTATAATCAAAAAAGCTATCATAATAGAAGCTACTCGTTGCACAGCCACATGCATTGCACTGAGCTCTGCTATAGCGCTTGCGTCACACAAGCTGCGTAAACGAAAAACGCTGTGCTAGCGGGACAGACTTACAAATATGTGTGCATGTTAAGGTCCTGCAGCAGTAAGTCCAAATTGAACTAATATAATTGGTAACGAAGCTCAGAGGGTATTATTCGGTCGGTCAAAATAAATTTTAAAGCTGTGCTGTTGTTGTTAGACTTTTGTATGCTTAGGGTAATATCAATATCAAAATATTCAATGCCTCATTGTGAAATATTTATTTTCTTCTACTAAATAAGTGAGGTTAACATTAAAACTACAAAGTTAGAAAATATATGCCAACAATCTAATTAACGAAAAAGTTGTTGAAAAGAACTAACTCACGAACTTATCTATTGTAACTAGCATTTCAGTGATTTAGAAATATGCACAGTGTGGCATACTTCTGTCGTCAAGTGCTGGCACATACCAACCACTTTAGAAGACAGCAGACTTTCAAATCCTGTTGAGGTTTGCAAAAGCTATTTAGAACACAATAAAACGAATTGTTTGAGCCGCTTTTTGAGACACAGAGAACGGACGATTAAGTGACAAATAACAGGAGATCTATGGTGTTAATTGAAAGGTATGCCAGGTAAGAGGCCAAGACAAACAACAACAACAACAACTGATACTGCTGCTTCTTCTAGTGAAAGCTTAGGAAGCAACAACAACAATAAATGATCAGCAGCAAACAACAAACGGCGAACAACATTGCCACTGATTAGCCGGTAGCAGAGTTGTCCAAATGGCAATAAATTTTGCACTTGAAATAAAAAGTAATGCTGCAAAATTGTAACATAATGCAACTGTCACACATAAAAAAATCAAATCCATTGCAGAGACCAGATTCAGATCCCCGACTATACAGCAGCAACAGCAACACCAAGCCAGACTGAGACCACGAATCCAACATAGAGTCTGAGACCGATTCCGAGTCTGATTCCAAGTCCAAGTCCAAGCGAAGGAATTCGCAGTTGCAGTTGCAGCCGCTGTTGACAGACTTGCAACTGTCACTTTTTGACCAAGTTGCATGTCCGCGCCAATTGCTACCATTTTCGTTTTTCGTTTTCATTTTCATTCCGTTTGCCGCAACGTTGACAATTTTATTTTATATTTTCTTTTACGATTTTTTTTATAATTTTCTTATTTTTTTGGTTTTTCTGCTACATCACATTCACCCAAAACGGGCGTCGACTACTGCGTGGGCAGAGCTTAGTGAAAATTTGCAAAAATATTTGGTCAAAATGTAAAAGTTATTGGCCAAATGGAGGGTAACGGGTAGCGGTACTAGCATCGCCGTTGTCTGGCAAATGTTAATTTACGATTTCAATTTGGCGGCCACAGCGGCTGGAAGCATAATTTATGCGCCTTAATTGAACCGGCTCATGGTCTGGACAATGCACCGCACTTTGGCAGTGGCAGAGTGGGAGGTTTGGAGGTTGGTGGAGGGGCTTACTTGCAACAACTTGAACTTCAAAGAGCGCACTAAGTTATGACATGAAAGTCGGTTAGTCACGTCTGCAACATCGTTGTCTGTAGCTGTAGCTGTAGCTGTTTCTGCTGCATGTTGCATTTGACACACATTCGAATCGAGTTGCAGTTGCAGTCGATGTTGATGTTGATGTCGATGGATTGCCGTTTGCTCAAGGTCAGTGCGAGTGCCATGACGCGCAGCTTTTGTCAGTGTTGCACCAACGAACCAATTGATATGCGTTTTAAGCAAAGTTCGTTGCTAATTCAAGGGCAAATGAGCACGAGCAACTGTTGCTGCCGTCAGCACCATAAACAAAGAAATCAAGCAATTTATTTCAATTAGAAACTCGTGTGTGGCAGTTGAACAAAGCGTGTGTGGAGTTTAATGTGAAATGAATGAGGTTGTAATTGGAAAAATACCACATTTAAAATATGCTTAGTTGCCACATATGCAGATGTCGATATGTGTTGCACAAGAAAGTCGCTGTTGACCCAACAACCTTCAAACAACTTTCGTTGCGAATGGCGCAACATTGCCTGCGATGTGGTGGCATGCAATTCTAATCCCAATATGCAACACCTTTCCACCTTTCGCTGGTGGCAAGGTACAAGGCACTAGACACATAGCTGCAAGTTAGTCAGGCATATCAGGAGGCAGCAACAACTGCAACTGCAACTGCAATTGCCACTGCAACCTGGTATGGAGAGTGCTTTCTAAACTGCATTAAGGCCCAAAACAGCAATGCGAATCTCAGCTAATAAGCCGCACCACACAAATCTTGACCATAATAATGCAAATTGAGCAACTGCAGCAGCAAGCAGCCCATGATGATGATGATGATGATGATGATAATGATGATAATAACAATGATGATGATGATGATGCAATGTGAGCTCCAAATCAACTGTAAAATAACCACAATTGTCAGTCTCTCTCTCTTTCTCTCTCTCTTTGGATTGCGTGTGTGTGTGTGTTTTGGCTAATATAAAAGTATATACTTATACATAGCAAGTAAATACTGGCTAGTTGATTTGTTTTTTTTGGCCAAGCTGGCAGGCGGATAATGGCCCTCTATTATTGTTAACTCGATTTGGACAAACACAGAGCGTCAAATTATTGTTATTATTTCCGCCTCGCAACAAATTGGCAGCCAAAATAGACAACAACAACAATAACAACAGCAACAACAAAATAAGTCGAAAGCGAAATTGGGCGCAGAAAATTGGCATGCCGCACAATCGCTTCCCAGCTGGAGGGGCATTGTGGCAATCTGCAACATAGACATATTCTTTTTAATAGCCAAATGGCAACATTTTTGCGGCTCGTTTCGTAGCTGATACAAATCAATCATTATGGTTTTTTTGAGGCTCAGCATCATAATTTGTACCCTTTGCTTGTTTTCACTTCCTATTAAATTATATTTGGCATTTAACGTTCGCCAAAGTGGGCGCACCACCAGCACCACTACCACAAGCACCACCAATAAATTGACATCAATTACACGACAAGCGACTCCTGTTACAATACAGAGTCGGGAGTTGGAAGACGGGAGTCGAGAGTCGGGAATTTTGAGCCTAGGGCTTTTTCCTGCAGCAAACAAAAGCCTCTGGGAGTCCAAGTGGGCGCGGCATTGACGGCTCTTTGGTTTGCATTTGACACAAAGTGCCTTTTGCACCACCACCACCACCAGCACCGCTCTCAACGTGATTGAGTAATTTTGATTGTCTTGTGGCAGAAGTTTATCAAACCAAATAATATTAACGACATGCTCCGATCGTTGCTGCTGTGCAAAGACTCTCCTCAAGACTCCCAACACCCGACTCCAAACTACAGTCTCAAGACTGAAGACTGAAGACCGTAAAGCGTCAAAAGCAAAAGGCCAAAAGAAAGGCAAATAATGCGACTGCCGCACGTCATTTATGGGTGGGTCGGAGTATAATTTTTTCCAGCTTTTATCCCTCCTTTTTTTCAGTTTTTTATTTGGGTGTCGCAACCACATTTTTAATTATACTCCTGTTGCAGCTACCCCAAAAGCTATTGAACTGAAAGTCTGACAAGATTTGGCAACTTCGAAAAAAGTAAATTGCTTTTAGCCTGATTGCAGTTGCTGTTGGCCACACAAATTAAAGGCAGTTCAAATTGTTAATGCATATTAATGACCTCAGTGGTGCTACAATTGAAAGGTAAGCTGCAGTTAAAACATACCGAAATTATTATGTGATAGTTAAACTTAACATTAATCTTACATTTAACAAGAAAGTGCAGTTATCGGTCATCAAAGGGAACTCATCGATTTGTCCCTTTGACAAAAACTTATCAGCTTGCTTGTAACTCAATACTTGTCAATTATCGTGGCTATATCAAAAATGTTCATTGCCTGCCTATACCCTGTACTTTCTCAGAGAAGACAGCGATGACTTTGAATAACCAGTAACCATAAACAGTCATGTACATTATATAAAATAGCTTAAACTTAGATTGAAACTTAGAGACAGTCTAGGCATAAAATCGCGAACAAAACGTGCAATCCGTTGGCTTCTTAAGGGCTTCGATTACTAAGAAATCAGTATAAAAAAAAACAAAAAATATGATTTGCAAACATTGCACTGCGTATCCCTGTATCGATCACTCTCTTTCATAAAGTTCTTAATTGATTTTTTTAGATGCATTTTTGAAGGGTCCTTTTGCGGCTTATGTTAAAGTTAGTGGGTCAACTTGGGATAGTCTGGAACCTGGAAGTAAATACGACGTGCTGTGCAGTTTTTCAACAGAGCTGTACAATCTGATGATTGCATATCATACATATCAAATTTCACACTGAACGGGCTCTCGTTCCCTTTTCACCCCTTCCTCTCTCTCTCTCTCTCTCTCTCTCTCTATCTGTAACTATACCGCATGCCTTTTAAAGCCTTTTAAAGGCCATTAACAATACCCCCTTGCCCTTCCCATTCCCCTTCCCAAACACCAAGTACAAATTAATGAAGCATGGCAAAAACAGAGCTTTTTCAGCTCTCAGTTTGTTTTTGGCCAAAATCAGATTAAATGATACAAAACACAGTTAATAACATTAACAACATTTCGCAGTAGTTGTTTAAGTTGTTGTTGCAGTGGCAGCTGTACACAAGGTCAGATGCGTAAAATTATTAATTAAATCATTAACGTAATAAATTATTTATTAAGCGAGCCATTGAGATATGGCCACAGTTAAAACACGCATGAGTCATTATCCGATATAACAGCAACAGCAACAGCAACAACAACAGCAACAACAACTACTACTGCAACAACAAATTGCAGGCAATGTGCGAAAATGCTGCAATTAGCATGTTGCCGCAACAGCTACAACAACTGCCAGTGTAAGTTGCAAGGTAGCTGTGAAAACACTTTCCCAATCATCAAAGCCATTCAAACGCTTTTCAACTGCACGCGCGCTACCAAATGTATCTGGCAGATATATATTGTGTTGATACATTAATGATGATTTCTCGCTTTTTTTTTGGCTTTGTTGGTTCGTGTCTATTGAATTGCATGATTCATCACACACACACACACACACTTGTACATACAAAAGTGCCACTGCGTAGCTCTTTACACCAATTGAAGTTGTGTCTGCATCTGCAGTTGTATCTTTAACTGTAGCTTTGTATCTGCGCAACTATTATTGACTCGCATCTCGTGCAGCACTTTTCTTTGTAACATGGGGGGCGTCAGTTTTGTAATCCAATTAACGCACCCGCATCATAATTTTCATTTTCAATTTTAATACTAAAATAAACAAATTCTTATTTAATTTTTGAATAACATAAACATCATAAAGAATAGCTAAATACCCTTTCATATAGCGAGCAAGTGTTAAAAATTGAACAATTTAGTTTTGAAATGGCAAACGATGAGTGATGCGATCTAAGATCAAAAATAATTTTATATAATTTTTGACAGTTTCCCTCGAAGGTCACTCAAAAATAGACATGCATAAAGTAATAGATGCTTGTATCGAAATTTGAATAGATCACTAGTGCTGCCAGATCTGCAATAGCTAGAATGCCAAACCAATGTGTTAGAAATGCAAAAAAATAAAATAAGTGAGCTAAAAATTTTGTTGCATAACAAGCTAGAAAAATAAAATGTTTTGGTTAATAATTTTTTAATACAAAATACACGACATTTTTATTGAATTTTCATAAATTTTCAAACTGATTTCTAATGGGAAAAACTTTTTGCTTCATTCATGTGTAGTTTGAATTATCTAGAATCTCAAATGCTTAACAAAATAAGCAAAATCTTAAAAATATTAAAAACACAATAAATAGTTAAAGTTTAGAAAAATTGGAAAAGAAATAAATAAATAAATAATCCATGAAGTACTAACTTAAGTAAAGTAACTAACATATTTGACTATTTATTTATAACCTGTAAAAAATATAACTTTGTTATTGTTTGGTAATGAATTTTGTCAGCTTTAAAAAAAAAATCGCACTTAAAGCTAAAATAATTTAAAAAATTTTCAAGCTTTTGCATTTCAAAGATTCTTGTATCTAGCCATAAATGTGCCAAAATGGCAACGCTGAACTGCCAAAAATTGCCAATTTGATGTGGCAATAGAAATGTGTGCTCTAAATTTGTTTGTTAGTGCATAATATTGAATGGATATATTTAGTATTTAGAGGCAGACGCGACACTCGTGAATGAGTCACATTTTGACGTCGTTGTTGTCGTAGTCACTGAGTGATTTGTTGTTGTTTGAAGATTTATTCATGGCTAAGAAAGCGTGAGTATTGCCAGAGCATTAGCTGTGCGAGACATTTGACACTAAATGCAATTTAAAGGCAATAAACCAAAGCGAAAAATCCATTTAAATAAATGCTCATTATGCATGCGGCGTCATATCTCAAGAACGGTTTGAGAATTGCTCAAAAAAAAGTGTAAAACTGTTGAAATTTGCATACAAGGGGCCAGGTATTGAGTTGGAGTCAAAGACTGACACAAGATGCAAAAGGGAGTGCCATGTCTGCAGCAATTCTCTTTTTTCATTCTCTCTCTCTCTGTCTCTCTCTTGCTCTTTCGCTCTTTGGGTTCTTGGAGGCCTCGAGGTGACAACGACACCGCCAACGACTGACACACTGACACTGACTGAGACTGCGACTGAGAAGCTCAGAGGGGCAGCGTCTAATTGATTAATTGCGAAACAACAACACGATTTGCATTTGGATTTTCAGATTTTGAGTTTTTGATTTGGGATTTTGTTGTGATTTTAGAATGCAATTGGAACTGTCAATTTGCATTTAATTCGGCGAAAATAAATTGTCGACTGACTCACGACTTTGGCTGCGATTTGAGTCAAGCCAAATTGGATTTAAATGATTCCACAAGGCTGAAATTATATGTACTGTACGTAAATGTATGTATATTTATATGTAGGATACTGCAACGAGTAGACTGTCGAAATTACTCACAATATGCGATTGCAATAATTCAATTTGTTATTGTTGATGCGTATTTTATTGATTGAATTCGACTTATTATTTTTGTGTAGATATGACATCAACTAATCGTTGACCTTGCAACAAATCGCATAATGCAACTGCAATTACTAACAGCATACATTGTAAAATATCCAATCAACTGGACAGCAACTGATCAACAGCAACAACAACAACAACCACAACAACAACAGCAGCAGCAACAGCAGTAACAACAAAGTGTCCGATGTTAACATTAAGACAGCGACAAAATGAAGCAGATAACTGCGGTTTTTAATCAAATCAAATGCAAAAACAACAGTAACTGCCAACCGACAGTCGAGAGCGGACAACAGACAACCGACAACGAACAACCGACCAACAACCGAGAGTTGTAATGTAATAGGCACAACAACAATAAACAACCGAAAGGAAAGTGTTAAAAATCTGATTATCATGCGGTGGCAATGTTTTTCACATGCATGCACATTTTTCTTCCCTCTTATTTTGCATGCCAAGTCGCAGTTGTTGTTGCTGTGGTGTGATTGTCTCAGGTAAATGAACTTATAATTGGCCATAGACAACACTCTTATTGCCACCGGCAAGCATACATGCATGCAACAGAAACGTGCGAGGTACTTACTGCAATATTTTATGCACACTCACAAAATGTTGCAAGTTTTGTTTTTTATAAGCGACTTGATATCAATTAGGTTTATTTTTTATGAACTATCCATTATGGCTTTATTGCTAGTGTCCATAAAACTTGCGGCACTCGTTTCGCAAT
Organism: Drosophila tripunctata; assembly: GCA_035047385.1. Taxonomy (NCBI): domain Eukaryota; kingdom Metazoa; phylum Arthropoda; class Insecta; order Diptera; family Drosophilidae; genus Drosophila; species Drosophila tripunctata. Next base: position 952,979 of record JAWNPS010000130.1, on the reverse strand, counting down.
TTGTGGAAAAATTACAATTTTTCATCACTGAATTTTATAACTATCTTCAATATTTTGTTACTAATCCATTACAGTTGTATAATATTTGAATATTGAATTTAATTACCAATAAGGAAGCTAACAATATATTAACTAACAGATTTATTTAACAGATTAAATCTAGTACATATTACTTCACCTATATTTAGAAAAAAATTAGAGATCATAAAGGCATTAAATCTTCGCCTAGCACAAGATAAGTTCTTCATCTCGTTACTTGTCTTATTACTACTTTCTTTATCAAACTGAAATGAAAGTTCTCGCCAAGTGCGTTATGTCCAGTTGACAAATGGGTGCGCAAACATTATAATAATGCAAATGGGTAGTTTGGATTATGTCCTGAGTAACTCCTATTTGATTATATGGCCAACTTCAGTCAAATCACATATTTATGTTGGCCAAGCTTTGGCCAAAGGCCTTATAGAGGCAGGACATAATGTCCCGTTGGTTTCCACATTTCCACAAAAGAAGCCGTTGCAGAATTTGGAGGATATACATAAATATCTGCCCAGTGGTGGAACCTGTTGTGCAGGCACTGTTGAAAAAGAATCGAACCTACGATGCTGTTATCTGCGTAGTGTTCATATTCATACACATTTTAAATTTGCTGAACATTTCCAGGCATCCTTTATAACGCTCTTCGCCTTTGGGGCCTCGTCTTATTTAAGCTTCCTTTTAGTGATTGCAACCTTGCCTTTCACAACCTTTGAACTCTTTTACCGAAAGTTGATATATTTGCCGCAACAGGAGCAGCTCTATAAAAAGTGTTTTCCCCAAAACGATCAGCACATTAATGACACGTGCCGTAATACTGTGTTACTGTTGTTAAACAGTCATGTCTCTCTTAGTTTTTCCCGACCATTAGCACCCAATATAATAGAAGTAAGTGGCATGCGTCTTCAACGTAAGTCGCTCCCTCAGAACATAGAGAAATTTATTAGATGAGCCAACCTCGGCGTCATATATTTCTCCATGGGGTCCATCTTAAAGAGCAAAGACCTTCCGCAGGATAAGTGCCAGGCTTTGATTGATACCTTCCGAAGTCTGAAGCAACGAGTACTGTAGAAATTTGATTATTCCAATTTGCCAGAAAAACTGAAGAATGTCTTTATATAAAACTGATTTTCACAGGATGACATATTGGCTCATGAGAATGTGAAATTATTTATCATACATGGTGGGCTTCCTAGCACTACGGAATCAATTTATCACAGCAAACTCATTGTTCCAGTATTTTTTGATCAATTTACAAATATGGCACGAGCTCAAAAAGGCCGCCTATGGAGTCACCGTCGAATTTAACCATTTATCCACTAAAGCATTAAGAAATGCCATAGACGATGTTGTCGGAGATCCAAGTTATAAGCGCCAAGTTCAGGGATCAGTAAAAAACTCTCTTGAAACGGGCTGTATACTATGTGGAACATGTGACCATACAAATAGGGTGACACATACTTAAGAAGTGCTGCTCAGGACTTCAACTTCATAGAGTATCACAATTTATATGTTGTATTTATAATATTTCGCGTTTTTAATGTTTTTGTATATTCCATTATTTACATATTTGTGTGCCTATTAAAATCGTGTAGACGTAACTTAAATTGGGAAACACAGTACAAGCTGAAACGTAATCAATAGAAAATGTATGGGAATTTCAGAGCTATTACATGAATGGCGTAAGATTCTATAACTTTGTTTTGTTAAACAACTATTCTGAATTTTCCACTAACTAATTGTAAGCAAAGCTACAGTTTAACATAGCTAGTAAATGATAAAATACAACTGTCTACAGAATTATAACACTGAAAGATAATTATGCCAAAATCAATACGAATAACATAATGAAAAGATAGCACGAAAAGCTGCAGTTCATCAAGTAAACTCTTAAAAACCATACACTTTTTGTGGAGTAATAAAATGTATTCATATCAAGAACCTATTATGGGAATTTATGAGTACAAGCATGTTGGTTAATGTGCGCATTTCTTTCCTGGGGGGTGATATCAAAAATATATGCAAAAAATTTTGATTATTGCTTTGAACAACTCAGAGCTTTTGTTGTGTATTATAAATATATTTTATGGGTTTGCAAATGCTTCTGTCTGTTAAAAAAACTTAAAACATACATAATAAAGCTGAAGAGGTATAAAAATAATAAGCATTTCATACAATTATAATAAACTATGCAAACTTTTCATACAATTTTAATATACTATATTAAATTGTAAAAAAAATTGTATTAGATATAAACTTTTGCTACACTTTTCTTTTTCAGTAAAAGGCAACAAAATGCGAAAACAAAGGAATGGAAGCATCAAAATCCAATAGTGCAACATTGTGTGGCACGGTAGTCAGTAGTTTAATTTAAATGTCACCGCATGTGGCAGCCAATTTTTCAGCACATTTCAATATTTATCGCCAGCTGCCAGGATAAAGCAAATAAAATGATAAATATGTGCAGATATATATTATGTGCTGTCCATTGTTGTCGATAACACACACGTACCACAGCTGAAACACAAAAAAAGCCGAGTAGCCAACTGCAGTTGCAACTGCAACTGCAACTGACACAGTCACAGCCCCCATTTTGTTATGCCACCAACTGCAGCAGCTACGCTAAGCAAATGATAATAAACTTTCACGCCCATTAATTGGCTTTGCGTGTTTTTTGTGCTTCTTTTTTTTTGTTTGCTCTCTGTTTCTGTAACTGGACATTGGACGGTGTACAGTGGACTGTGAATGATGACGATGATGTTGCTGGCGCTTGGGCAGCATTTTTTTATAGCATGTAATTCGTCAGCAGGCAATGGTTAATATTATGGTGGCAACCATGAAGCCTGCAAAATGCACAGATGAAAAAAGGTCGTAAAACAGCAAACAAAAGTAAAAACACTTTCACTGCAACCTTGAGAGTACGCCCAACTTCCAGTTGCAAGTTTACAAGTTGCAAGTTGGCAGTTGGCAGTTGACGGAGATTTGCGTGTATAGCGTCTGTCAATGGGTCAATTGCACGTAGCACATGAAGAGGTCTGATGACCAATTAACCGCATTTGTTTCGGCCTCGTTGTGTGATTTCATTTCAAGTTCGATTACGCAAAGGTTCTCTGTGCCAGACAAAAACATAAAAAAACAGAAGAAAAAACAAAAGACTTAAGCAACAAACTTGTTTGGCATGCTATCTGCCTATTGAAACGAACTAAATTAACAAAATCATATATCACCGGATACTTGAACGACCTCCCAGCGAGTTGTCTGCCCTCCCCTTCCTTTCCCTTCCCTTCCCTCCCCTAACCACCCAACCCCCTGACATACAGTATGGAATCGCCGCTTGTTGTTGGTCTGATTTATGTCTTGCCACAGATGAAATGAATTGTGTAACCCTTTTTGCAACAGCAGTTGCCGGCAGTCAGTATGAAGCAAGTTAACGCGAATTTCTTGTTTTTGATCGTGGGCAGCATCATCATCATCGTCATCATGATTATCAACATAATCAGCAGGGTCTTCCATCTGTTCCAACTGATCGTCAAGGAGTTGCTGCTTATCGCTGGCGGCTCATCGCAGGCACGTTGAGGCCATAAAGCAAATCAAATTGCAACAATTGTTGGTAATATGTTAATAAATTTTTCTCTTTTGGCCAGCAGCTTCACTTTCATTAAGTTGTGAACGATTCTGAATGTGGTTCGTTTAACTGAATTTATTGCTAACTTGATTCACTGCCAATCCTACGCAATACCAACTTGTATTACGCTGATTATATTTGTAACTTTCCGAAAATTATAAAGAAGTGCAGCGTCGCAAAGATCATATCGATTGATTAAGAAGGTAACGATGATTCATTCCACTTAATTACAAATAACTTGAACCTTTGGCAAACTGCAAATAGGAATATATGTTTAACTTAATGATTAGAAAACAATGACTAAACAAATTGCAAAGGTTTTCGCTGCATTTACAATGGTTAAAACGTCTATTGTTTAGATTAAAACTTTGTGTATGGTGCTAGAGACTTTAGATCTTCAACAAACTTTGGTAAGATTTTGTTAACATTTTTAAATTTCTTCCAGTTTTAGTTGATTCACCTCTAAAGGCTTCATTCTTTCTATTACAAACAATTTTAATTGTAAATCTATAGATTTGAACTACAATTAAATCAATATTTATATATTAGTATAACCTTTTAATATTTTAATAATTATCACATGACTGACTTTGATTTTTCTAATATTTAAAAATGATTTACAATTCTAAGACCCATTTTAAAGTGCTCAGTTAAGGTTCTTTTTAACTATTGAACAAATATTTTGACATAAAATGCATGAAAACTAATGTCAAATTCGATGTCCACTAAAGTTAAATAATTTAAAGTAGTCCTAAAAAAAGCAAATAAGTTATTTACACACTAACTAACACAATTTTATCGGAAAATTAGGTACTTTTTGGCCATTGTATTGTGCAATTGACATAAATATTTAGCAGCTGAATAGTAAAAGATGTTTACAATGCGCATACTGATTAATATTGCACAAGATTTAATTGTAAGTCTGTTTGCTAGAAGTTCCCATCATCGTTTAACAATTTGTGTAATTACTTGTATGTGGAAAAAAATTGTTATTAAAGCCACATGCAGTTAATGATCGACCACATTGTAAATTGAAATGAAACAAAAGGCGGCACATTAAATTTGTCGACCGCAAAAGTTCTCATGCCTGTCAATTGACAGCAACATCAGTCAATATGTGTGTGTTTTTGGTCAACCGTAAAGCAAGTTGGCAGTTAACTTATGAGTATTAGCCAGGCAGTTTGGCATTTTAGCCAAATATGGCTAGGGATTTCAGCGGCAATTTATGTGATTTGTGCGAGATTTTGGCAAATGCTGTGCCAGTGTCTGTTTTTGTTGCTTTTGTTGTTGTTTGTTCCATTGCCAATTGACTTGTTGTTGTCGATGTTAGACAACAGCAACAATAAGCTACAATAGTTGCACACGATTCGATTTATGCTGCAACTCACTGCGACTAATACAAAACTTTATGGCATAAATCGCATTTGTTCGCCTCAGAACAAAATCAGCTTATGGCCAGCACACAAAGACAGTCGAGTCAGCTTACCAAAGCCAACACACACAGTAGCACAGTGTGTAAAAGATTTTCTATTTTCAGATAGAAATAAAAAGAGAAACGCACTCGCTGCAGTCATAAACATGGGCATTAAGGCTTAGAAGGCGGAGAGGAGGAAAGGCGTGGGTAGCTGAAAAGCGAAAAAGCTAAAAAAGCTGAGTTGTCTGAGTTGGCTTAGGTCAAGGCAAAGGTGCATTAACTAAACGCTGTGCACGACCTTGATTCTCCTTGTCGGCACGGGGGCCACGCACAACAACTTAATTTGCCCATAATGAGAATCAGCTGGCTAGCTGGCTATCCAACTGGCTGACTGGCTGACTGACTGGGCACAAACAAGCGTTGCTGATTTAGCACACAACACTGTACAACACAATGCTGACGCTCCTTTTCGCCGTAATCCTGTAACCATGAATTATGCGATCCCCAACCACAAAACCATTTAACAAAATGCACAAGCAACAAAAGCGGGCGAAGCCAAAACCATAATCATTGTAGAACCTTGAAGTGCATTTTTAATGCCAGTGCTTGTCTGATAAGATTAAGTCATGAAAAGGCTGCGCCCAAACACAAGTTGTTAGCAACACACACACACACACACACATACACATTCAGGGCAACTAAGCTGCAGCATTGGGGAGTGCTAAAGAAGGCGTACTGTTTGCGAAAGTGCTTAGTTTAGGGTCTCAAGTGTGTCTACATGACTCTCACTTTTTAAGGCCACAGGAATGGGTTTGTGACTGAGTTTGCTTGTGTGTGTGTGTGTGTGTGTGTTGGCCAGAATGGCAAACACTTTCCTGCAACACGACAACAACGGCAACAACTGCGAACAACATTTTTAATGTACATTTAAATGTCGATTTTGCAAATTGTTGCCTGTTATTGTTCAATTTCAATTTCTATTTCAGTTTCAATTATTCGTTGCGCAATGCGTTGAAATTGCGCGTACTTTTATTTTCTGTGGTTGTTGCTGTTAGCCAAAATAGTCATCGGCTTTTGTCTTTGGCAGTGCTTGTAGTGCTTTGGGCAGACGGCAAATTGTTTCCGCCTCTTGCAACTTAATTGTCTCGAACAACAACATAATTTGGCCGCATTTACTAGCAAAAGCACCAACAAACAACAGCAATAGCAGCAACAATTGTTGCCAACAACATTTTTATGTAAGTTAATTTCAATTTGTTCGCACACGAAAGTTGCCTTGGCGAATTCTCAGCGGGCTTGCCCCACAGGAGAAGCGAAGGAACGAGAGGGAGGGAGAGGGAGAGAGAGGGTGGCATCGACCTAAAAAAAAACAAACAGCAAATGTACCAAAAAGAAAATAATGCCAATTCATGCAGTTTAAAACATTTGTTCGACATAACACAAAGCGGAATTCAATGGGTCCACAAAAGAAAGGCATGAAAGCAAAAAGAGCAAAGTCTCAATTCTCCGTTCTCCGCTCGCCATTCTCCACACCCGCCCCGGCTGTGAGGTTGTTGACCTTGTCAACATTCACCGTTTTGTTGCACGTGAAGAGTGCGCCACTAACTTTTGTCCAGCCAGCAATTAACTTATTTTTGCAGCTGACTAAGACAAGATGAAGCTACCTCTGCTGCTTTGGCTGCTGGTGCTGCTGCCACTGATTGCAATCACCCGAAACACTAACAGCAACATGCCACACAAGTTGCCCCGAGTCTGTGTCTTGTCTGGCATTTCAATTTGATTTCGATAGCACATACATAAATGTATCTTTTGGGCCAACAGATGGGAGTGTGGCACGTGCTATGTTTATGGCCAAATCGTTTCAGCCATAAACATACCTTGGCCATGAGTCACAAGTCGTAGTAGTGATTTCTTCTTGTAGTTGTAGTTGTAGTTGTAGTCTTAGTCCAAGTGGGTTGTTCTATCTCAAAAACATCATCTGTTCAGTGTACACTGATAAAAATAAGAGCAACTGTTAAGAGTGTTCTCATAAATTAAATACACTTGAATTTTACACTAGAATTCTAATAATGATAGAGATGAACATCTATTGAGACATAAATACTACAAATTACTAATAACAACTTATTACAAATACCTTTATTATCGTTATCCATTTATTCACTTTTTTCTGACATTTTCACAATTAGCACCAATCGCATGAAAAGTTGAGTAAAATTTCGCGCGGTTTTTACATACACAGAGTTGCTTTAAAACAGCCGACTTTTAATGAGCTTCAAATGTTAAGGGTACTCCTCTTAATATTTTAAAAATTATTTTTATCTAATCCTGAAAGTTTAGAATCAGAAAATAACAAAAATGTTGAGATTCCGACCAACATTCATTTTGAATTTATGCCAAAATATCGGACTTTTTCCCAATGTGCAGTTGAGATTACATCTTCTTAAACAAGAGTGAAGTGTTGTCAATAAATTTATTCTAGATTCTAAATATTTTAGTTTCTTAGATACAAAACTTGCTTCGGTTCTCAACTGATCGCCAAGAAAATTTGCAGAGTAAATTTAATAAAAAGCCTGTTAGCTTAAAATTACTTCATTAAATTTGGCACCGAAAATTGGGGCCTATAATTTCGATTTGTGACATTTTTTTTATCAGTGTAATCGCATGCATCGCTTAATCATCGTCATGCAAAATGCTGACTAACCAACTGAAACGGCCAATGAAATGAAATGCAATGAAATGGATCCCAGGCATTTGGAAAGTAATCACAATACAGAAACCTATTTGCGATGTGTTTGCTCTTGTTATTGTTGTCGCTTGTTGTTGGTTGTTGTTTGATGTTGTTTCTGTCGTTGCTCTCGTGTTGTTGGTTGCGATTTCCGCGAAAAGTTTGCTATGATTCACTGAACAGTTTGTGGCATGTTCGGGTATTCGTACTTGTACTTGTAATTTATATGTAGATTATGGCAAAGCCATATGCTTAATTTGATTTTCAACTGTCAATACGTTTGTTAGCATTGTCATTTCTTGCAATTGTGATGGAAAGTTGTCGGGATTGCAGCAATTGCCAAGTCACTCGACTGCAACACAGCAACAACAGCAACAACTGTTGTAACTGCCTGACCCAAGACACAAACAACAGCAGCAACAGAGAAAAAACACAACAGAAAACACAGATTTAGGCAGTCGGTCTTAATAGACAAGTTGCATTGATCGATTGGTTACCCTGTAAGTCTGCAGCATATAGTTATAGTACCTTACCAATCAATCTAGTAGGGTATCTATCTGTCGAGCTATTACAACTTTGCTATTTGTTTTTATGTTGCAGCAAAACATTTTTACTAATTGCACATGAACAACGTTTATCACTCTGACAACATCAACTGTCACAACAGCAACAACAAAATGTCTAGCGCAGGAGCAACAGGCGGCCAGTTGCTCCCCTCTCTCTCGCTCTCTCACTCTCTCTAACAGTCTTCCCACTCTTTCTTTCCCTTGCTGTATTTGCTGTTGTTGTTAGTGAAGCTGTTACAAGGAAAACTCATAAGCATTATCATTAATAATATTATTGTTGTTGTCATCAACAACAGCAACAGCAGCAGCAGCAGCATCATCAACAAGCACAACAAACAACAGTGAGATGCTGGATGCTTTTGGACTCTGCCTGCGCATAATCAGCAAGGCATTTAATAATTTTTATGTTTATATATTTTGTAAATTTTCATACACCCACGCAGTACACCAATGACTGCACTCGACGGTTTTCTGTCTGGGAAAGTTGTTCGTGTTGCTGTTGGTGTTGACGATGGTGTTGCTGTTGTATTGTTAACGGCGTTGATTTGTCGTTAAGTTTGCGTTAAGTGGTCATCATTAGTTAAATATGTGCATTTTTCTTTAAGGATTTTCGCAAACCGAGATAAACTTTGTGCCGTTGTTGTTGTTGTTGCTGTTGCTTTTGCTGCTGCTGTTGTTATTGCCTTCAAATTGCCATAATTCATAGCTGGCAGGCGCAACTTTCCTTTTCATTGCAATTTCACTGAGTTGGGCTACCTTAAATTTTTGAGTGCAACTTCAAAGTGTGTCAGAGAATTGCTTGTAAAAATAAAAAGAAAAACTAATTGAATTAGCTGCCAGCTGATCACATGAATTGGCAAGTCATTAAAATGAGTCAACTGGTTCGTACTAGCTGCAACAGCAGCAGCAGTACTTAACGGAAGCCAGTCAAATGAAATTGAAAGACAATTAACCTGATTAGCGTGCGACTGGCGACATGCATATATATGTTGCTACTGTACTGCGATAACGGTACATTTGTTTCGTTGGGTAGTCTAAAAGTCTCTGGAACCGCTGGAACCGACGCCAGAGCGAGACCAGACTCTGGCCAGGCGAGATCATTAATCACAAGCTGGCCGGGGACTGCAGCACGGATACGTAATTTAGTGACCATAAATAAAAGAAACTTTGCCGAGTGAAATTGAAATGTTTTAAGCGATGAGACAAATGCTCGACTTGATTGCAGCTCAGTCGTGTACTAGACTATCTACTCTGTTTCCCCTTATCTTCTATTGCTCTGTTTTGGCACTCGCTGAATCTGCGATTAATGACATTTTGTATCAATTTCGATGTTGTTTATGAAAACAGCGCTCAATACGCATTTACAGTTGACCAACTGATTGATGCATCCAATGAACCAAAGTAGCTTATAGCACTCACACACACTCACACACACACACTCACACACACACATACATATATATATATATATATATATATATATATATATATATATCTCGCAAGGATGCCCACACACTTTTATGGCGCATAGCCGTAGTTCACGCCTATAAAATTTATAAAGGAAACAAAAGACTTAGGCAACGAACTTGCCAGCTATATCAACATTTGAGGCTTAGGGTCATTTATAGACTTTTATGATAGCCATAGAACATAAAATACTAAAATACAATACAGCCACAATAACAACAACAACTGGTAACACTAAAACTAACAACACATAAAAATGAGGCCTTCTGTGTTATGTTGACGGGGAGAAAGTGTTGACCGGGGGCTCCGCATAGTCTGGGCCGCATTGCCGCATTGTCAGCGCAGTGACATCTGCGAGAAAATGCTTGTAGTAAAAATAAATTATTGCTAAAACAATAATCAAGCAGCAACCACAAATAAAAGAAGGTAAAGAAAACACAACAACAATAACCAGGCGCGTGTTTTGTAATTTCAATTAATGCCCCATATAAAAATAAACTTTTAAAGCTTTGTGCCTATTTCGCCTGGCATTTAATTAAAACATGTGACGGCATTTATGATGAGCGGGCGCATCATGCGTTATAAACAAAGGCACACAAAATAGCAACAGCCACAGCAACAGCAACAACAATAACATCGAGATCACAGCTAGATCAGTGAGAAAAAGTGTGAAAGAAATGCCCCAAGCCTCAAACTTCCAGCAAACTGCTCGATCGCCCGTCGGGCTGCTGCGGAATTTCAAAAGAAGTGAAATTTTTTGCCTTGTTTCTGTTATTTTTTTCGTTTTTAGATTTATAGTGTGTGTGAGAACCGCAAAGCAATTAATTTGTATAAAATACTCTAGAGCTAACCCAGGGTCCAACTAGGGTATTAACAACTGCCAAAGGCTACAAAAAATTATTCTATTAGCATAAATTAAAATACGGTTGAGAATTTAATTTTATAAATATAGTCTATAATTATTTGTATTTGTAGTAGAAATAATGTCAATTAACTATAATTAATTTGAAATATCTTTAATAATAAGAACAATTTATTTGACGCAAATTATACTTATTTTGATTTAAAACACAAAGCAAAACAATACATAATTTGCTAATTTTTAATGATTTCCAGTTGTAGTAATTGCCGAGTTATTATATAATAACAAAACAAATTTAATGAGCAAAATCACACATTTTAAATAAAATGAAATAAACAAATTCTTTATAATAGCAGCTAATATAATTTCACATGTATTTAAAGATATCAATTTATATGGAAATTCACATACTATAATTATATAAAAAAAACTAAGCTTTGAAAATTGAAATGTTCTGAATTAAAGATGCTTTTCTCAGAGAACTGATTTTACTTACATCTTTATAAACTTCATGAAACAGAAGTTTATTAGAAGAACTTAAATAATTAAATAAAAATTAATACTTAAATATTAAAATGTATTACCTTTGCATGTCTCTATGTAATATTAACCAAGTAAATTGAATATTAATAATTAACAAAATAAAATATAAATAAAAAAAAAAAAAAAACAAAAAAACCCCCCCCCACCAAAACTTCCCCCCTTCCTCGTTAAATATATTAAAAGAAACGACAATATATTATGAATTACAACATATTACAGATATTTACTATTTACAAATTACATTTTAATTATACATAAATAAAATTGAATGTACTAAATTAAGTAAAATGTAATTAAATGTACTTAATAAATTTCTTAACAATTCTTAACAAGAAATTAATAGTTTGGAAGTTATAGATAACAAAACATTTTCATAAATATTTAAATATTTTGTTATAGTTATAAGTTATATGTTTTATAAAAGCCATTACAAAGCATGCTTAATATATAAAATAATTGTAAATACTATAAAGTTATTGTTGATAACCTAAAGCTGCTTAAACATATGAATAGTACATAAACTATAACTCGAAATTTGTAGTATCATGCAGAGTATCAATTAGTCCATAAGAAATATATATATGTAAGTATTTAATGGCAGTCTTAGTGACTTTTTGTCTACCACACACTTTTGCCAAGTTGGTAGCAGAAAGTATTTTATAAATTAGAGCAACACTTGCTGAGCTGCTAGCGGCAGCCGTTGCCGATGTTGTTGTTGTTGCTGTTACCACGATCGTCTTAGCCGTTGTTGCCGCACCTTGCATGCGAAAATCTTTTCACGCCTCGGGGCAGGCAACATGCGAAAAACTAATTTCGGCGCACACATCGTATGTCTTGCTGTCTGACTGTAACTCCGATTTGCCATGGCAATGCCGGAAGATGTTTCAATTTTGTGAAAAATCGCAACAATTAAGTGATTTAGGTGGCCCGATTTCTATGCAACATTTCCAGCTGAGCATGGCATATGTAAATATGTATGTACATGTGTATGTGTGGCAGCATTGGGTCACATTTTGATGCGACATTGGGATGACATCATTTCAGTTAATCGCATTCGAATGTGGCTTTTGCATAATTTGTCTAAAATTGGTCAAAAGGCATTTAGCCATAGAAATCCAACATAAATCGTTAGATGCTTGACTACGTATAGTATTTATTTATTTATTTTTATTTCTATTTGGTTTTTGTGCTCGTCAGAAACGAAACGCTGACAAATCAATCAATCGATTGTGTCTCCGCGCATACAAGGGAATCGGGGAATCACTTGACATTTTGACAGATAATACAAGCACAATCGATTTCGTATTCGAGTGGAGCCGAGTTGAGTTGAGTTGAGTTGAGCTTAGCAGCTGGCATTAGCCATGGCCTTAAGTTAATTCTCTAAGCGAAACAGATATGACACTGTTCCAAAACTGGCGATTTGGGCAACGCGAACTTGAAGAGTCTCCAGCACTTGACCATAATTGATGGTAAGAAGCAACTGGCATTAGCCGTGGGCCGCTCAAAACGCTTTTCCAAACAGGTGAAATTTCCATCATTATTAATGATGATGGCTTTTTACGCTGCCGCAAATATTTGACCAACACTAGACACGGCAACAGAGCACAGAGCAAAGAGCTTACAGCTCAGCTCAGAGGACTGAGCATTCAAAATAAAATGGTATCCAGTGCCGGGCCACAGACCTCAGACCCCATAACCATGCCCAGACACGTTGAAAACAACCCAGCCAGATGTATAAACTGACCCACTAAGCCTTGTTGCTTGGCCCCGCTGGCGCACTTTTGGACATTTTCCAAAATGTAAATGAAAACTGCTCAAAGGCCCTGCAGCGGCGATCTGGCAATAATTTAGAAATATTCAAAAATCTTGTGCAAATGCATAAATTCAGTTTTAGCTCAGTTGAAAAATTTAAAAATAACTTGATACAAAATAAAGCCGACTCTAAAAGACCTTGTACTTCTTCTAAAGCAATGACGAGTAAGTAACATGAGATGATTTCAAAGCAAACACGACAGCTGATATCCATCTACAGTCTTTAAGTCCTAAAATAAAAATATATGTACAATAATTTATAATGACCGATATTCCTCTGGCAACTATTTGATATAGCAGTTTGATTTAAATACAATATATGTACATATTATTTTTTATTAAGATTACATAAAAAAAATATTAGAGACTTCATACAAAGTATTACCAACCGATCATTCCTATGGCGGCTATATGGTATACTAATTTGAATACATGAACTGCGTGCAGAGTATAGATATCTGTAACAAATTTCGTCAAGAGTTCTTTTAAAAGTCTCCCAGCTTTTCTATGGGATCAGATATGCCTCTATTTCTTGTCGCACACAAAACGTGTCCTACACATCTAATAGACTACTGTAGTTTAGTAATAGTACAAGGTCTGTAAAATAAAATCAGTTTCCACACATTTCCGCGTAATCATCATAATTTTTCCTGAGATTTCCATTTCTGTTGGAGTTGAAGTTGCAGTTGGAATCAGAGTGGGGAGTGATGTGAAGTCCACTTCGTATCCATTACCGAAGTGTATAAAAATTTGGCACGGTGCATAAAATGGCACATTAAAACACATTTCAATTTAGACAGTTCCAATGATGATGACGATGACTTCATTAACGAACTCGTTTTTGGCCAAATGCATTGGCAAAAGTTTTCCTCGATTTCTTGATTAATGCCGGCCAATGACGGTATAGTAGACACACACACACACACACACACACAAATATGCTCACACATATGGCTATTGTGCTGGTTTTTGTTGTTGCCTTCATCTTCAACATAATGTACATACGTCTGCCTCCACTTTCATGTCTGTCTGTTTGTCAATTATCATCATCTTGAGGCTCTTGCTCTTTGATCGTTTTGGCCAGAATTATTATGTAAGTTTTTGGCATATTTAAATGATTTATGGCCCACGGCATTGGCCATCGGCCTGTCCGGAGCACAGAGTACGGAGACCCGGTCTGACTTGGCTATCTGGCTATGACTTGCTCTTGGCTTCAATTCATGTCGGTGTTGCCAACGTTGACTTCCTGTCCATGACCGACGTGTCGGTGTCGGTGTCGATCGTTTTTATTGTTGTTGTTGCTTTTGGAGAACTTTTTCATATGCGGGACATGAACTTTTGGGGGCGCTAAGTCGAAACCATTTGTTATCTGGCGGTAAAAGTTTTGCAGGCTCTGAAATGCTTTACAGTTGTGTGTCATGAACTTTAATGTTAAGCAAGGTTTTCATACTTAGTTGTTGTTGTTGTTTTTTGCAGTTGCTTTATGAAGTTTTCATTTGCCTTTAAATGTTAACAGTTCATGGGAACAGCATTCGAGAAAGTTGTTGTTATTGTTGCTGTTAGTTAATAATGTTGTTGCCATTGCAGTTGTTGTTAGTTGTTGGTTGTTAGGTGCCAAAGCTCGAAGACGTGCCGAGCTCGTGTGTCAAGCATCAAGCATCATCAGCATCATCAGCATCAAGCATCCAACATCAAGTGTCAAATGCCAGGCCAGACACATAATTACACGTGCAAAATCTCATGTCTGACACTTTTGGGTTAATGCGACAACGTAACACAGTTTCAACTCGATTGTCTAGTGTTTTTTTCTCTCTTTTTTTTTTTTGTTTTTGTGTGCAATTAACACTTCGCTTAACAACTCTATTAAAAGATGCCAAAAATAGAAAGATAAATACCAACAAATTTGCCCAACTGACCCTCATCACTTTAATAAGTTTAATGATTGAATTATCAAATCAACCATTTATAATATAATTATTGCCATTTCTGTTGTTGCTGTTGTTTTGTTGTAAAACATCTTTATATATAGTTGTCGCGGCGTGTGAACTTGATCAGCCACAAAAACAAAACAAAATCAAAACGAAACCGAACCGCAAAATTGGCATTAATACGATCTTAATTGGAAATACGACAATTTGATAAAACAAAACATAGATGCTCTACTTATAGTTCCTATCAAGAAAATCAACAATAATAGTAAAAACAAAAATAATTCTTTATATGGCTAAAACGCATACTAGCTGCTCTTTCAGTCACAAAATTCTTATTGTAATTTTTATTTTGTGTTTTTATTATTTAGTTGCCAAAATTCATATAACTTTCATCCACAGAGAGTAAACTTGCATAAGTTTTAGGTTGTGAATTTAATGAGCATTTAATGTACTTGTTTATTGTTAATTATATAAAATTACTTATTTTTACTTCCTACATAAATTAACACATCTTAAAGCAGTGCTTGTTGGCATGTAATTAATGAAGATTTAATAATGAGATAATCACACTAATATAAAGTAACTTAAATATGCAAGTTCTATAAGTGTAAAACTAAAATTAATCACTTTAAATTTTATGACTTTATAATTATTTTCAAATATATAGATTATACTCTTTAAAAACATAAGTAT
Source organism: Drosophila tripunctata (assembly GCA_035047385.1). Taxonomy (NCBI): domain Eukaryota; kingdom Metazoa; phylum Arthropoda; class Insecta; order Diptera; family Drosophilidae; genus Drosophila; species Drosophila tripunctata. Next base: position 937,305 of record JAWNPS010000130.1, on the reverse strand, counting down.
ATTGAGGTATTATTATAAATTGATTTTTCAGCTTATCATAAAATTATTCCATTAAATTAATTTTAGATGTGTTCACAAGAGATTATAGCCAACAAGTGTTATTGTATAGTGTATGGACAATATCTACAAATATATGTATATCTCATAGTTTTGAAATTGAAACGCATTAACAACAACAGAGTTGTGACCACAAGTTAATTGCAAAGATTTGCATGCGATAGTTTTGTGGTGCATTTTAAATATTTCAATTAGTTACACTCAGCAGAGGGGAATGGGGGAAGAATGGAGGGAGGATGCATGACGATAATGGACCATGGAAGAAAGTGCAAGCGCCATCGAGTTCGAGTTCGACATCGACATCGAGATCGGAAGAGGTCTGTTTGCTTAACCCCGTAGAGTATTGGTAAATTTATGAACATAAAGCTGCATTTATGCGTGCGGCTTATTTGCAATAAAGGTAACTTAGTGCCAACAGTGTCATAAAGGCCGCTGCCACATAAACAACAACAATAACAGCAGCAACAACAGCAACAGCCAAAGAGCTAAAAGTGAATTCAATAAGTGAATTTATGTGCAAAGACTAAAAAAGCGTAGCAGGCAGTCAGTTATTGGCCAAAAGCGAAAATAAAATTAATAATCACAAGAATTTCACTTTTCACGCAACGACAGCAACAGCAAACAACAGCGGCAGCAGCAGCAACAACAACAACAACAACAGCAACATCATCATCATCGTTGTGTGCCATGTCACCCACAAAAAAAAGCGAACGCAGTTGCATAAATTTATTGAAATTTGCATTTCGATTTTTCGACGCTTTGCTCTTTTTGTTGTAGTTGTTGTTGTTGTTGTTATTGTTGGTGGTGATGTTGCTGGTGATCGGTTCGAAGTTTGGCCTACAAAAGACCAACAAAAATATGGCATCGATTGATCGCAACGCAAGATATTTCAATTAGCGTAAATACATTTTTGTCGTTGTTCGCTGGGACAAACTGGCAGACAGACTGACACCCAGACAAACAGACGGACGAACAGACGAGCCTAAAAAGACCAGAGAGACATGAAAGAGAAATCGAAATCGAACATCTTTAAACACTTTAAGACCGTAAATGATGCGTAAGCGATCGTTGTGCGTTAACCAAACAAATCTATGCAAATTTCCCATAGACAACTTTTGTTAACATACAATTTTAATTGATTTTCCATTTAATTTTGGCAATTACTGAATCAGAATTTGCTTCAAATAGTCTTGTGCTCATGCCAACACTTAAGTTGTAAATAAAAAATCGTTAGAAATCGAATCCGAAAAACATTGTGTGTTTACCAAACACATCTATGCAAATTTCCCATAGACAACTTTTGTTAATAGACAATTTTCATTGATTTTCAATTTAATCTTGGCAATTACTTTTCTTTTTTTTTTTTTTTTTAGAATTTGCGATATATATATTGACATTTGGTAATACGGTAATTTAAAATCAAGTTTGTAAAATCGTTATACTTTTTTGTTTTAATTTAAAGAGCGCGCATGCAGCAGACAAACAATTGCTGCTTGCTATGTGCCAGTGAGCTAATTAGCGGCTGCATTTGTTTGTTTCTATCTATATTGCCAATCAGCAACAATTTACAGATTATGCAAGCACATTAGACTTAATTTGATGGCGTTATAGGAGCTTGGTTTATTGGGTCAGGTTGGAGCTGACTTCAGTAATCAAGGATCCTCCGGCGTAATGGATACACGCAGCTGCTTAACTCCCCGCAGAATGACAATATCGAGCTCTTTGCTGCCATCCGCCAGGGCATCGTAGACATCGGATGAGTTCTTGATCTCCTTCTTGTTAATATGCGTCACAATGTCGCCTGGCTGCAGACCACCACTATAAAGATAAAACATGGAGTTAATAGAATCCATAGAAACTGCGAAAGAACGGTCTACCTGTGAGCCGGGGAGCCAACAATCACCTTCCACACCAGCACACCGTGGGTGAGATTGTTGGGCATGTTCTGGCTACGGGACTTGAGCTCAAACAAAATGTCGGGAGTTAGGGTTAGCATTGTGATGCCCATGTAGCGCTTCACCGGATACCCAGTCTTGTAGGCGGAACCCTTCTTGCGGCGCTCTGCCGCCCGCTCCAGAAACACCTTCACATAGTCAATGGGTATGGCAAAGCTAATGCCGGCAGTGACCTTCATGGAGTTGACCCCGATGGCTTCGCCGTCCAGATTCACCAGCGGTCCACCCGAGTTGCCAAAGGTAATGGCTGCATCCGTCTGCAGATAGTTGATGTCCCTGTTGCGCAATCCCAGCTCCTGGGAGGCACGCTGCGTGGAACTGATGACGCCGGCCGTCACCGTGTTGCTGAGAGCGAGGGGACTGCCGAGAGCTACCACCCACTCGCCGGAGCGGAGGGTGCTGCTCTTGCCCAGCTTCATGACGGGCAGATTGGTAACCTGAATGCGCAGCGTGGCCAGATCAGAGGTTTGATCCACATCTTCGATGGTGGCGGGGAATGTACGGCCGTCGGAGAGACGCACCTGCACCATGGTATTGGGCTTATTGATCACCACATGGGCATTGGTCAGGATTAGACCATTCTGCTCAATCACAAAGCCAGAGCCATTCGATGCCGTTATGGGCTGACCACTGAAATAGTCGAAATGGCGGGTGTCCTTAATCTCGATGTACACCACCGAATCTGCGCAGCCGGCAACCACATCCGCAATGAAATTGAACTCACGCCGGCGTCCACTTAATGATTTCGCCGATATCGTCGGGGTTAGCTCCTCCCGCTGTGCCACCACTGTGCTGGCCAGCGCTCCCAGCGAGAAAGGCACAAAGAATCGAAAAGCGCTACGCCAATTGAAGCTGTATCCATTGTTATTGCCATGACTGTTGTTTCGATTGTTGTTGGTGTTGTCGTTGCTGTTGCCTTTGCTGTTGTTGCTGTCGTCTTTTGTGCTACCGCTTACACTATGTGCAGCCCTGCAACTGCAATAGTACAACGTGGGTGCACTGCAACGTTTTAAGAACAACTCCAACTTGTTAATGCTGCGCAGCGCCATTAATTTGTGTGTTAATGTATGGAAATGTAATTGTTATTGTTATTCAATTTGTGCTTAGCTTTCTGTCATTTTTGTTGCTCAGCTGTTTTGACACAAACTTCAAGCTGCTTGATACGCAACTATATCGCTGTATCGGCTAAGGCTATCGATAGCTGAACGCCGTGACAGTCGAATCGAAAATGCATGGAATTATAAAAAATATAAATAAATAAGACAGAAATTGTGATACGTCAGTTATTTATTTACTTAATATTGCTAATTTATTGAATTTTATTTAATCAACATTAACCGATTTGTTTACATTATGTTATTTTATTGATTTAATAGTAATATGAACCACCACCATGTACGCAGCTAAAACGATAGTTTGCATGATAGTGTCGTTTACGATGATATCGTGTGTGGGCTACTGCACGACATTGATGTCATCGATAAGAACAACAAATAGACAGATATTTCAATCGATTACAGTTCCAAAACAGTTGCAGCCGTGTAGAGCAATGGAACGCAATTGATTGTGCAAAAGGAAAATAGATTTAAGCAAAATACAGTTATAAAATGTCACAAATAATATAGGAAACTAAAAGTCAAGTCAACCATGGAGGTATTTCAAACGGATACACATTACATATTCGTGAAGCGCGACAAGAGTCTCTGGTGGAATCGCAAGACATCGGAGTTCACAATAAAGCCAGGTAACAAAAAAAACTCGCAGATGAATCATATGTGCGTGTGCTTGTGTGTCTATTGTTTGTGTACTGAATGCAGCTGCTGTCTGTGCCTTAATTTGTTGCCGTCTCAATTGCGCCTTATCAGCATTTTGCTCACGTTTCTGCTCTTGAAAACGAGAACGGACGTACGCCTTGATGTCTGCCCGTTCGTTGTTTGTAAATACATGTTGTGTGTGTGTGCGTGTTCTAGTTTTCGACTAAATGTCAAGGCTGTGTTGTGATCTCGAGAGTCCAGCTTTTGTTTGTGCACTTTAAAGGTCTTTATAGCATTTAGCTTTGTGGTGGGCGTTTGTGTCTGGTAGCTTTGTGAGTAGTAGCTGACTTTATCATTAGAGGGCATACGTGTACATAGCTATCAGCTTTTGTTACTGCTCCCAGTACGCTCGTTTCCCAAATTTATTTATAGTCGCTATAAAAATAGCCAAAGCCATCAATTAGGATGCATGTCCTGTTGCTTGACCTTTATCTTCATGTACTAGAAACCAATTTCCGACTGGTAATTGCTTGTTAATTGCGCAGTCATTACATTTACTTGACACGCAACTATCAAACAGTATTTTTCCATTTGGATTAAAGTTACTCATATATATGTGTGTCTATTGTCCTTCTTTGTTCTTTGTCCTTTTCCATTTCCATTTCCATACTTCTAATGGAGTTCGTGTGACTCATAAAGCACTGTCCCTAACTTCTGCCGTAGCTTAGAGCTTTTGACAGTCATAAATCTCAGTCAAGGTCACAGCAGCTTTTGTAGTTGACTGAAAAATTGAGTTTTCGGCTTTCCATTTCTGTTTTCACTCATTTTATCAAGCTCAAATCTTTACCAATTTAATTTATGACGATTTACGATTTGCCTAACGCTAAGACCTTGCTGATAAGTTTATGTGTTGACTCAGCAAAAACTAAGATAAATCGTCTAATATGATAAGATTGGCCGGAAATTGCTGTGTGCTGAACAAATGTATCAGCAGAAGTAAAGCTACTTATGCTACTAATACAGCAATATCATATTCTGAGACTTTTGAAATGGATTTAAGCTGCAAATAGAAAACATACCTACATACATAACATTCTATATATCGAATTTCATTTATATTGGACTACTTTATTGTACATTATCTCGTAATAAAAATCAATCGGAAATTCGATTTCATACACAAAACCAATTAAATTTCATTCGAATTAAACTACCAGATGCTATATTAAATAGGCACGATAAGCCAAAAGCATATTTAAACCTGTAATTTTCCATTTTTTGAGAAACTTTATAGATTTTTGTACTTTTTTGTATAGTATATGGTCTAAAAATAATAGATTAAACCAACATCTAACATGTACAGTATGTGGTCGCCTTAAGGTCACGCCCTCTCATTTAAGTGCTGGCCAAGGATGCAACCGATGGTGGCAATTTGCCTGTCTGTCTGTTGTTCTATCTCATGCTTAAAAAGCGCCTCTTGTGGTTGGAGGTTATTACTGAATATGAGTGTTTACTGCCAGCTCATGAATAACACACAATTTCACTTTAATGAGATACTCATCAAGCATATGTATATTTATATACATATTTATGTACGCATGTAGTTCTTACTTGATTAATCATCTAAATAACTTTCCTTTGTAGCCTAATTATATTTAATAGCATTACTATATTTTTCAGAAATTGCTTTCTACGTTTAAATTGTTTAATTGTAGCTACTTTGTTTGTTTTTGGGGGCGTATGCGTAATAAAAAAAATTAGCGAGGCGGCAACGATGCATAGTTAAACAAATGTCAATAACATTTAACTACCATTGAACGCATTTTGTCATTAGTCGGCAATAACCGAGAGCTGGCCAAGTGGCTAACTGGCCATTTAATGACCCAGAAGGACACGCAATTTGATTACTCTGCACATACACATTAAAATGTCTCTTTCCAATCACTTTCCACAGGATGGGATCTCAGCTCGGTGGAGGATATTGAATGTATTGGTGTCACACAAGGAATTGTGGGCGTCATCTCGTTGCCCAACGTTTATGAGCCACATTTGGTGGTCGTCAAGGAGGCAACTGCTGTGGGAGTGCTTTATCCGCCACATTTGGTCTACAAAATCAAATCCATTTGCATACTGAGCGCTGATGAGCCCGATACCGAACTGCCCAATTGCACCAAGCATACCAAGTAAGTTGTTGTATTGATCTTTGGCTACAAATTTCTAAAACTGAATTGATCTCTTCACAGAAGCAACCATTCAACGCCCACGCACAGCAGCAGTTCGGCAAACAACAATAATGGCAGCGGCAGAGCAGCGCCAGTTGCCGGTTCGAAGAGCACGAAGCTCTTTGAGGGTATGAATAAAACATGGGGAGCTGTAAAGAGCGCTGGCAGTACGATTAAGGCCACTACACAGCAGGCCGCTAACTTGGCTACCAAGCAGGTGAAGAGTTCGGTGGGAATACGTGAACCTAGGCACATAGAACGACGTATTACCGAGGAGCTGCATAAGGTGTTCGATGACACGGACAGTTTCTACTTCAGTTTCGACTGCGACATTACCAACAATCTGCAGAGACACGAGGTGGTGGCGGAAGATAAGCAGCCGCAACCAGATGAAAGATTCTTCTGGAACATGCACATGATCAGGGATATACTAAAGATGAATGTATGTAGCAGTAATTGTAGTTTATAGAAAGTCAAGTTGTTATGCTTACCGCATTGCAGGACAAAACATGGATACTGCCCATCATTCAAGGATTTGTGCAAGTGGAAGCGTGTGTTATTGGCAACGAATGCTTCACTTTGGCTCTGGTCTCACGACGCTCACGTCATCGAGCTGGCACTCGGTGAGTATGCAGATATGATCTTAGTTTCTAATGTAAAGTAAACGATACTGTTTCTTTATCAGATACAAGCGCCGTGGAGTGGATGAGAAGGGCAACTGTGCCAACTATGTGGAAACAGAGCAAATTCTCTCGTTCCGTCATCATCAGTTGTCCTTCACGCAGGTGCGCGGTTCAGTACCCATCTTCTGGAGCCAACCCGGCTACAAGTACCGCCCACCACCGCGTCTAGATCGTGGTGCGACCGAAACACAAGAAGCCTTCGAGCTGCACTTTACCAAAGAACTGTCCATCTACGAACGGGTTTGCATTGTTAATCTTGTGGAGCAGAATGGCAAGGAGAAATTGATTGGAGATACCTATGCGGAACATGTGATAAAATACAACAACGAACTTTTAATCTATGTCACATTCGATTTTCACGACTATTGGTAAGCATTTGGACTTGGAATCTTCTACCTATTAAACTGATATTTATACTTTTTTTTAGTCGCGGCATGCGCTTTGAGAATGTCTCGGCTTTAATTGATGCAGTTGGACCGGAGGCAGGCGCCATGGGTTTCCATTGGCGTGACCAACGAGGCATGATTTGCAATCAAAAGTCAGTGTTCCGAGTTAACTGCATGGATTGCCTCGATCGCACGAATGTTGTGCAGACGGCAATTGGCAAAGCTGTGTTGGAGTCTCAACTGGTTAAGTTGGGACTTTCGCCGCCGTATTCACCAATTCCCGAGCAACTAAAGTCGCCGTTTATGGTGCTCTGGGCAAACAATGGGGACATCATAAGCAGACAGTATGCGGGCACAAATGCTTTGAAGGTGCGTTTATATAGCAACACTATATCGAGTATTTTCGTTAATGTATTCATATATTTCAGGGTGATTACACACGCACCGGAGAGCGCAAAATCAGCGGAATGATGAAAGACGGCATGAACTCGGCCAATCGGTGCGTATTTGCATAATTCAATCATGCAGTTCTTTAATGTGTTGCCCACTCTTTATTAACATTTAATTTGTTATTTAATTAGCCTCATTTCATTATGATTAATCGAAAGTAATCACAGTTGACAGTATGTTTTCCTTGGGTTCTAATTGATAACAGTTTCTGTGTGGTCATCATCAGCTTATCGTACTGTAATTAATCAACTCTTCAAGTTTTTTTTTCGTTTCGTTAAAGATAACTAACGACAATGTCATAACTAAGACTCTGCATGCTTTTTTCTACTCGCCTAACTCAACTCCAAAGTGATTGAATATATTTTCAATTGTTATACGCTTCACCCAAATATCATAGGTGTTAAAGGGTATCATACATTTTGTTACTTCACACCCATGCTCTGTACTTGGGTGAAGGGTATGATAGACCCCAATTCAATTATTTTCTAACCAATTGCTATTCCTACTACTATATATACATACATATATGTTGTAGACTCTTAGCTAATGTCATGTCACAACTTCTTCGTAGCTTTTTCATACAAAACTTTGCCGACTCGTTCCGTCAGTGCATTATCGATCTGATGCAGGGCGAATTGAAGCAGGCGACAGAACTGCAAGAGGATGAAATTCTTAAGACCATTATGCAAATACTCACACCCGAATCTCAGGCACCTTTGCGTGGCTATTACAATGCAGGCGTGCTGGGACCTGAGCTAAAGTTGATCGAATCGATTGTCTTGAACAGGTGCGCACTTAGGACGAAGAACCTCCCAGAAGATCAGGCCAATGATGACCCGACTAACAGATTTGAAATCTTAACCGTTTTAGTTGCTTCAATTGTCACAATTTATTTGCCTTTTGCTTTATAAATGGTATACTAATTGTTTATTCCATGCTATCACTCATCTGCACTAGCTTCTTTGTACATTAAAGTCGCTTTAGCAATCAAAACTAAACACTGTGTTGTCGTTAATGTTGCAGCTATTATCTGGCCCGATTTAAGGACTCGTATCGTCAGGCCACCATTGATCTAATGCTGGGCAATCAAGTTTCTTCGGAGTCACTGAGTGCCTTGGGTGGCCAAGCGGTGCCCGATGAGAATGATGGCGAAAGTGCTGAGCATGCCAAGATGTTGGTCGAGGACTGCCGACGTTTGTTGCTCAGCTCCGAACAGTATCCGGTGGGTGCCTGGGGACTCATTGATGCAGATCCCAGGTGAATATTGCATTTGCTCCTAAAGTTTCCAATTTAAAACCATTCTTATTTTAGCTCTGGTGATGCCAATGAAACGGAAGTGGACTCCGTGTTGCTGCTAACCGACGATTGCTACATTGTAGCCGAGTATGATTCGCATCTGGACAAGATTGTGCGCTTTGAGAAGGTGCAACTATCGCAGATGCGTCTCATTGAGCTGGGCATGCATCAGCAGACCAAGATCTTTCAAGGCTCAGCACCTGCTCATCTTTGTTTGCGCCTAAACTACTGTGTCGACGATCAAGATGGATACTTTCACATGTTCCGTTCCGCAAATTTACGCTTCTTCAACAATACGGCATATGTTATCAAGACACCAGAAGAGCTGGCCGAATCTTTGACAGCGATTGTGGACATGTTTCGGATTGCATTGGAGAATGCGGGTAATCCAGTTGCTCGATTCATTACCGGTGGCGTCTTGCAGCGGCGAAAGAGTAAACTGCCCCTTCTGGATGTGCCCAAGGGCATGCCACGCAACCTCTCCGAATCTCAATTGGTTCAGCTCAGCTCAAAGGCACTGTCCAACGTAGCTGGGCAATTCTCAAAACTGGGTCAGACTTTCAAGAAACCCCAGAGCACCGCCCAACCCAGTAATCTTACCGCCACAATCAATCCGCAGGTGATGCGCCAAGGTGAGGGTGCAGATGTGGATGTTGGACAAGAGGCTGAGAAGGCCATCTTTACAGTGGGTGGCAAGAAACGTGCCTCGAATAGCACCAGCAGCACCGATACCGACGAGCATGACAATAGTCTATATGAGCCTGATGTGGACTCGGATGTTGAGATTGCTTTAGACAAGTCCAACTACAACGAGAATGCCTTTCTGCCCTCGGTGGGCATCGTAATGGGCAGCCAGAAGGAGACGCCGTCGAATAGCATGCAAGAGCTGAAGCAAAAGGACAGTATGTGCAAAACGTCCGAGGATGTATTCACCTTGTCCATAACTTCGGTGACGGATAATGTTAGCTTGCCTACGGGCTTACTGGAGAATGCTCCTCCAGTGCGTCCAATAACGCCAAATCCGCTCATTTGTATTCAGGCCCAGGAGGCCAGGGAGGTGGATGTAGATGAAGAGTTGGTGAAGCCTTTGTCAAGGTCGGTATTCTACTCGTAAAAGTTTATATTTAGTTGTAGTTGTTTATATTGTTTAACTGTATTATGGCTTATATATATTTTTTTTATTATTAGTGAATGAATTTATTATACATGTATACCTGTATTTGTGTTCTCAAGTATTATGTACTATATGTTTAATATGATTAATAAGAATTATACAATTGAATTATTTGAAAGCATGTATTTATTATACAAATAGCAAAAAGCTTATGCCTGTTTTTTGTACAATCAAAGTGCTTTTATTACTCAGAAATGCTCAAAAAATAAATCAATATAGGAAAAGTTATGTCTCGTTTTTCTGCACGTAATTTACTTGCTTCTAATATTTAGAGAAACTGCCAAGGATCTGAATCTGACCTTGGGACAGCCAGCCAATTTTGAGGCCAACAAGCTGAAGAATCTTACCAGTCCACTGTGTAAGTTGGCCAAAGGCATGCAGAACATTGGCTTGAATCTGGATCCACGCAAAATAGCCACCAAGGTGAGTAGCTACAGATCTAACTATTTAACACTATTACTATATCTTTCTTTTGATGATTTTTCAGACCGGCGTGCTCTCTCCGACGAATGCCTCTGCGGCTAACACTCCTCCAGAACGTGCTCCCGGAAATCGTGATGTGCTTCTGGAGATGTGGACTACTGAGCAATGCAAATCCAAACTGATTGCGCTATAAACGAATTGAAACTACATACATTAATTAATTAATACAGTGATATACACAATTAATTATTTATTTATTATACAAGCTTTTGGCGGCTTAAACAGCAGGTTACGTAGCACTTCCATGATTAGGGAAACTATATATACATATATTTAAAATAATACTCGTAAAAACATATGTGCACGATATTTGCACTGTTTGTGATTCTCAATAGGATTTTACCATAGAGCGTTAAATGTTTCATTTATGTGTGCGTCAAGTTGAAGATAATTCTAGTGCTCTGTTCAATTAGTCACCGGAAAGCAATAAGCAATAGCATTAAATTAGACTCAACGAGTATTATTCAATTAAAGCTTATAAAATGCAAACAGTTATACGTAAATCGGCTTAGTAATAATAATAAAATCTATACACTAAAAACTAAAAACAACAGTAAAAGACAAGCATGACAAACAAAAGACTTGCCTTAAGCTACATTTTTTCTACACTAAACACAAGATTTTTGGGACTGGCATATACAGCACAAACACTATTACCAGGATTACGGATTAAGCAGAACATTAACAATTTTTGATCGTTGTAAAGCCCACGATATTTTCGTCTTTACATACACAAGTATATATTGTAGATGAGCAAAAATAATTAGCCCAAGTATATGATGTATTTTACCAAACGTAGCCATATTAAATGTATATGTTTTATGATGTAGAAATATGTATGTACATATGTGCCACCGATTACTTAGAGATTAAATATATTCATAGTATGCGTTTCAATAGCTTACAATTTTGAGATTTTTCTTATATCTATTACGGAATTTCATTTGTGCACTGACAAAAATATAAATATTTTTGCACTCGGACAGTTACAGTTTTCAAGTTCTAGCATCAAGAGCCGAGTCAATATAACCATGACGCGTCGATGAGAACACCTGGATTTCAGAGGCTATAATAGCCACCGTCAAGTCTCCTACTGCCTCCGCAAATCGTGAGAAGTGATTTCCCAATTTCTACAATTTGAGAAGTACATGTTTGAGATATCTGAACCAAACTCACACAGCATGTGTATGTATGATTAATTCTGACTAACTTTAATTGGAATAGGAAAACGTTATCATATAGCTGTCATATGATCGATCTTCCAGCATAAAATTTAATTAATAGTTATTTGAGTACCACACGCACATATATGTATCCAGATAAAAAACGGACAACTACAACAACTAACTTTATTACAAAGCATCGCACAGTGGATTGCGCAGAAGTTACGAAGAAGTATAAAAACAAAAAAGAAACATTATTCTTGGCAAAATTGATATATTTATACCCTCTGAGGGGTATATTGGGTTTGTCAGAGGCGATTTGTATGTAACAGGCAGAAGGAGGCGTGACAGACCCCATAAAGTATATATATTCTTGATCAGCATCAACAGCCGAGTCGATATAGCCATATCCGTCTGTCTGTCTGTCCGTATGAACGAAAGGATCTTAGAGATGGTAAGAGCTACAAACTTGGTCAGTATCGACCACATATTTAGTCAGTCAATACAAGTTTGTTTCCTTTTTTTTATGCCACGCCCCATTCGCCCACAATAAGCGAAAAACCAGACATACCTCGGAAAAAATACAGTTTTTTTGCGAATATCTCGGTAACTACGGCACCTAGGGACACCAATGTTGGCATGCAGGTTGCTAGATGCAATATAAAGACAATGCCATTTTTATGCCAGCCTCCCTTGCCCACCAAAAGCGCTGGCTCAATTATTTCTTAACGTATAGTTTTGTAACTTAGCATATACTTGCAGACAAATAATATCAAACGATTGTGAAAATTTCATCAAAATCGGACTATAATTAAAAAAGTTTGTCACACAACGAAAATCGATACTTTCAAGCAAGGCATAGCCACGTGCAAACGAATTGCAAACGAAGCTCAGAGGGTATTATACGGTCGGCATGCCCGACTGAAATTTTAAAAAAAGGTTCAAAATCTCAAATCGTGCAGAACTGTAGCAATGGTTTCTTGTTTTAAATATTTATATATTGGAAGAATTAAGCTTATCCCTTTTTTTCAAAAGTATACCAAAATTTGAGAGATAAATTAGACTTTTTTTTAGAAAAATTCGCAATTCCTATAACTCGAAAAGTATGGAAGATATCTGAAAATTTACACAGTATGTAAGGTCGTAATATATATATACTGACCGATTTTGATTTGAATCGGATGACTATATCATATATTTTCTATATGATAAAAATTGAAAAATGTACTAAATTTTTCTTTGTGTCGAACTTTTTTGTTTTTCAACTGAACTAGTTTCACAGAGTATGCGCATGGTAGTATTATCTAAACACTGACCAACTTTGGTTTGGATCGGACAACTATATCACATAGCTCCCATATAAGTAAACTGACAAACATCAGAGCCAAGATATGTCTTTAGTATGAGAAACTTTTTTGTCTGTTGAGGTATCCAAACCAAGATTTCATAGTAGGTGCAAAATTTTATTTTTTTTTTAATTATCTGAGCAAATTTTGGTTGGAATGGTCTTTTCTCACAAACACGCATACGTAGTATAATAGATATTCTTTATTCTTTTCGTTCATACAGAGAGACGGACATGGCTATATATCTATTCGGCTGTCTGCCACGCCTTCTTCTGCCTGTTACAACCTTTTTACAAACCCAATATATGTTGTCAAGGTTATAAAAAGGCATGACCAATTGCCTTAAATAATTACTAATCTTAACTAAAGTGGCCTCAAATTTTAAAGGCTTCCCATTTTTAAAAACTTTATATACGTTTTTTTTCGTTAATGTCGAGGGTTCTTTCAAGACTTTCGCTGCGAAATGTGTCAGTGGCAAATGTTGTTCCCTTGATGGTCTTTGTTTACACAAGTGATAAAAAGAGAAAAGTTGGTTGGGCAAAGAATTGGGAGTTGGATGCAACCCTCAAGCTGCCAAGTTGGCCAGCAAATCAAAAATCCATTAAAACACCACAAAATCGGACCATATAACAACGGACCAATCATCAGCTTATGTATACATGAGTATCGACTCTGTCCCTATTGATATTGGAGTTTTATTTATGCGAACTTTGGCCCGAACATTTTGTCTGCTGGCGATAACGAAGCGACCCCATATTGAACTTTGATAAGAGCCCAACTGTTGTGAGTTGTTGTATTTTTGTTGCTGTTGTTGTTGTTGTCCAATATCATGCTAATGTTGCCACGCAGTTGCATCAATTGTTTTTCAATCATAGTGCCATCAATCTTTTTGAATGTTTGTTTAATTAACGCACAGGCCGTCACATTGTCTACCTTGGCCAACAGCAACAGCGGGCCAAAAGGAACAAGAACTGAGTATAAATACGAGTAAGTAAGATATTTCATGCCAATCCATTTGACCTGACTCCTGGTCACGCTTGATTGCCACGTATCCTGGTCATCACCGATGCAGTCCTTCCTACCCTCTACATCATCATCATCATCATCGTTTTCTCTCTCGTCTCGCTTTACTTTGCCATTTTTCTTTCGCATTTCACTTCTTAACTTTGTCCATGTCTTTTGCGTCCATTAAGTGTGTCTGTGCTAAGACTTGGAAATTGTCTTTTGAATGTTTCAATTACACGCCTTCTTAAGCACAGCTTCTCTTTCAAATTGAACCGAACCAGTGCCTTAGCCACCAGTCAGAGTTTCCAGTTCTCAGTTCTTGGGTTGACGGGCAGACTGTTTTTTTTTTTTTTTTTTTTCACTGCCTTTTATGCGCCAATAAAGTGAAATACACAGATAGTCGAAGAATTTACTGCCTGCCATATATCCTCAGTGTACTATATGTGCTCCACATTTTCCAGTCTTAACCCCTACCACGCCTACTCGTCTTGTCCCGCCTCCCGCCTGCCTGCCTGCCACTTTCGTTAAACACTTTTGCCTTAAACCATTAATTTCCTATACGTTCGACTTGTAGTACGTGTTGGTTTTCCCCATCGAGCTCTATAGAAAAGTTAATTTTATTGCTAAAAGCGGGTTAAGTGCTTGACGCACAGCTGAGTGCCTCTATTATGCAGCACAGTGCTCCCCGTTCGGATTGAGGACCTTTGATAGAAATCGAATTTGCTTTATGGCATGTATGCTAATTTTATGTCTACTAAACATTCGCCTTGGGAGTGAATGTCTGTTTCCTCTGCTCTCTCAGTTCTCATTTACTGTGATTGACTTTTAATTTACATTTGAGCCAGATGTAGGATAACGTAAAAGTAGTATTTGCAAGATAAAAGATACATATTTATAGTTTAAGTATAAACTGAAAAAATCTTTAACTTACTGAACTTAATGCTTTATGGTTTTTGTAATATTTGTAGCTGAACAACAAATGCAGCTTTATTAATATTTTGTTTATATTAAGTTGTGTTCTAGAATATGATTTTCATCTTAATAAGCGCATAACATATTGTTAATTCATATTTAATACTTTGTATTAATGATATATTGTGTTTATAAATATTTTGAATAACACTTTTTATTAGTAGAAAATATCATCTTAAATTATATTTATTAAATCAATCCCGAAACCACTTTTAATTTTCAAGTTAATAATATATTGTTACAAATAAAATGATTTTCTTTTCCAGGATACCCCTGCTGAATCCTGTATGAATTTACAGTACATGCTGTCATACTTTTAGCTTTTAAATTTGTTTCTGTTTACTTACAACACATTTACAAAATAAGTTGTTCTAACCGATTTTTACCATGGAAGCTGTATGATATAGTATTCCAAACTGGTTGAAATTTGGTAAGCATATGTAAAATGATTGCAAATGCATATTATGTGAATTTGGTTATCATTGCTCAATAAAGAGAAAAGATTTTAGACAATAGAGACTAGTTCGCATAATTCCACTGCATGGGTTTAAACAGTTTTTAGAATTGTGATCCAACACATTTTAATCTTTTTGATCTATTATCAAAACAAGAAAAAAAAAAAAAAAAAAAAAAAAAAAAGAAAAAAAAAAAAAAAAAAAAAGAAAAAAAAAAAAACCAAAAAAAAAAAAAATATTAATAAAAAAGAAAATGTCAGTCGGGCATGCCGACCGTGTAATACCCTCTGAGCTTCGTTTCCAATTATATGAGTTCAAATTGGAGTAGCTGCTGCAAGAACCAAACATGAATATTTATTTGTGTGTCTATCTCGCTCGCACAGTGCAATGCACGTGGCTATGCCTTGCTTGAAAGTAACGATTTTCTTTGTATGACGAACTTTTTTAATTATAGTCCGATTTTGATGATTTTTCACAATCGTTTGATATTATTTGTCTCCAAGTATATACTAAGTAACAAGACTATACGTTAAGAAATAAGTGAGCCAGCGGAATGCAAAGTTACAACGTAATTTTTTTTTTGGTAAGCGAAGGAATCGTGGCATCCAAAAAATTTTGATACCATTAACTTTAAATTGCATCTAGCAACCTGCATGCCGAAATTGGTGTCCCTGGGTGCCGTAGTTACTGAGATATTCGCAAAGAACCTCTATTTTTTCCGAGGTTTTTCTGGTTTAACTCTTATTGTGGGCGAATGGGGCGTGGCATCGAAAAAAAAAGATACTTGTATTGACTGACTAAATATGTGGTCGATACTGACTAAAACGGATATTGTAGCTCTAAGCATCTCTGAGATCTGTTTGTTCATACGGACAGACAGACAGACGGACAGACGGACATGGCTATATCGACTCGGCTGTTGATGCTGATCAAGAATATATATATTATATCTTTATGGGGTCTGAAACGCCTCCTTCTGCCTGTTACATACTTTTCACAAACCCAATATACCCTCAGAGGGTATAATAAGTTTAATATTAGATTTTTGTTTTTTAAATTACAAGTTTTAAGAAAGTCATAAAAAATCATTCTTCTAATTATCAGATTTTGGACTTTCACACGTATCCGAAAGCGTTTATTATTTAAAATCGCGATTTTAAGTTTGCTTGAACAAACATCTATAGACGGCAGTCCACGTTAGGGGCGAAAGCAGAAGCCAAAAACACAAGCGCAGAGTAGTCTGCTGGTCTACCGGATTCTAACTATATACTCTAAATAAATGTCTAAATATCTAACATTTAGTTATAAGAAACCTTAAGTATATTCTAGTAAAGTCTGCTTAATTACTTTGAAATTTTGAAAGGTTTTTAAAATTGGTTTTCTTACTCATGTTGGGTTATCTTCCACTTAACTCAGTTCGTTTTCAAATGATTCAAAATTAACAATATGTAATCGATTTATACTCGGCTAAGTTTTCCATTAAAGTGTCAAATTTGTTATGTTCGATAAATGAATGCAATTTGCGTAAAACTATAAAATTCGAATAATCACACAATGTGAATGAAATCAATCACATAAACCTTAAACTCAAATGATGCATGAATGGAATCAAAGCCATTCAATGTATTTGTAAACGCTGATAACCTTAAAGGTCAAAGTGCACAATGTGTGCATGATATATTATGTGATAGCGATATCCCAGAGTTTATGGCCACAGTCAACAACCAGATTGACACTTGAAGCAAATTAAATAGAAAATTGCGTTTTTGAGCCAAAAATTTGTGAAATTTTATACATAATTGAATTTATGGTCACACAAACACACATACACATACACAGATACAGATAGAAAATCTGTGCATACCATTAGCCAAATACATAGACAGCTGAGGTCAGGTCAGATCAGCGTTCAGTTGAGGATTCGTTATGGTAGCCTTAGCCTCATCATTGGGCAGCCTGTGGCAGTTACACCACACGCCAAACAATTGGAAACCGAATGTCATCTTCAATTTCAAATTCAATTATAAAACAAATTGGTTTGAGCGCAAATAAATATGTACACACAAACATACATATGTACATATATGGTCGGGGGATGAACATACACACACACACACACTGATTCGAACACTCGAGACGACTTCAAACGACAAATCCATTCATCCACTTTGCAATTGTGTCCAGTCCGGAGCGAGGAGTGAAATAAATGTAATGAAATGTTAACAAATGACAACAGGCTGGCAAACAAGAGACAAGAAGCAAGCAGCAAAAACCGCAAAGGGTGGATCCCAACCAGCATCCTTGTTGACCACAATCGCACACCCACTCCCACACACTCGCATGGTCCACACACGTATCGAATTAGTTTGATGAGATTTATTGGCTCAAGTCCCACTTGACCAACAGCAGCGCCTGACCAGACAATTATGGATTAGTGTCATTTGTTTTTGGGCCCGCTAAGTGACTGCTCCTAAAGTGATAGAATCACATACCAGATTCCCTTTACCAGATCATGCTAATAATGATTCGATGGCATAGATTTTTGCTTCTCTGTCTATTACCTAAACCTATCAGATTACCATGCGGGCAACTCAGACCCGAATCGAAACCTGCAACCCAATCCCAAACCCAAACCCAAAACCCACTTCTGGCCAGTTGAGCCCACGCACGACGCATGTCAACGCGTCAGCTCCCCTCCCCACCTCGTCCGCACTCTCTCAGGCAGGTCCTTTGGGGAAATTTGTCAGAGCATCAGCAGCGTTAAGGTGCCAATTAAGGGCTTTTTAGTATCAATTACAAAATCGCACGTTTCCACACCTTTATCAATGTACATGCATGTTGTCTTGCTGCCAACTCGAGGATGTGTTTCTCCCCCTCATTTACTCTACCTTCCGGTTCGATTATGTTACGTGGTCAGTCCGAGGTTTGGGGTGTTTTCCGGGCAACTCTTGCGAAATTGTTTTGTGTCATTGTTTTTATTTTTTTTTTGTCTGTTTTGTTTTATTCCATGCTGTCACTCCACATTTGACAGCGTCATTTGGCCAGTGATTTATTGTCTCGACTCTGGCAAATTGGGTTTGTCATTAGAGCAGTTAGATGGCTGAAACCATAATCGACGGATTACGAACATTTTACGCTGGATTCAAACTAGCATAATGACATTTCGATTTGTCTTCCACAAAAAAGCTACACTATATAGAGTTTTAGATCAACAAATTATGCGTGATAATATGAATGCAATATATATTTAATAATATTTTAGTATGATCTAACAGCATCCTTCAGAGCAACGATTGGAATTGTATTTCGTTTAACTTGTCCCTTATCTAATTAAAATAAATTGGTTTTTATTGTATAACAATTTGAGTAAAATGGTTTTAACTTTAAACATATTTTACTACAGCTTTACGTAGGGCCAAAAAAATTTTAAATGGTCTTATGTTACACACAATTTTTAGCAGTTTATTCGCATTTAATAAAATTAAAAAGCTAATTGAAAACAAGTAAGAAATTCAGTCGAGTATCCCGACCGCGTAATTCCCTCAGAGTTTTATTACCATTTATATGAGTTAATTTCTGACTGCTTACAAGCAGTGCACTGCGTAAATTTTAAACACACAAGTAGTGTTGTGTAAACACGACTCACTGAGGTGAACATATTACCTTGTTCTTTTTTCCGAGAAGAGTCAACTCACTCAAATTGCTCACTTATTCAGTTGTTCACTTATGTAGATTGCTCATACGTTCACTGTTTATGAACGGACCCCGAAGCACTGCAGATCTTGACACAAATAAAATACGATATATATTTCAAGATTGAAATAATTTTTAAATTATAACCAAATATACCTTTACTTCCTTTACTTCCATTTATAGGAAAACGTATATTAAATGAATATTAAGGAGATCCTCCAGTCCCTTATGCTTTCACTTTGTATTCGTATTAGCTACATATTGAATTTTTAAAAGAGTAAACAATTTTGGCGGCAAAACGAAATTGTGAAATTGTGAAACGCAAAAATGAGCAACATCGCAAAATGAAGCGACAATAATAAGCAAAAGAGTGACCGAAGAACAAGTGAGCAAAAAAGAGCAAGTGAACAAAAATGAGCAAGTGAGCAAAAAAGAACAGTTTGAAAGGAACATGTTCACTTGCTCACCTAAGTAAACAACTCTTTTTTGTTCACTCACTCAACACTGCTGTTATGAGATAAAAATTTACGTTGTATGAGAAATTTTCAAAATTATAGTCCGATTTTGATGCAATTTTCAATATCGTTTGATATTATTTGTCTCAAAGCATACGTCAAGTTATAAAGCTATACATTAAGAAATAAGTGTGCCAGCGGCATGCGAAGTCTCAACGCAATTGTGATTTTGTTGGGCGAAAAAGGCGTGGCATCCAAAAAATTTTGTTTATCTTTATATTGAATCTAGCAACCTGCATGCCGAAATTGGAGTCCCTAGGTGTTGTATTAACTAAAATATTCGCCAAAAGCATGTATTTTTTACGAGGTATGTCTGGTTTTTCGCTTATTGGCACAAACATGGCTTTATCGACGCGGCTGTTGATGCTGATCAAGAACATATATACTTTGTGGGGTGTACCAAATATACTTCTCAGAGGGTATAAAAATACGGTTTTCATCATTTATTTTCATTTATAAACGCTTCACTCTCACCGCTGGGCACAACTATTATTTTCCTGGCAGATGTATGTGAAAAGTTCATGTTCTCTATGCGATGATCAGTAGGAAAGTAAGGAGTTTTATTAAATGTTAATAAAATTTCTATATTCTACAATGTCAACTAAAATTGAGTTTAAATTTTCAGTTAAAATATTTATGTACATAAGTGTTAAATATTTTTATGACTTTTATAATTGGACTTTCGCATTTAAATTTATAATATTTGAGAATTTCGGTGTTTAACAACTATCCCAGCAGCGGGTGTAGTTCTGTCTCTGACATAGATAATACGCCTTCTCTGTGCAAACCCAATTATTCATGCGGAAGGCACCATCTCGAAGCCACAAATGGACACACTGCTCTCTGCCAGGAAAGTCCGGCTGTCCAGTTGACCAGGAAGTATATGGCAGTGGTAATCCATTGGCTATTGATGCAAACTTATGAGTTTCAACAAGATCATTTCCAGATATCCAGAACCAGTCGTTCTCAGTGTGACCGTTTTTCAGTGCATTAGAAATGTCTTCCATTTCCTTGGCCGATTCGATTAGAGCCAAGTCTCCACCAAATTTTCGGCATATGTGTGCTGCATTAAACCAACTTACTTTGTTTTTTCCTAGGAAATAGTACTTCTGACCGATCCGTAGGTATGACTGAGTTTCGCCCTTATCACAAGTGACTAATAAATACAAAATATATGTAAAAATTGTTATATGTATGTATACTAAGTTTTTAATTACCTTCAGTAGTTGCTCCATTCGGATAGTTAAAGTTATATGCGATTGCAAAACACAAACAGAGTGAGAATATAACAAGCCGTGAGTAAACCATTCTGAAACGACGATCAAGCGACGACTGAGTGCTTTAAAATCGGCCTCTCAATTTATAGCTGCCCAACGACAAACACTTTTAAGTTTTTCAACAGGTTCTTGCATGAATTAAGAAAATATTTATTCTGTTCAGGTTCTCAGTTATCATGCATCACTTAGTTCAGTCATTCTCCCTATATATTCCTAAAGAGTATAATCTGGTTGCCTAGAGTAAGTGATAAGCTAAACAGTAAAAATTTGTGTTTATAAAGCTAAAGTTCGCTTTAAAGCTGATAGAGACATAAAGCGAATTGCAAAATACCTGTTTCACAAGTTCTTAGCAGTCTTCGATCATAAAAATATGAATAATTTACTCAAAATTGTTCTTTAATATTTTGTTTGTAAAAATTATAATATAGAAAATTATTGAAAATTTATTAATAAAAATTTTCTATAGCACAGCAGGAATATCTGAAAAACAAAGGTTTGCGGTATTAATTGATCTTGATTAACACTAGGTAAAAGTAAATAACTTATTTTTGGCTCATACATTCACCGACTACGTTTAAACAAGACAATTGCCATTTACTATATTGTCATATGCCATTCATAAAGGAGCAATTAAGGTATTGTGTTGTTGCTTTTAACCGATCTTAATTTAATCAGGGTAACAAAATCTTCCATTCTCTTTTACATAGTTTTTAAATTAATGTTGAAAAAGAGTATCTGCTTTCCATAATGCTGCTAATAGCTATTCACTTTATTTGCGATTGTTTATCTAAGTTTATTTGTTTATTTGATAGTCAATATTTACAATGAGAATGGTTTGAGCACAATATGTGCGTTAACAAATGCTACTAAAATACAATAGGTACCTGTTTATCACTGCAGTCCACGCTGGTGCCTAAAGCTTAGATAAACGTGCCAAATTGTTTACAGAAATCGGTTTGCATTAACTTTTGTAGTTGCACCCATGCAAACAGACGAATATAAAAAAATGCTAACGAAGTGGTAAATAATATAATGTATGGTTTACGTAAAGACAATTTATATCAGATATGTGTTATCAAATAAGAAACCCATTAGCGAGGTATCTATCTAGTGTCGAATGTGTATATTTAATTCACAAAATATCTGATATCAATTATGTGACGAAAAATAGTACAATAATAAAACAACAAATAATGTAAATGTGTACGAAAATATAAAATTTATGGTAATCCAAAAATTGCTAGTAAATTTTTTCCTTAAAAGCAGCTCAGAATATACCACATCCTTCCAATATGATAACATAATGTTCTTTTGGTGAATAACACCGTTTTAAAATGGTTTTTATCGGTTTATCATGCATGGACAATGATCGATTACAATTACCTTTATTGCAAACAATCAATTCTTCATCTTCGGTTATGATTCGCTTCAAAAACGAATCGAATTTATTGCGTTCAATGTGATTTATCCAAATATCAAGCTTTTTAACTAGTCCAAGACGTCGTTTCTCAAAATGAACGATTGATTCTGGTATTTTTAACTTTTCTTCAATTTCATGCTTAGTTACATGACGATCCGATTTGATTAAAGCCTTAATATCGTCATCATCAACTTCATTTGTCCCACCTGATCGTGGTGAACCTCCGAGAGGAAAATCTTCCAAACGGAATTTGGCAAACCAATTTTGACACTATCTTTCTTTCATGATTTATCACAATACGCGTAGTAGACCTTATAGCAATTTGCTTGGCGTTTTTTTCAAAATTTGTTTTTTTTCAAATTTGAAGCATTATGTGACGAAATTGTCATTTAAGGCTCCATGTTTAAATTGCGTTGTGTGAAAAACTATCTTAATTATAGTCTGATGTAATATACAAACAATGGCATCAACATATTTCGGATGACACGTCCCCCATGCCAATAAGCAACAAAAAAATTTAAAATTTGCACTCCTCTAACTCAAGTGCTTCTGAACGTATATTTTGGTAACTTTACATTTGTTTCGAGACAAACTATATCAAACGGATCTAAAAATTGCATTAAGATCGAACTGTAATTAAGAAATTTTTTCATACAACGAAAAACTCAAATTTTATACAGAGTCTCAGTCATTTGCATTGCACTAAGCTCCGCTCCAGCCCAGCCGTAACACTAGCAGCGTCAACAAAAAACGTTGTGCGAGCATGTGAAGTTCTTGCAGTTCTTCCTTCAATTCAATTCATATAATCGGGAATGAGAGCCAGAGGGTATTACACGGTCCGGCCTAAATTTTGCTCGACTAAGCTTTTGTTTCTTGTTGGCTTCTGCTTTCGTCACTTGCGTGGACTGCCGTCCACTGTGATATTACCGTAGTTGACGTATTCCACAGTCAAAAATGCAAAAGAAATGTGGCTCTATTGTATAATGGTTTTATTGGATACTCAACATCATTTACTAAAACAAACCACATGTACAAAAGAAAAGGAAAACTTAAAAGTTCTTTTTTTTATGACTGACTAAAGACTGAGTATAAATAGTATTTGAGTATTTGACATTTATGCATAAGTAAAATACGTAGTTAATGGAACGTTATTATGCATTAAACCTTATAGGAAAGTTTTTCAGGTAATATGAAGATTTTATTCCTGATGTATTTAAATAGAAGTAAGAATTAAAGTAGACACTTCTGTCTGTCTGTTCACTTTTGGGTATGGTAATCTCTTGAAGAAACTTATTTCTTCCACTCTCAACTTTAGTCACACTTTCACACATGTGTGTCTGCGGTTTGTGCCTTTTGCGGAACTGTCGCAGTTTCCACCAATCTCCAACATCATGTCATCCCCCTGCCAGTTAGTTTTGTGTAATCCACACCTAAAATCCATGACAGCGTGTCTAAAGTTACACCCAATTTCGACTCGTATTACAAATTAAAATGTGCCGCACAACACATGGAGGACAACCTTTTAAACTGATTAGCTGACACCTAGTAGCTCCTTACACAGTCCCCATTGCCATACCACATTCCATTTTCATTTCGAATTCCAACTCCAATCCCTATACTTATTCTCCCTTTTTCCATTTCACTTTTCCCACTCGACTTGTTGTGGCTGCCACGGGTCAATGAGATGCTAAGCATATGACAACCCATTGAAAGGATATGCCGTGTAACCTTCAAAAAGAGATTCTTCAATTTTTAAACAAGTCGAGCAACACGAATGGAAAAGGATTTACACAACTTTGTTAGCTGTTCTGTCGCTTTGTGGCTTTGACATTCCAAATGGGATTGATGGATTTTACTTTACAAACTCACACAGTTCACTGAGCATATCCTGCGCCCATTCCCTGCCTGATACTCATTGATTTATTTCCTCTCATTTGTAATTTACGCATAGTTTTCTGTCTTCCGAAAGTTTCTTAAAAAACAGAAGAAAAATCAACGCCCTAAACTGTCAACAGTTTCGAGTTTCCATACATCATGTTGCTTATGATTAATCGCTGGTAATTAACTTGATTAATTGCCTTATTAGAGGCGTTAGTTTTTTTTGCTAGGGCGCGAGATGTGCGTGAGAAGTTCGAGTTGATCTGCGGCTGCAGTGGATTATGTTTTTAGGAGCGTGCTCCGATTTGTGCTCTGCTCAAAGTTAGACTTCTTAAAATAGCCAGCTTGATTTTCTCTTCATCTCTGTCAGGTATTCTTTAATTACCAGAAAGCCATTTGGCGCAAATGTTTTCCTTTGTTCGCTTGTCCGCTCAGCAAACAGATTGAAAGACAGAGAGAGAGAGAGAGAGAGAGAGAGAGAGAGAGAGAGAGAGAAGAGTGAGAGGGTGCTCCTGTTCCTGTCTCTGCTGCTGGTCAAACCGTAATATTTCATTATGTGCTGTGTTTTTTGCTTTGCCATTTCGCCGGGCACTTAAAATTAAGCGTGCCCAAATCCCCAAAGACCGCAAGCCCAACATAAACAAACTAACCGAATGAACGAATGAATGCAGCTTGAAATGCTCTGCGTTGTCCTTTGGGAATACACCGGGAAACTTGGTTGCATGGACGGATTGCGGGTGTGCCTCTCTGTGTTTGTGTGTGTGTGTGTTGGGCAACCGCAATCATAAAAATAATAACCACATTATTGTGTTTAATAATGAAAAATATCATTTTCGGCATAACTTTTGGCTTTTGTTTGTACAGCCAACCCCCTACCCCATTCCTCATTCCCCATTCCCCTTCTCAACTAGCTTACAGCCCCTTTAGCCAAGAGGTGGGCACCCGCATTTTGGTTGGTTGACTAGCAGGGCGCAAACAGCAACCCTTAAATACGCTTAAATATTAACCGTTGGAATATATTTTCTAAATTATGTTCATTTACTTGCTGGTGGTTTTCCTTTATCGCATACTACGAAGGGGAAAGTGGCTGTGAAGGAAGTCTTCAGATTGAGTGCCTTTTGCTTAATTTGCGGGCGCCGGCGCCAGAGCCGGAGGCAGCCATCAGCAAAAGGGGTGTGTTTACAGCATCTTGAGTACCTGCCAGTCCACCCCCCTGCCTCACACACACCCACACACTCTCTCTCTAAGGAAAGACTTTGTTGTTTTTATTGGGATGTTGACTTTTGAAATTAGTTTTTAATATGCGCAAATACTTTGCATATTTGGCTCAGACTGCTGATGCTCCTCTTTCCTCTTCCACTTCGACACCAAAACTGACAACAACAAACTTGAACAGATTTCTCTGTCAGATATCAACACAATTGCGCCATGTGTCCTTATCGCTGAGTCGGGATAAAAACGCAAATATTTGTAAACAACCAAAATGCAATTTACAAAGCAGTTGAAATTCCTTCTCCAAATCCTTCCCCTTCCTCTTCCCTTCGCTCCTCTTCCCATTCCCGTTCTCTTCTAAAAAATCTCTGCATATTGACATCAATTAAAGTGCATCAAGTCGACACTCAAACAAACAACGTAATTCACAATAAATGTGTTTTGAGTACCCGAGTTCCTGCCGTGTTTCGACTACAACTACAACTATTCATTAGCTACCACCTCGGGCTGCAAATATAAAAAAAGGTTGCAAATGCGGCAAACAGCAGCCGCAGCATCCCCTCAGCCGGGGGTCTGTGTTAATGTCTAGATCTAGGTTTTTACCCTTGTGTTCCGATAGCATCCCGAGGCGACAGGCAACAGCTACGGCGGGTTTTGAGTGCGTTTGATTTCGCCTTGGGATGTTTTTTGGGCGCACCATGGAGGTCAACTCGGAAATAGTTGTATAATGAACAAAAACACATTGTAAATTGTCCTGCTTGCATTGTAAATGGGCACAAGTGTGCGACAAGACCTTTACAAAAGACTACACTGTGCGAAACATTCAGTAAATTAAGTGTATTCAGCCTTTTTGGAAAAATAAACACTCTATCATGTTTTTTAGCATTTGTTACGTCTATAATTATGTCTGTGTTATCACAGCAAAGGTTAAATTTTGTCAAGTGTACGGTTTTTAAGAAGGCTACACTTCAATTAATTATTTCTGTTTTAAAAACTTTTTAGTATGATTAAATAGTAATAAAGCTAAATTGCTTATCTCTTCTGAGGCAAAGTATTTTAAGTTATTACTTGTTCGACATTTTTTCAGTGTAGTCGCAAACAATGTGTAGCTGAAAGTTGCCTAAGTGTATACTTTGTCTAATGTAAGGGCAAATTAGCAACAACCAGCCCGGCAATTTAAAATAAAATGAGCCTGGCAATGTCCTTAACGGCTTCTGCCTTTTACTCTATTACAAACTTGTCCCCAGACAATTCAATTTTGACTAACCCAAAAGGATGCCTCGAATACATTACGAGTACTCGCAAATGCAGGCAAATGCACGGCGGACAAAGGAGCAGAAACATTTATGGGCTGAATACGCACAAATCAGACTGTGTCTCCTTCCTCCCTTCCTCCCATCGTCCTCCGTACTGCGTTCTGCGCTCTGCGACATGCAAAACTGCCGCCACAGCTAATTTAATAATTTATCATTTTGCTGCAGGGCTACAACAAAAGATTATTTAAATTCGCGTTTTACATGAACGGGTAGATCGGTTCAGATTGAGGGTTGGATTGACGTGTTAGCCCGTTGGCAATGCAGGGTAATAATTTAAAAATTTCCAAACCCCAGAAGTGGCAAGAGGAGTTTGTAGCCCTGATGTGTGTCAGCAATTGTTCAATTATTTCAAATTAAATGATCTGGCAGAATTCAAATTTTTCACTGAAAACTTTACTATTCTAATTGCCGCATCAAATGGCAAATGCAGCGAATTGTAAACTAGGTTGACACTGAGTCAGAAAGAGAGAGAGAGAGAAAGGTAGAAGGAGAGGGGATGATTGCAAGTATGTTAAAGAGTGCATAACCCTTTTCAGAGAACAACACTCGAAACAAATTTGTTTACGCACAGTTGTGAAATATTTTGATTTATATAGAAAGCACTCGAAGTGGCTCAAATATACTATGTTTGTTTGTGTGTAATCCTTTCGTGCCCAATTCAATTGTTCGATTTGACAAATTGATTTTCACTTTAACCAACTCACACTGATTGCTTTGGATTTGCCTTGTTTGCTTTGGGAATTGTCAATTTTTTCATGTTCTTGTTCTTGTTGTTGTTGTTGACTGATTGTTGCTGTTGTATGTTGTTGCCGTTGTGTGTGTTTTGCATTCTGAGCCACATACGCGTAAATATTTATTTAGTTCTGGCCACTAAAATCTAGTTAAGTTCTTTGGCAACTCGTCACCTCGCCCACCATTTAAATGCACGAGAAATTGCTGCTTGGTTTTCGACTTGGCCAATTGCACTAACTGTACAAAGCTGGACTCGATTACCAGATTCTGAAATAGTAGAGAGACCACAAGTTCTTGTTGAAATTTATGTGCTGTTGGGCAAAAGTATAACCGAAAAAAAAAAATTAATTGCTTTTGCAAATAGAGTCAGTACGCCGCAGTTTGTGGCGACACCAAAATGGCTGCCCCATATTGCTACTAACTTGGCCTTTTGTTACAACCAGGCGAGTTGCTTTTTTGCCTTTCTCGTTTGCGCCACAAATAAATACACTGAGACTTTGTTTGAATACAACAAAATACTCTAGCAAATATGATGTTTAATTACGAAACCTTTTTTTATCGAGGCATTTATCTCTTTAAATATGTCGTTAAAAATATTGAAAATAATAAAAATATATAATCTAAAAAACTTGCCAGCTGTACTAATTATAGTCAAAGTAAAACTTTTGAGTTATTTAACTAATATTCTTATCGCTTTTAAACACTCTTACTGCCTTTAGCTTGCGGGTTCTTTAGTTAGGTTAGTAAACCTTGCTGATTTGAGAAATAATGTAACATAGTTAATATTCAAAAAAGTTTTTGTAATCAATTTCAGAAGTATCAATCTCATATTTCTCGCAGTGTCTTAATTTTGCTAGCCATATTGCCATATTTTTTACACCATAGCACACTAAGTCCGCCATTGTTTTCCAACTAAACGAGGCAATTGCAGGTTGTGTCTATTCGCTCCCTTCCCAACCAGCTCCTATTTCCACTCAACTTTTCCTCTGATTCCTCAGTCTCTGCTCCTGCTCCTAGCTATAACATGGGGCAGCGAATATAAATTGCGGCTTTATCAAAGCGCACGTCAAATCTCGTTTAAATTAATGAGTTTAAGCGTTGTTTTTTTAGCGCTATGCTGCATAGTTTCAAATTCAGTTTATTTATGCTTCATAAATTGCCAGAAAAAATGATGGCAGTGCAACAGACAGTGAGAAAGAGAGAGAAAGAGAACGGCATCCCAGGCAGGAAGCAGGAAGGCAGGAAGCAATGCCGCCAGGCCAGAGGCACTAAAATTATGAAACATTGTTTGCCACTTTGCGCTGAAGGCTGAAATCGATTAGGGGGAAGAACTTGAAGGAGTACCAAGCACCAAGCACCAAGTACCGGGTGTGAAATGAGATGGCGTTAAGTAGTCATAAGCTTGATACGATGCCACAATGCGACGGAGCCAAGGCCTAGAGCACTTAACAAGCAGACTCCACATTGGCCCCGAAAATCATCACTCCGATATTGTGCCCCCGTTTGCCTCGAGTTAATTAAAATGTTTATCGTAACGAAGTGTTGATAGCAACAACAAGTCGCCTGCAAAGTTATTAAACTTATTGTGGCGTGTAATTAGCTGACGAGCTGTCAACAATATAAGCGCCAGCCAAGTATCCAGCCTCAGCTTCAGCTCCAGCATCGGCTCCATTGTGCCTCAAGCCACATGGATCATTTTATAGGCATTTGCTTCGTTTGCTTACCAAATTGTCGGCTGATAAATCAATCGGGGTTTGGGATTGAGTTTGGGTTTGGCTTTGAAATTGGGAAGGTGGTTTGGATGCCTCCAGCTAAATCCTTTGGCGGTTGTTTATTTAATTGACTTGTGAGCATCGCATCACAATTTCTCCACCACCACCCTGTCCCGGTTCCGTAACAAAATTCCATAATTTGCCGTGTCGCGTGTAAATTGCGGTTCCTATTACAACGGCGCTTGTTATTCACCGGCATTGGTGTTTAGGAAGCGGCGTAACAAATTGGCTACACAATTATGTCACGCTGTTCATTCTGGCGGCATCCTTTTCCGTGCATTCCCTGCGCTTCGTATTACATTTACTTCTCCATATATACTGATTATCCGTACCTGAAATACAATAGTCGGCACAAATACACATTATATAGATATATGACTTTATTATGATCTAAGCTGTAATATAATAGTCGTCACAAATACACAAACCTTACAGATATTTATATCTCAAAATATGGCTGGTAATAATAAAGGTAATGAAGATCTCAAAATTAATTGCAGCTCAGAATGCTTTTTCATTATTCTTACACATTTGATTGCTTATGCAGTTTCGACTGCTTTGTTGTCTTACATTGCTTAACGACAAGAAGTCCCATATGTGGCATATATCAAAAATTTCCTAACTTTGTTCTCTACAATGAGTTCAAAATTTATTAAATTCTTGGAATTTGTTTACATAAAAAATCAAATATGTAGAAAGAATTCTGAAACGAACACTGATAAGTTTTACATTAGTTTCATATTTAGGCCATACAAAATTTCTGGTGTACCCTCAACATCACAAGAGTAGATAAAAATATAATATTAATTCAATTTTGACTTTGTTATTCGTGCCTTACTCGATAACATTTTGTTGTATAATTAATATATATTTAGCTCCTCTAAATGTTTGATTTTTATATCAAATTATTACTGTTTATTATATTTATAAACTTCTTCTTAAAAGATCTAAAACTAATCTGTATTCGTTTCGGGAATCAATCTAGTATTTAATTTTATGTAGGCAGTAGGCCAAAAATCGTTGCAACTTTTGGTCAAGTCTCTCTTTACAGTTAATGTTCTTAAGTAATAAAATACTTTGAAACATCTTATAACCAAAACCGTTATATTCTCATACACGTATTTCATTTTCTTATTGGTCTACCTATTTTTGGATTGAAAATAAAAACTCCAGAGTTTGTTTACATAGGTTTACTGTTGGGGCCTGCTGCAGTCTGTAAATTGTTTTGCCATTAATTAATTAGTTTGCATTTTACCTAAAAGTTTGAGTCTTAATTGAAAAATGAGCTTAAGCTGCTAATTAGCATATTGCTTGGATGAGTCAAGAGGCTAGCAAGTGCAGCCGGAGGTGTGGAAGAGAGTGCTCCTCATTTACAATTAGCAGCATAAATGAATCAATTACTCATACTTGAGGCGTGAAATGAAAAGTTTTTCGGACATTCCAAAAAGTTTTTCCTCAACTTCCCGCTAGCTCTGCTTTGGCAGCCTCAGCAATGTCCTTGAAGTGACCGCTGCTGCTGCAACTCTAATTGGGCACGAACACACATGAGGGGGACAAACTGGACCGTTGCAAAGCCTTTTGGAGGCCGCAGCCATGCGTCAAATGGCAAATTGTTTTATTACAGTTAGCAACAACTTTTGTTGTTATTGTTGTTAATGCTTTTTATTTTTATTTTTTTCCTCCCACAGCACACACTCAATTAAAACTCAAGACCCTTCATAATGCATGCGCCTTTTAGTCTTGATGTTTTAACCTTTCTCCATTTACTCTTTTCTTTTTCGTTTGTGTCCTGTCATTTGGCAGCAAAAAAGGGTTATTTTCGGTTTTTTGTTCTTTTTTTTTGTCGCATTTAGCCATGTTTTTTGGAGCTGCTCGTCTAAAAGTGTGTAAAGTTTAAAGAGCCTTAAGGGATTATGCGCGCAAATGTGTTGAAATTCGGGTTCTAATGAAAGAGCAAGTGGCATAAGGAAAATGGAAAAGGGACGAGTTGCCCTGTACAGTGGTTTATGGCTATTTATAGATAAGAAAGTAGCTTGTAGAAAATTTCAAACCCAAAAACTCAGCACTTTCGCATTGACTGACCACTTATTAGTGTCCTGTGCCCAGTCTGGCGTGTCCTCTGTGCCAGCTGTGACTTGGATAAGTGGACATAAGCCTCAAAGGATGCCTTTCGATTTAGCTGTTGCGTAACATTTATAAGTACCAAAGGAGCCACTACAGACTGAGTACCTACAGCGACTTATTCTCTTTTAAGATTTTCAGTGTAATTTCAGTGTATTTACATTTATTTGTTTGCTCAGCATTGACTCGCTGACATTTGAACACTTTGAAGTCTGTTTACTCAATACCAAAATCTGTCAACTTCCCTCCCATTCAAGTGGCAGTTCAAGTGGCTCTTTGGAGTACTCAGTCTATTCGCATTCGTATTCATTTCGTTTTCGTATTTGTTTGTATTACGACAATGACGCGTGCTCTCAAATATTATTGTTATTGCAGCCTGACAGCGACATGGCCAGTTTGCAGGGCCAACAAACAAATTGAAAATATGAGATGATTAAGTGCAGTTCTTTTTCTACATTATGTGCAGTTTCATCTAAGAAGCTTAATAAAAATTAATAAAGTAGAATCAGTTGACAGTTTTGTCAAGCATAATTATATTAAGATAAAAGATTAATTAAATAATTTCAATCTTAAAATTGTGCATCGAAAATTGAAGTGGATTTCTTGCTTTCTAACCAAAACCAACTTCAATATTATTAATATACTTTTTATACTTTCAACTTAAGCACAGTATAAGTCTCAACTATTAGCTAAGACAACATTTTGGAGAATCGCTTTGCTTTCCACTAGAGTAATATAATTCGCAGACTGTGCTACAATGTTCTTGGCACACGTGCTGCGAAATCCTGTGAGTTTTGACCTTGTTTCGGATATATCTCATCACCCATTACAGACAACAACATTAAGACAGCCGAGAGCAAAAACAAAAGGCAATCAAAAAAGGCCAAACTGAAGGAATAAAAACGAAGGAAAAGAAAAGAATGAAATAAAATAAAAAGGAAACTCATAGAAAAAAGTTGCAGCTAAGTTTTGTACTTTTTATTGTGCTCGTACTCGTAGAGGGTAAATTATACTATGCGAGTGCACATGCTGAATTTCCCAAACTCTACTTAGTCATCAACGAGCTATACTGTGCGGTGATGGGGTATTTCGGTGGTGCGTTACCGGAACCAGATATAAAATACATTTAAAAAAGTAAACTCGTAGGTATTAAAAAACAGCAAAGACAAAGCCAAGTGTAACTAAGTAGCAAAAGGAAGGGAAGGAAATAAGTACGTGTATTGAAAAAGACGACAAATGCAACTGACTCTGTGGCAAGTGGCAAATGGCAAGTGGCTTACAGCTGATGTCACTGTGTTGCTGTTGCTATTGCTATTCCCTTAGCTTGGCCAAAACCCCGACTATGTTAATTTTGTTGCTACACAAACGAGATTGATTTCGGCATCCGCACACTTGACTTGAGTCGATTTAAAATTTTGCACCACAACAGCATGAAATATTCAAATGGTATTCAGTCACCAACACATACACTAACACACTGAGTTCGATTTGTTTCGAGTGGCTCAAACAACTGTGTGAATCATCAAGAGTAAACGAAGTATCCGAAAAGCATCCATCGATACTCGTAGCACCGACAGGGAGCCACATCATCTGTTGGCCTTAAGTGCGGTTGCAAATGTCAATTGGCCTTTTGGCCAAGACCGTAGACCGAAAACCAAGCACTGAAGCCAGAAGCCCGAAGCCCGGTAGCAGGCTGCATTTTAATTTTACATTTTTCACCACTTGAATCTCGAAAGAGAGACTGATAGACCGAGAGAGGGGTTGAGTGGAGAGCGGAGAGCGGAGATTGGCAAACGGCAGCATCGATCTCGTTTTCTTATTTACATTAAAAGCTGTTTGCATTCACTTAAAAGGATAAGCAATGTCCTTTTAATGGGTTTCAAATTGAATAAAGGATTAAGTTGTTAGTTTAAAATTGAATTGCGTGCGCTCAAGTGAAAGGCTAAGGATACAAAATATACCCGTTTATTTTCCCAACTGTCCCATAGTTGGGGTTACTGACAATCTGACAATTTCACGCCGCACATTGTAACTGTCGCGTCGCTTAACGACTGCTGTGAAAAACCAATAGAATTGATAACCAAAACGCCATGTACTAATTAGCAACGGATTGCACATTACCAACATACCCGGGTACATCTATAAGTATAATAGTCCTGACAACGCGAATTGCCAACTACATTCTACACTCTACACTCTTCGGTCTACGGTCATAATCCTCGGGGTTGCCAACGGCAATTATTTGGCAATTTTGCCAAATCAAATGGTTGCGCATAGATGGATTGTCATAACGACCACATGTGAGGATTTCATACCTCGATGATGATGATGATTATGATGATAAGGACGGACGCAGGTGTTGCCTTTGCTCTTTTTGCTGTACCAGCGAAGACTTTAACGAGCACATTAGGGCCACAACCAGCTTTAGTTGCGAGTACAATAAGTCAGAATCATTTGAGTGGAAAACTAAGTCGAGTACTTGAGTTCAACCTCATGCTGGGATAATTAGGTTTGGTTAGCGATGCTCATTTTAAAACTGCCAAGTGTTGGGCTGCCAGAACTTAGTTATTGTCTCGTTTATATGATAACAAATTTGCTCATTATCCGCCCAGGACACGAAAAACCAAAGACATTTGCAAATGTCCTCCACTGTCTATTTGTTTTTGTGTCTAGCTTAGTTTATTTCAACTCAACTCGACTCGACTCCACTCGACTAGGTAAACAGCAGCCACAAAGTGCCAACAGGGTGGGGGGAAAACTGCTTTGTCTGTCTGAAGGACTCAACTAGTTTATTCCCCAGTGTATTCCCAGTGTGTATGTGTGATTGAGAAAAATCTAGCGCAACAAATGAAAACGAGACATGAAAGGTGTAATTTCTAAGAAGCTAGCCGACTGGACAGGGATATAAATGACACTCCTGCTTAGTCCGTAATTGCATGACTTGGTCCTGTTGTAATGAGTTGGTTTTTTCCTTGTAGGAGAGAAGAGGTCAAAATGAATAAATAGGCAACATTCAAAGGTAGCTTCTTTGATGGGGTCTTTTGCCAAATGTAGCATGAACACACTGATTGACCCACTGCAGGAAAAGAAGCAACAGCTGTAGCTGCTAAAAGTACTTAAATTTGTAAACTTCTTTGCCAAAGTCTATCAGTCTCTCAACTCTTGCCCTGCCTTACATATTAATTGCTAGAAATGGGTTTTCTTATAATTACAGTAGTTTGTTTGTGCTGCCTGTGAGCAAAGTTACTGCGGTTATTTGTATTTGTACACCGAAATAAATAGAGTAGCTACTTAAACCTATAATGTATATACACACAGATTCAAATAAACTAAGTTCATTTTAATTTGCCTTACAATCTGGATGTATTCTTAAAGAAATTTTCAAGACTGCCACAGTTCTGCGACAAGTATAGTCAGTTTGCTGACGGGTTCATAAATTACAACACTTGTTTTTATCAGTGTAGTAAAAAGGCTGTTGGGCTGCTTTTAATTATGGTCTTGCCTTTGTTTTGAAATGCTTGTAATGTCGGCTTAAATATGAGACACACATAAGCGGATAGAAAAGGGTATTTATGTATAGCACAGCAGTTCACAAACAAACTCACACTCGTAGATACTTCACTCGAATGCTGATAGTTTTATGTTTGTCAGTGACAAAGTGAAGGGGTTCGAGGGTGGGGTGTGGTGAGGCAGTGGAGTGGAGGCAGGGCCAACACTTTACCAAATTTGCGAACAATGCCAGGTCGCGTGGCACTCTGTGGGTGAAACAACACTGCCAACTGCGACTGTAACTGATTTGACAACAGAGCTCATCTAAGCATGCTCCTCGCAACCTTCTAGCTCCCAGTGCACAGTTCCGAGTTGGAAAACGCGTACGCTTCCGCCCACAGTATAAACAACTCAATTTGAATGCATTTAACCGCGTAATTGTGCCACGTGTTGGACGCTACGCGTGCGCTATTTGTGGCTAAATCAACCCGAGGCCAACAACACCCCCAGCTCCAACTCACCCCGCTCACACAGTTTACTAACAACCCTCGCCGAGCTAAGCACGGCAAATTGCAAACCAATTGGCATGCAACTGGTCGGGTAATGCGACTGGAATGCCTTTTTAGTGCACGCTGTCGAGAAATTAGTGCGTAAATGTTTTCTCACCAAATAAAAATGAGGCAGCTTCACATCACATCGCATCGCATCGAACCTTGGACTTTGGCTTTGGCTTTGGCTTGGCTATGGCTTTGTGCCTCATTTCGTTGCGCTTGCCGGCGAATTAACTGCGAATTAAACGGGCACGCGTTTAATTTTATTGAATTCGCAACGCTTTTCACTTGACAGGTAGCTAAACGATGATGAATTACTACTAGATGGATAGAAGGCACAGATCAAGAAGTTAATTGGGCTAAATATCATCACTAGCCAATACAATACTTGTACATTGCATGATTAGTGGTGGTGATAACACTTAAATTGAGCTCATAAGTAGGCTATCGATTTGTTTTACTTCAGCCTCAATTTTAAAATTATGCCGACGTTTCTGTCAACACTTCGTACATATTACGATTAGACTTTTAGCTCGAATGAAAGTTTTTCGTTAAAAATACGATCAGTCGCTGTGCTGTGTCGCTCAATTTTCACACACTATAGAGCCTATCTAAAAGTGTCTAAAAGTGTGAACTAGAATTAAAAAGATAAATTATGCATTTGATTAAAAAGCTTAAATACTTTTGGATCAAATTAGTGTTCAATATGTGTTATCAAAATATCAAGTATCGATACTTGCTAATATCTTCGACATTTGTTTTACATTACATTCAAAAAATTTGTCTGTTGAATATCGGTAAGTGATCGTTTTGCAGTAGCATCGATACCAAGAAGCACGATGATGATATTTTAAGAGTCCCTCGAATTTCGAATTAACGACAACTGTATATTGTGAACACCTGAATCCTAGAACTTAATATAGTATATATCTATTATAGATAACAACCCTACTATATTTTGCGGATCATGTTCAGAGTAAATTAGTAATTGATTAAAAATTGAATGTTGTACTTTAATCGGTTATCTCAGCAATATATATATAGTTTTATGCCAACAAAGTTTCGCCATTAATCTAAATGCGACCTTAAAATAGTCTACCAATATATTTATTAATCGAGTGTGTGTTTCCTGTATGAACTATAACTAATATGTATTTTCATTATCACACAACTCTAATGTTGATTGGTGCGTGTGGGCACCCTGCTATACTCTTCGCTTTTTTCATTCTCATTTTCTCTCGTTATTTCTAGCCTCTCATTTAATTGACCATAAAAGTATCAAATGTAATTTTCAACACAAAAGCAGTTTAAAATTTTATTGCCCCACAAAACAACACTAATAGCAGCTGTTAGAAAGTGTTATACTTATTTATGACTCGAAGTGGTTTCTCTTCTTCTGTTTAACTCTCTTTGGAGTTCAGTAGCTCAGCTTTAATATTACATGAGCACAAATTGCAATTTAATCCACAGATGTCAGCATTGCGATCAGTGTCTCCTGTGTCGCAGCCCTTTTGCACGTGCCGGGCTGAACCCACCCCTCAACCCCACAACCCCGCAAGCCCTTAAAACTCGCTTTACTGCCGCTACCTCGGCAGCATCCCACGAGCGTGTCAAGTTGAAAAATGGTATTAAAGTCACATTCACAATCATCAAAATGTGATTCGCTTGCAAAACAACAATGGCAATCGCTTTCCCTTTTCCGTTTTCCGTATCTGTTTTCCGCTCCCCGCATCTTTTGACTCAAGACACATGTGGCAGTCGGTTTCATAGTCCTGCTCCCTGGTGACATTTTAGCGTTTCCTGCCCTTCACTTCTGCTTCCACTTCCACCTCCTCTTCCACATCCGCTTCATCAAATGCGCTGCGCAAATCTGTCATATATAACTTTGGCAAAGGGACTCTTGGGAGCTTGTTTATGTCAAACTCTGGTCATAATTTATATACGCGACTCACACGCACACGCATGCAAGCATCTGCTGTGTGCAGTGGGTGGTGGGCGGTAGTCTGCAGAGGGCGTGGCAAGCTTGTTAAAGTTTAATTGCCACGCAATGATACAAATAGAAGCGTAAAATGCAGCTACAAATTGTGAACTAAATGAACTAAACTAAGTCACAAGTTGATCAAGTACTCGCAATTAGAGATGCGCTATCTTTCTCTGCTCCCCCTTCTCCTCCACTACCTACTCCACTAAACTCTTCTGGGGTTATCTCTGCTCTGGCAGCGTCTCTTTGGCGTTCACTCAGTCGCGAAATTGTCGTCAGCGTCGAAGTCGTCGGTCGCAGAGCGGCAATCCAAATTCAATTAAACAAACACAATAAGTTTCGATAAAGCTGCGCTGATAAGCACAGTAAACTAAATATTCACATAAAATTTACTACACACTACATGCCAGCAGCAGAGGGAGTGAGAGAGACATCAGAATGAGAGAGAGAGAGATAGAGGCAGGGAGTATGAAACGGCTGCAACTGAGAGTGACAAAACTTCATTTGAGGGTCGGAGGACTGTAGAAAAGTCAATGGTGCAGATTAAATATTGCCAGCGTGCCACACACACACACACACTCACACTTTGAAATGAAGTATGCGTAATCTGCAGCAATTCAGGCGCAAAAAAAGGTTCTCGTAAAATATGTAAACACAAAACAGAGCAGAAAAAAAAAATACAAAACAAAACAAAATAAAGAAGGAATCCAAAATAAGTCGCATAAAATAAAATTCAAAGTAGTTTAGGCAAAAGACCCAAAGCCCGAATGAGAGAAAGAGAGGAGAGTGAAAGAGATGGCGAATGAGACAGCAGACAACTTAATTGCGTGAGTGTCGCGTTTTGATTCTGCACTGAACAAAGTAAAAGTACGATGAGCATTTCGAGCTGTCACTCACTGTAGTTGTTGTTGTTGTTGTTGTTACTGATGGTGTTGCTGCTGTTGTTGTTGCTGTTGTTGTTCATGGTGGTGCGAAATGCTTAAAATGGGATTTGCTTAGAATTGAAAAGCAATTGTCTTGGATTTGCGTTTAGGCGTTTCTCAACCAACTTCATGGACAGAACACTGAGAACCGTCAGAAGACTAGGGTGGTAAGGGTTGGGGAGACGGATAAGGGTAAGTATTACTTTAAGTGGGCAGGCGTCTTGTTAATTTATCGTTTCACTGATTTGTCTTTGTGGCTGAACAGCAAGTGTTAAGCAAATCACAATAAATTGCATTTACTTAATTTTTATCATTAGAGTCTTTAAAATGTTTATTTGAGTAGTGGTAAATTTGTAAGACTATTAGAACTATAATAAGCATATTTATTGTATACATAAAAAAGTTGAAAAGTATCGCGGACCCGAATTTCCTTGCTACGAGTATCCTGGGCATTTTTGAAATTCTTATAAAAATTGTGAAATAAAGAAAAAAAAGTTTTAAGTTTCGCGGTCCGATTTATCATGCTTCGGTCCTGGGCATTATCTAAAGTTTTAACAAGTTTTAACTATTTATCATTTTTGGATTATCAAAAAACATTATCGTTAAACAATAAAAACTACATGTCAATCCCAAAATAATATATTGTATGACCATCTCCTACACACGTAATGCCTAAAGTGCCTTCATCTTCAGCTGTGAACTTTATAGACCTTTCGTATATTAAAGTGAGAAAGCTACAGTAGCGGAGATTACTATTATACGCCTATGTTCTATGTTTTATATCTGCTTAGCCAGGAGACTAAATCGGCACAACTAAAATAACGTCAACATAAAACTTAATCCCGCATAATTTTAGTGCTTATAGATTTTCAAGTATAAAACATATCACTATATAAGGGGATCACTATACCCAGACAGCACAGTATAATACAAAATAAAACTACTAATAAGAAAATATTTTAAAAGTTTTAAAAAATATTGCCTATAGGCAGCAATTGCCTTTAAAGGGTTAAAAAACTTGTTTTCCCATTAACTAATGGTGAATCAATATTTAATTTGTTTCTTATGTTAATACAAAACTGGTTATATTTTTCCAAAAAATCTTAAGCCCTGAATTTCTTTCGGAAACTATGCTAAAAATGTATTTAAACTTATACCTAAACCTTAAGTTCTTGGCCGACGTCAGAGTGGCCGCGATAAGCGATGCGATGCGATGCTATTGAGCAACAATTCTGAATCGCTTTATCGCAATATATATAGCTTTGCTGATATGTGTGTTTCTGTTGCGTGCTGTGCGCAGTTCAAGCTCAAATTACTGTTTGTTTTAAAACAATTCATTATTTTACGTCATTGTTCTCTTTTTCATTTGAGCTGTCACCCCAATTAATTTAAAAAATGAGCACAAATCCCAACTAAAATTAAAACACTTCCGATGTTTCTCTTTTTGAGGAAAGCTTTCATTCTGTCAAGTGATCGCTTTGCAGATTGCTGCGAAAATGATCGCTTGTAGCATCGCATCGCTTATTGCGGCCACTCTGACGTCGGGCTTAGGTTAATTATTGCTATAATTGCAATTTTATTTCAATCAAAATATTATGTGAATGACTTAATTAACAGATGAGATTTGACGCGTATCTTCTGCAGATTCTCACTATGAATACATATGACTGTATGTACTATATACATATGTATATGTAAATGCAGAACTAGTTAAACTCGCGCGATGCAGCTGAAATTAGCATTTAATTGTATGCAAATTAAGCACCGCAATCCCCTTGCTCTATATCTATCTCTCTCTCTCTCTCTCTCCCGCTCTCTCTCTCACTCATTCATTCTCACTCCGAGTTCAGCTCGCAGTTGGTTGAAACGTGTGAGAAATGCGCTCGATGGAGTCTGTAGTTGAATAATTTAGTGACTTACATTTACAGAAATTAACGTACACCTACACACACACATACACACTCATGTATGTGAGTTCATGCATAATATGCACGTGTATGTGTGGGCTTGAATGTCCTTTAAATAGGATTTGTGCGACTAATTGCAAAGTACTTAAGCAAAAGCTTAAAACAAATGTAAAAGCAAATTTTTAATAAATTATTTATGCAAATGGGCGTTGCAGAAGGCAAAAAAGCTGCACATATCCCTGCTGTCTTGCTGTCTCCACAGTGGCTGTCTGTGGGCGTGGCTGAGTTGCCCACAAATGCAATCAAATTTGCGGAAAATGTTGATGCGTTGCGCGTGTCGCGTGGCTTTTCACACAGAGCTCAGAGCTCAGGATTGGTCGTGGTGGCGTAATAGATATAAAAGGATTTCCGTCGAATCCTTGTTTATTTGTTTACCTCGCATCGATGGCTGTCAACGGCACTCAACAACAGTCAGAATCGCAGTCACAGTCAATTCTGATGTTCTCAATTCTCATCCGCTCCAGGCGCTGGTCATGCGTAGATTTCTGTTTCAATTATGCGCTGGACAGAAGAACAACAAGGACAACAAGGAGCAAGGAGCCGAGTAGTTATTATAATATCAATGGGCACGAGGTGTGTGTCCGTGAATTTATTCATTTGCTTGCCGCTCTCCCTCCCCCTTTTCCTCACTCTCTCTCTCTCTTTCTCTTTTACGTTTGTTTTGTGTGTGTGAGTGTGTGTCTGTTTTGACAACCTCGTCCCGACTTTTGGGTATATCCTTATATGCCTCGCATTGTATCACACAAATCGGATTAAGAAATTTCGTATTCGGTTGCCACATAATTGAATAGCTGTGTGTATATATGTCACTCTGAGTGTGAGTGTGAATACTCGAGCTGAGCTGCACGCGCCAAATGAGAAGCAAATTTAAAATTTTACACTTGACTTAGCATTGTTGTCCTGTCATTTCACACGCCCTGCCAGTTAGAAAGAGATAGAGAGCTAGAGAGAGAGAGTGAGAGACGGCAAAGTCCTTCCAAATGGCTCTGTCAGTCCGTCCGTGTATTTGTCTCTCTGTCTGCCTGTTAGCTTGTTATACTGTGTGCGCCATGGCGATAAATTGTTTTTGCCCTCTCCACAACATATGTATGTAGAAATACCACAATCTCTATTTTATTGTTTTCCATTTGTCATTTTAATAATATTTAGTTTTATGTTTTATTTATATCTTAACTTTGGTGTATGCCAATAGTTTTGGTTTAGGTTTTTGATTCTGCTTGCCACTTAAGTGCTAAAAATAATTTGTATTGTTAATTTAATGCTAAACTTGGCGTTTTTTTTTTTGCTTTTTTCTTTTTGACTTAGCAACATCTTTTGGCTTTGTTTTGTTTGTTTTTTTGGCTCTAATTAATTATTGTTTATATATTTATAAGTGTATATTTAATATGTATCTATACAAGAACTATTTACAGGTGCGATGACAACATTTAAAGCGGTTTAACATTCACAATGTGTGCTCAAGGTGCCTCGCCATTCGTGCCTAACTCTAGTCCTGGTCCTGGTGCTGGTCCTACTCCTCCTGGCTCTAGTCCTGTTACTGGTCCTGGAGCAGCAGTTGCACCTTTAGCACGCTTATCGAAGAGTTGCAACAAACGCTGTTGCATCTTGCAATTTTATGAGTGCGAGTGACTCAAATGATGGGCACCCAGTGGATGGAAATAGGGACCATAGGGCGGATAGGGCACAGCATGGGGATAGAGCAGACTGCTGGCATAGGCACCAGGTCCAAAGGATCCTCCCGCCGGTGGCGGCAATGTCGGACTATTTACATCCATGCCAGGATTCTGTTTTTTCCACTTGGTGCGACGATTTTGGAACCAGATCTTGACCTGAAATAACCACACACACACACACATACACACACACGTTTAGTATGCAGTCGGGAGCTAGATCCAAGCAATAGAAACCCTTACCTGTGTCTCGGTCAGACTGAGACTAAGAGCCAGATTCAAACGCTCGCAAACGCTCAAGTAACGCGTTGTCTTAAACTTGTTCTCTAGCGACACAAGCTGTTCGTAGGTGAAGGCGGTGCGAGCACGTCGGGGCTTGGAGCCACCGCCACTGCCTCCGCCGCCAGATTTGCCATCACCGTTGCGACTGCCTCCCTTTTTGGAGTCCGTCTCACTGCTGGGATCGTCAATGTCGCTGCCATCATCACACATATCATCCTGATCCATGTCATTGAGATCCTGAGCTGCAAAGAGTAAGAAATCGAGTTGTAGTCTTCTTTTGTTGAGTTTTTGCATAAGCCAACGACTCGTCATCAATCAAATGATTGGCCCTGGGGACAATGCCAGATTTGTAAGAGGAAATCAATCACATTGTGAATTAATTGGAATTTTTGGGCCCATCTGTGTGCGTGTGCGTGTGTGTGTGTGTGTGCATGAGGGCGGAGGTCAGCGTTGGGTCAGCGTGAAATGGACGTGGAATTGATTGCAATGATGCGGCAATCAAAATTCAATTAAGCCAACCACTGTCCACTGTAGAAGCCATGCCAACTGCGGCACTTCAGCCAACTGAACCCTTCACACCCCTCAACGGTCTACATATCGATTACCATACTTATAAAAAAATGAATAGAGTCAAAATTATTCCTTATTTGACGTATAGACTTATAGAAAACAACTTAAACAATTGTAGACTATTTCTTTTAAAAAGGTACACAGGTCTATTAGGTTTGTCAAAAGTAGAAGAAGACCAGAAAAATCCAATAAAATATATACATTCTCTCAATATAGCGATGTCTGTTTGTCCGTATTAAGGAACAGATCTTAGAGATGTTAAAAGCCGATTTTGGTGAGTGAACTGCAAATTTGCATACATATTTAGTCAGTTTGTTTTACTTTTTTTTGTGCCATGCCCCATTCGCCCGCAATAAGCCAACAATAAGACTTAGCTCAAACAAAAAATCGATGTTT
This sequence comes from Drosophila tripunctata, assembly GCA_035047385.1. Lineage (NCBI taxonomy): Eukaryota > Metazoa > Arthropoda > Insecta > Diptera > Drosophilidae > Drosophila > Drosophila tripunctata. The sequence continues at coordinate 894,139 of JAWNPS010000130.1, read as the reverse complement.
TTGGCGAATATGTCAGTAACTATGACACTTAAGGACATCAATTTTGGAATACAGGTTATTAGATACAACATAACAATTCTCAGACTATCGTGTATTTTTAGGGCTGCAGTGAAATCTATCGACTCGATCAACATGCTAATTTAAAGCAAATCCTAGTATAACAGTATGGCCTATTAATAAAAATAATTTAATTCTAGCATAAATAAATATATTCGGATATCATTGCTCAGTTTTTTTAAGTAAGAAAATTATGCTGATAGACTCCGATAGTTTAAGAACTTCGTTTTCATTTACTCCTGGATTATCCTTCGGCCAAGAACATTAGTTCTAACATAATCTACAATAAATCTCAGCAAGTCTTTTGGCTGAGATTAAGTACTTAAACTTTATCTTGTTTACAAATTATCCAACATGTTAAAACTCGTTCACTTTTAACCCTTTGTCAGGATACAACTTGAACAGGAAAAGTAACTTCAAAAACTATCAACCCCCATCAAAGGGAGCCGCAAAACAAAACTGAAGGAATGGTAAAAAAGAGAAACAGAGAAAATGAAAGGGAAAGAGACAGATAGAGAGAGAGGGGTGGCAGTATTCGTGGGGCTGTTTGGCGCTGTATAATGCATTTGGCTGGTAATTGGTCAACATGATTGGCCATGTTTGCATGTAATTAGCCTGGCCAGTTGGTTGCCTAAAAGTGCGCCACAGACAGCGCGCCAATTAAACAGAAAATTAACATGAACGCTTCATTTAATATTTAACGAATTTGCTGGCTATGCAACGTGCTGTGTGCAACGTGCAACGTGCTACGGGCAGCGGGCAAAGTGCAACATATCCTTTCAAATGCAAATGAGTCGCACTGGTAAATGGGCTGTGGAGTGTTTGCAGCCACTTTGATATGCATTAATGGCACATTAGATACCCGAATCATCTCATCAATACACACCATGCCATTGACTGGTTTCATTACCAGCTCTAACGGCGATGACTGACCACAATTGGTTTGAGTCAATTGAATTAACAGCACCGTGAACTTATGCCCTTCTCTGTCTCTGTCCCTGTCTCTTTCTCTGTGTGGAGCAGACCTTTAATGTGTTGGCAAACAAACGCGAAAAAGTCGAAAGGCCAGCAGACAGTGTGGCATGAGGCATGAGTGCTGTGTTTTTTGGCCAAAAGGGTTGAATTTGAGCCCTATAAATTGCATTGGCAACCGCAACCGCAGCTGGTTAATAAGCACTGCAACCACAAACTGCAAAAACACTGCAGGCGAAAGCTGCTTTTTCCACATGGCGTATGTGTGATGTCAGACTGCTGAATAGAAAACTGCTGGGGTAAGATCAATGATTTGGCTAATGAGGAATTACATTAGCTCACAATGCAGGCCTTTACTATATATATAATAATAAACTGAAATAAATATCTTGAACAAAAATTTATAAAATTTTAGCTTTATATTTACTAAATATTTTCTTCCATTAAGTTATTTATATGTATTATTTACAATCAAAGTATTTCTAAATTTATTAGTAACGTATTTTAACGTATTTAATTTAAATTTTGGGGCAGCAAATTCGAAATCTAAAATTTCTGATATCAATTTGTGATGAAATAATTTGCTTCTTATTATTTTAGACACATATTTATATCAGAAATTTTGGGCTGATACCTCATTAAGGGGTGTTTTATATGATATCATTTGTTAAGGTTATAAATACTATAGTACAAATATCGGCAAGAATATTAAATACGTTGGTCTTTAGCACGCAATGCTTGATTTAAGAATTTCATTACCTATTACAGCATACCGAAAAACACGCTAAACACACTTTTCTTGTAAATATTACATAATGTAATGGTGTTGATATGGATTGACATATTTATATATTTCATTTATGTTAAATGGGTTGGCTAGAATAGCCAATTAAAGCCAGTATCTTTTCAAGCTTTTTCTAGTCAAACTAAAACAAACAATGCCACACATGCAATAATGTAATTTATAAAATCAATACTTAAATTTCAATATCTCGATAAATATTTGAACGATTTGAAATCTCAGTACGCAGAATTTAAACTAGATAGAATACCTTTCAAGTAAGTTATCACTCGTCGATCACCATGCCGATTTCTATGAGAATTTACAGTTATTAGGCAGCAGGCCAGCAAACTACGCTGCGCTTGTGTTTTATGATTCTGCTTTCGTCCCTAACGTGAACTTACGTCCACAGTGACATGGGCAATCACGCTTGTAAGGAAAGTCTATTCAACTAAGTTTTTGTATATAGAAAGATTGATTGGCGTTAAAATAACAAATATATACCATTACTTATATACATATATGGAATCAACGCATTTTCCAATTATTTGAATAAACAATTATACAAAATTAGTTATTTACAAAATTGTATACTTTCATTGATATGATCGTTATATTTTTAGCTAAAAATTGTTTCTTTCTGTACACTTTTTAATATCTTGTATTTTATTTACAATTATTTTCAACTTATGCTGAAATTTGTACGATATTTTTAAATGAAGTAAATATTATCTCTTAACGTTATCACAACAAGCTTTTCAGTCACAGTTTCATCCCTTTCTTATCGCTTTGTGCCTTATGTGGCAGTTGCGAAATAACTGCAGTTAATTATAATTATGGCGAAAGCACTTCATAAGCAATTTTGATGATATGGCTCGTCGAAGATAAAGCGACGTTTATGGGAGGACAAAAGCGCAGACAAGGCTCATTTACCAACCCACAGAAGTGTTCACACACACACACACACACACACAGACATGTAGACCCTCTCGATGGTGCAATTTAAAAGCCAAACTCTTCCTCCCTTTTGGGTTTAACAACAACAATTTAAATTAAAGCGAAAACGAGACAGAAAGCCAGTAACAATGAGAAGGAATAATCAACAACGAATCAGAAATACACTGCAATATAAGCTTCTATATGAGAAACTCATTTGGTTATTACTCATATCATTAGATAGCCAATGTACTCTGATACTTGGTAAGGGAATAACACAAGCAAACAAACAACATACACTTTTAAGCCATAAACTTAATTATGAAATCCGAGTGTTAATTACCACCACCATCGCATAATTTACACAAAGAGAGGGTGAGTGAAAGAGAGAGAAAAGAAGAGAGAAAAAGAGAAAGAGAGAAAGAATACACACACTTACATGCTGGGGAACTCTTACAAAATAGGTTTTAAATTTGGGTTCTGTGCGACATTCATGGAGCGCCATTGTCGCAATCATTATAATCGCATACGCCTGGCCAATGCGACCCCGGGGAGCATTTGTCGTCTCATTTTGCCATTTTCATAAAATAATAAATGAGTTGCTGATGACGGCATGTAAAAATGGAAGAAGAAGAAGAAGTGAAATAACAAAAAACATAGCTTGCTGAAAATTGTCGCTCAACTTTTGCAGACACGCACAGCAGCAGCAGGACTTGACTGCAAAAGTCTCCCCAGAGCAGCAGCAGCAACAACAGCAGAAGGCCTGGACGAAAGGACTACTACGGTCTGAGAGCACCAATACATGCATACAAAGCACAAAGTCCCGCTATATACACATGCAACACTGCGTGGGGTGTGTGCGAGCGAGAGAGCACCACAAATTGAGTGCTGAAAAGAATAAAAGTTTTCGCAGCCATTTTACTTTTTCGGGGGTTGTTGGCTCACTTTTAGCCCTGCTCCATGCCATATCCACCCACATTTAAATGTTGCCACATAACCATTTTATTCAAAACCCAAACTCAGCCCCCTGTGCCACGCCCCGCCCCACTCCGCTTTACCGCTCACTTAGTTATCGCATGTTTTTTCATATGACTTTTGGGGCGCATTTTTGCTACAGTTTCAGTTTCAGTTTGAGTTTCAGTTTCTGTTTCCGTTTTAGCCAGGGCTATAACCAGGCTAGCCTAGGCTGCTATTTGGTGTACTTGTTTTGTAACTGTTTTGCAGGCACGAGTAGTATCCATGTTGTTTTTACAACGTACATCCCCCTTAACTGACTCTGCTGTTGTTGTGTGCCATCCATACCGACATCCATATATATTGTACATAAGTAAATGTGTTTTGTTTTGCGGCTTTCGTCGCTGCTTTTAGTGCATTTGCTAGTTGTATGCTTTTGAATTCAAGTTGCTGTTGTTGCTGTTGTTGTTGATGTTTTGCAATTTAAATGAAATGCAAATTGCTATGCGCCTAGCGAGCAGTGCAAATGAATGGCGCCTTAGAGACTTGCAGGCCGACATATGGCCGATGCGGCGTATGCGTAATATTTATAAAATATTAAAACACTGCACATTGTCAATGATGGCTACAAAATGCAGGAGAAAGAGATAGCGATGGCTTGCCATAAAATCTAATTAGTCACAAAGACAAAAGGCCGCATAATTACGCTAATATAAACGGAAGCGACCAACAGCAACATTAGCACCTCCCAGACCATAAAATTAAGTGCTCTCTCTCTCTCTTTCTCTTCGTCTATCGCCATCTCCCTCCTTCCCTCACTTAATGTCGGTGTCGTTATTGAAGCGGCTAATGAATGTGCGGTAATTAAGTACCTTGCTAATTAATGACTACAGCATCACCAAGCAACGAGCGAACAATCGTTGAATCATAGGCCGCAATACACTGCGTATACGTGTTGTGCCTGACTTTGGGTCTGCCATTTGCGTATCCTGTAAACTTGAACTGCCTGAATAAACTGGCAGTAACAATAACACCAGTAGCAGCAGCAGCAGCAGCAGCAGCAACAACAACAAGAACAACTGCATCATTATACACGCTGCTCTAACTGTCTGACTGTTCGGTCTCTTCGTCTGTCTTGTCTGTCTGACTGTCTGTCCGCCAGTCTGTCTCTCTGTCCTCATGTTGTTGGGGTCGTTGGCGCGGCCATTGAGTCTGTTTTATTAGCAGTTATGTTCGAGTGGTGCGACACCACAACCACCATCGACACCACCTCCAGCACCTTCATTCATTTGCAGCGCCATTGATGAAGTTAATTGTGTTTTATTAACACAAACACAAATGGACAAACAGCAAACAGCAGCAGCAGCAGCAACAACAGCAACAGCAATGGCCGATAATTTGCTGCTGTTAATGACGTTGTTGTTCTTGTTGTTGTTGTTGTGCTTGTTGTTGTTGCTATTGTTGGTGCTGTGCGCCATTTCCAGTGTTTATAATTTCGTACATAAGCGCTTACCGAAGTGGCCAATAAACCGAGTGTATTGTTTGTCTGTCTGTGTGTGTGTGTGTATTTGTGGGCATTGGTGTTAGTACTGGTGTTTTTGTGTGAGTGTGTGGGTGAAACTGGCACTTTTAGACGAGTGAATTGCTGACAAGTTGTGTGTGGTTATTGTCTGTTCTGGCTGCTGATATTGAGTACACTCACATATTGATTAAAGACAAACAAGCGATCAACCTGACTAGTAGGAATTAAGGTGAATAAATGCTGTATACATACATATGCATATAATGAGACTATTCAAATAACGCAATTAACAACTTTAGTGAAAGTAGGTAGAAAATACAAATATTATAGTAATTGTTTAAGATTTCCTTATAAAATTTGAAACAACTTAAATGATAACGTTTCTATTCGCTATAGTCGGCATACTAGTTCTTAGCATTAAATTTACTGCTATAAAAATACAAATATTCTAAAAGCACTAGACTGAAACACACTTTTCAGGATTTAAAAATAATTAAATTGCTATAGGTTAGAAAGAATGTATGTGGATCATATTTTCCAAAAATTATTTAAATACTCATTAAAAATATTTCAATCTTATTTTTCGCTATCATCTTATACAAAACATATTAATTTAATATTAATTTAATAGGGTATTGAAAATATTGAAAGTACTCAAATATTATAAATATTAATATTGGGCAACTTGTATTAATTTTATTATTTTCCAATTTGAAAGTAAATTAACTTTTATTTTTTTTTTATTTATTAAAACATATAGTAATAATTAAAAATATTAAATAATTTAAAAGTCATAATTTCTTAAAACTTAACTGAGTTAATATTTTTAATGATTTACTCTAACTTCACCCTTGACACCTTAAAAATTCTTAAATATCTTTTCAATGTCAGACTTATTACAAAAGCTACTTTTTTTGTTGAAAACTTTTGCAGTCATTTGAAGAGCGTAATTTGAATTTATTTCTCAATCAAATCACGAGCTGAGTTCAAACAAACCGCAATGAACATTTGCAAAGCTTGACTCTTTTTATTGTTCCATTTTCACTACGAGCATAATACAGAATTTCATACTTCCCCTTTCACTTCCTCTGTCGCTCTCTCTCTCTCTCTCTTTCCACTTTCATTTGCTTCTATCACCGCTAACTTTTCTGCTATCGTTTATTTTGGCGCTTTGCAGCAGCTTAGCAATGGTCGCCACCTCTCCCCTCCACCCACTGGTGCCGCTCCATTGCCAAATGCACCACAACAACTTCAATCAAATTTGCAAATTTTTATTTGAGCAATTTCTTTGCAACGAACCAAGCATGAAAATCAATTAATTTTCAGCAAAAATGTTAGCCAACAGCTAACAGAAACAGCACAGAAAAGTAAAAAAAAAATAAAACAAAACCAACTAGATCTAAAGCCAAAAAAAAAAATGAGAAGAAAAAAAAAATATCCAAAAGGAAATATCGGAAAATTCCACACAGCAATTGCTTTTCCCAATTAAAACATCAATCAATCAATTAAAACAAATTCCATGGAAAATCCCTGTTGAATATGAGTGCAGTTTTCTTTCTAAACAAGTTGCCTCGGTTTGTTTGCCCGGTGAATATACGAAAAATATAAATGCTCCCAACACCAGACATACCCCACCCCCGTGCGTGTGTGTGTGTGTACGTGACTTGCGCCTGAAAGCAGGCAACAGAAAATCTGTGCCTGTTCAATATGGCAAACACTCTGGTTGGTGCAGAGAAAGGGAAAGCTGGCAAAAAAAAAGGCAAAGAAAAAGATGGAAGTAATATGAAAATCAAAACATACAAAAAGCTACAGTTGAAAAGCAAGCCACCCACAACACACACTGGCTCACACACACACACACACTCACTCAATCGTGGTGTACAGTTAGAGATATTATTACGTATGCAACCCCTTTAGCATTCGAAATGGAACTATAAGTACTCGTGAGACACTCACCAGACATATCCTCGCTGTGCTCATCATCGAGATGTTCGTGCATTTCATCATCACGTTCGTAGCTCCATTGACGCGGATGTCCGAACGCTGGCGATGTGGCTGCCAATTTGTTGCCCGTGAATTTGTTGGGATCCAAAATGTTTTCCACGGAGAATGCGAGTCGCTTGGTTGCTGCCTCCCTGTCACTGCCCCCGCTGGTGGATGCCGAGTTGGCATTGCTCACACCGCTGTTCACAGAGCGCGTCAGATCAACGGGACAGACCTATGCGAGGGTAGAGAGAAATTAGCAAGAAGTTTTTAGTGCTATGCTACGTTCACACTGTATCACAGTGCACCACTTATGCAACCAAGAGCTTTGAAATCAAATTCAGGCGATTACAAAATGACAAATGAAATGAATTAATCAGCTACTGATAATTTCAGTACAGCAAAGGCTCAGTTTATAGGTTTATTGTGACATTTTGTGACACAGTGTGAACCCACCATAACTCTATTAAGCTTCGACTTACCGACGGCGTGCTGTGCGAACCGGAGCCATCATTGCTGTCCTCATCATTGCCATCGACATTGAGTTCCTCACTGGTGTCGCTGCGGGCATAATTGGCTGCAGCAATCTGACGGGAAGTGGCTGCCGCTGCAGCTGCTGCTGCCGCCAGGCCACCCAGTTGTATTCTGAAACCGTAATCGCTTAAATCGCGGCCAGTGGGCGAGGCAGAGGCGGAGGCGGAGCTGCTTGAAGCCGCACCAGATGCGGAGGCAGAGGCGGAGGCAGAGGCGGAGGCAGCAACAGCAAGAGAGGCTGATGTGCTGGGCGCTTGGCTGTGATTGGAGCGAGCAGCAACCGCAGCGACCAGCTTAATGCGTTCCAGATCCATGTCCGTGCTAGCGGTGATGGTAGTGCTGGGACTGCCCATCACAGGATGCGACTGCTGCGGTGGCTGTGCCGGCGGTGGTGGCAGTGCTGGTGCAGCAGCAGCACTTGCCAAAGGGGAACCATTCGCTGGCTCGGAATGTGTCGTTTGACTGGGCGATGTGGGTGGCGACAGTGGCGAGGTGGCAGGCGATGGTGGTGCAGTACGCAGCTGATAAGCCGATGCTACAGCCGGATGATGTGGAAGTGGATGCGGATGTGCAGAATGATGATGGTGATGATGCATATGTTGTTGCTGCTGCTGTTGATGATGATGCTGGGCTGCGGCTGCAGCCAGAAACTGTGGATTCTGCAGCAAGTGTGGATGCTGCTGCAACAGTGCCGCATGAGGATGCTGCAGTGGCTCCGGACGCGCCAAATGTCGCACCGCATTCAGCTCAAGCAGCTTGCGCTGCTGTGCGGCGGGAAGCGTAAAGCTACCAACGTTGCCAGGAGGCGATTGTGAGCGCCTTGAGTTGTTGTTGTTGTTGTTGTTGGTCGAACTGTTGTTGTTGTTAAGCAGTTTCTCCTTGTCAGTCTCGTCCTGTGCGGGACTCAAACGACTGAGCAGCCCCGTTTCGCCAGTCATCTGCTTGAGTCGCTCGATGGAATAACGCAATTCCTGATCCTGCTTGGCAGTAGAGACACTGGCGCTTATGATGAACTTGGGAATTTTGGGAGGAGGAGCGATCGAAACGTCACCAGCTGTTACATTTCCCGCCGCTGTTACATTTGCCAACTCGGGCGATGTGTTGGACTTGGGTGAATCGGGATGCGAATTGGGACTCATCAGACCACCGACGGCCGTGGATTGTGGCCCTAGATTGTCACTTGGCTTTTGCACTGGCGATTGCAGCATCACCATATCGATATCAATATCGATATCAATTTGTCACTTGTCTTTTGTTTGTTCACTTGTTTCACTTTGGGTTTGGTTTGGTTCACTTTGCTTTCGATTGTCTGCCGCGACGTGTTGTTGTCAGCTTGATTGCAGCCAATCGACTGTCACTGATGCCGGCGCGTATCTCTCAATATCTAAATGTTGTTGCTGCTTGCTTATCGCTTTGATTTTGGCTGAGCGTAATCCGTTGAGCGCGCGCGACACACTCAGGGGCTGAAACGGAAATGGAAGTGCTCGACCAACACAAAAAAAATGTTCAAATGTGTTTGAGGGTTGCACGGAGTCGCTGTCGGAGTCGCAGTTAGAGTCCAGATGCTGCTGGCCCCGTGGCAACTCAACTAAATGGAAAGTGAACAAATCTGTTGCGGCGTCTGCTGCTGCTGCTGCTGCTGCTGCTGCTGATGTTGCTGCTGCTACCTCTGATGGGATTGTTGGTGGTGTTTGTTTGCTTTGAGTGAAAATTCCTTTGCTCGCTCTCTCTGTCACTCAGTCTCTCTATCCCTCTGTTTTGATTGCACACGCCCACAGTTTGAGTGCATGTTTTGAGTGTATTGACTCCTCCTTTTATGCTGCTGCTGCTGTTTGCCCTGCTGTTGCTGCTGCTGCTGCTGCTGCTGCTACTGTTAATCTCGACTAGCATCTAATGATTTAATTTGCCTTGTACTCGTTAGCAAGCGTAATGGTCTGTTCTTGGGTCTTAGCCACATTGAGACATACACACAAGCTCTCACTCTCTCTCACTTTCTTCCTCTCTCGCTCTTTATCTCTCTCTCTCTCGCTCTCTGACAGCTGTCTTGCTCTAACTGCTGGCTGAGCATTTATTCCAAGTATTACATAGTTTCTCACTCGCTTGAATTGCCACCCAAAAAATGCGCTCGAGGATGTGAGTAATTGTCAAATTATTTAGCGCAAAATTTGTTTGCTTATGCGCTTCGTTGGCTACGAAATGGATCTCAGCTTTTTATATTTTAAATGTGTGCTCCTTTATACCACGTACAATACATATATACATATATCTGTGTGTGTGTGTGTTGCTGTTGTTTCTTTGCCTTATGCCTGGTTTGTTCTTAGTCATATATGCATGAATGCTTTGTGCTCTTGTGGCTGGCAACTGCAGCAGCAACGTTTAATGGCCAACAGCCAAATAAGCGACAACAACAACATACATTTTTATTTGCCAATTTTTGTTCAGCTTAATTGAATTTTCAACCGACATTTTAATTTCTAATCAGTTTATTTATTAGTTGTTATTTCTTGTTAACAAAAAATTAACTTCAACTTTTAGCCTCTTCAGCAGCTTCTTCTGTTCAGTTCTCTATGTAAAACTCACAGCACAAAACTCAAAACCGCCCACAGCCCAACACACCACACTCGACACGCTCTCTTACCAGCTCACGCTTGCTCTTTCACTCTCTCTCTCTCTCTCTCTCTCTCAGTTTGCAGAATATTTTAAATTGAACAAAAATTTATATGCGCTTTGCACAGACAATTTAATATCGCATCCAATTTGCGGTTTATACGCATCGCAGCAGCGGCCCGAATGGACAATGATGATAATGGTGATGATGATGTTGATGATGTTGATTTTGCTGATGATGAGCTAGTGGGTTGGCAGCAGCAAAGAGAGCTCCTGGTTGGTTCGTTGGTTAGCTGGTCGTGCTCTTCGTGGTCGTAGTCGGGTTTGAGCGCACAATGGGGCGTATAAGTGACATCGTTAAGTGGACGCAGGATGGCGAGGACGTTGCTTAATGAACTTCAACGGCATGCTCTTTCCCTCCCACTCTACATCTCTCCCTCTTTCTCTTTCTCTCTATGCTTTTTACTCTGCCTTGATCGCCGTCTGTCGGCAATTTTTAAGCGTATTTTTCTTGAGCTTCTTTTTTTATCGTTGTTTTCATTGACTTTGGCTGGTGGTGCTGCAGCAGCAGCGAGTGGTGCGGCGGGTGCGGGTAGTGCTGTCGTAGCTGGGCGCTCGTTAGCGCTGCTCGGTTTCGCTCCTCTATAATTAACCACAAAATGAGGAGAGACGGCATTCTTAATGAGCAGCTTGTTATGCCATTTTCGTTTTAATTACTTTTAAGATGCTTGTTACCAACACCAGCACCAACAGCAGCGCTTTAATTGGTCCATTGATGGAGACGAGTGTGTACATATACATATATATACATATATCTATAGAGCGATGTGTATGTGTATGTGCATTTGTATGTGTGACACACTGTGCAAATTGGCTGTGCGTTTTGCTCAGTTTACTTTACGAGGCAAACGAGCTAAGCAGCTTTGCATGCTTCAGCTGACAAAGCATGGCCAGAAAGTAGGCTATATGCAGTATATGGCCATAACGTACATTTCCATACACACACACACATGCAAAGTTGTGAGCGCACTTTGTGACAGTGTATTAAGCGCTTTACCCTTTTACATGCAAAATTAAATGATGCGCATACGCACGGTAAAACCGCAAATTATTTTAATTGCCTGTCTCGTCATTATTCATTATTTAAGTGCGCCCAAAGCAGCCGACGTATGTATGTGTGTTGTATATATATATATATATATACAGTTACACATGCACACACCCACAAACAATGAGTGAGTGAGTGAGAGAGACAGAGAAAAAGGGAGAGAGAGGGAGAGTTTGGGCAACCCGCCAGACACACACAAGCTGCTGTTTACATAGACATGAAACTTGCGCAACGGAAAAGCGGAAAATTGCTATCGCTTGCCGCATCTGCATACGTATGCTCATGCTCTCTCCCACTCTTTACTCTGTTTCGCTCTCTCTCGCTCTTTCTATCTCTCTTGTATTTTTTAATGCTCCTACGCTTTTGTCTCTGTCTCACATTTAATTAGTGAAAATAAGTATTAAATGAGCAGCTCTTGTTAAAATAAATAGTGCATGCAATAGCCACAGTTGCGCCTCCTCTTTTTCCGCCTTTCTCTCCTATTCCCCTTCCCACTTTCCACTCATTTGCATTGGCTTTCAGTAGGGAACAAAAAGATTTACAACTAATTAAAAGGCGAATGTGCATAAGGGAAAATAAATCGATAATCGTCATCGCCATCGCCGTCGCCGTCGTCGTCGAAAAGCCGCTGACCTCGCGACAAGCCCAATTAAAATTACAACTGCGGTCAGCTGTGTAATTATGCGCTAATTAAATTATTTTGCAATTATTCGCAGCATTTGTTAATGCGCACTTTTGTGCTAAAATCGCGACACTCGTCTCATTTATCGTACTAAATACATTCATACATACATGTATGTATATGCTGAATATTTGTGTATTTAATGATGTGCACTGACCAAGTAGGTGCGAGCGAGATGGCTCACCCTCACTTTCGCCCTCTTGCTCCCACTCATTGGGTAGCTGGGCCTCTGTTTATTCGGCCATTTTGTTGTTTGCACTCCACTTGCCGTGCGCCCCACGTTAATTTATTTGACTAATTAAACTAATGAGCGTTCAAAGTTAATACATAAATTAGTCAACCGGTCGACGAGGTAAGCGAGCAAGCAGCAAGCTTATTGATTTTGGAACCGAGAGTGGAAGAGAAAGAGAGAGAGTGAGAGAGAGGGAAAGAGAGAGAGAGGGACACGGTGGAAGAGAGAGCTTTGATTTGCTAGGCTCATTGCGGTTTTCCAATTTAATGCCCATGGCTTTCTAATTGCCAGAATTATGAATGGATTTGCCAATTATAATATTGGAGTGCTTGTGTGACTGTAATTGCAGACTTTAATTTATTAGATTAGCTATGTTTATTAACTAATTAGGGGAAGAATGCAAATTATTGCTTTTACATACATACACAGCGTGAAAAATGTCGTTTTAAACATAAGTCCGAGTTACCATGATTTAAGAATTTTTTAAACTCAAAATTCATTTTTGATTAAAGTACGAAATACTAAAAATTAGTACGAAAATTACTGATTCAAGTATAAGTTCTGTTAATATAAGAAATAATGTACTTGAATGAAGTTTAGTTCTGCATTTACTTAATATGAATGTGGAAATTCTTAATTCTAGTTCGGGACCCTTGATTCAATCATTACTAAAGTCCTAATCAAAACCCTATTTTTTATATGCTGGTCACTTTAATTGGCGTTTCCCAAAAGTATGTAACAGGGAGAAGGAGGCGTGGCAGACCCCATAAAGTATATATTCTTGATCAACATCAAAAGCCGAGTCTATATCGCTATGTCCGTCTGTCCGTCTGTCTGTCCGTCTGTCTGTCCTCTGTCCGTCTGTCCGTATGAACAAACAGATCTCAGAGATGGTAAGAGCTACAAGTTCAAACTTGATCAGCATCGATCACATATTTAGTCAGGCAATACAAGATTTACTTTTTTTTAAATGTCACGCCCCATTTGCTTGCAATAAGCAAAAAACTAGAGAAACTTCGGTAAAAATACATGTTATTTGCGAATAATTTCGATAACATTATATTTATATATGTCAAACAGCTAACCATACATGCTCAAAATTGGACCTAAAGTCCACTAAGTGTGATGTTATTGAACCATGAAAACGCCAAAACAAAGAAGTTACAATTATACATGCTGTTCAAGAAATATATACTTTATGGGAAGTCGGTAAACGTCTCCTATCTGCCAGTTACATAAAAACTATGATCAAGATCCACAATACCTTCAGAGGGTATAAAAAGATTATGTGCTTATTTCTTCAGTACATATGAATACTATTGATGTACAAACAAGCGAATACAAACTTGGTGCTTGCCTGACTTCAAATAGGGTTCAAAGTTCACAAAAGACCAAAAAATTAAATTCAGTTTTTTAAAACTGACTTAAATTCTATTCTACTTATTAAAAGAAGCAAGCCAAACCTATGAATAGTACTCTACTGTTTGTTTATGAATTTATCGATTTTCTGCAAGCTTGATTAGTTGACAATTTAAAGATGAGCTTTAGAAATTCATAAGTTATGCTACACGCTGCAATCTAAAACACTGGTATTGTCCAAATTGTAACTAGGTAACATACGCTGACAGAAGACTGTACGAAATTGCCTGAGGCCCTGGTCGTGGCTTTTATAGGTAAATTAAATATGCTGCGCTAATTCCTCCATCAATTTGCAGCTCATTTAATATGCCAACGCATTTGGACCTGGTCCTGCGTTCGGGCCTGTTTCTCTGTCTGAGTCTCTTAGTCTCGTACGTGCGAAACAGCCAAACGGTCTATGAATTGCCGCCGGCCGACGTGTTGGTCGACAAAAACGACCAGCGGCCATCATCGTCATCGTTGAGAGCAGGACAACATCATCATCTTTAGCATGAATGAAGAGAGCAGCAAAATGGCCTAAACTAGTTTGCATTCAGCTTGTAATTACAAAATTTGCTGGGAAAATGAGGTGCGCGAAGCTGGTGAAATGAAAACAAAAACAGAAACGTGCTAATTGCAAATTAATTATGCACGATATTGAATTTGCACTAAACGCAAAGCGGAAACGGAAGTGCTGGACACGGTCATGGCCAGACAAAGCTGGCAAAAAAAATCAAAGTGTACTAGCAGAAGAAGAAGAACCACTAAGTGGGCCAGACAACGTGTTTTGCATGAAATGCAATTAGATTTTAGGCAAATGAATCTGAGCTTTGCACACGCTAATGCTGCTGTTGTTGTTGTTGTTTTGTGGGTGGTGCGCTAATGGCTGACACACTTAAGCAACAACAACCAGAACTCCAACAGCAGCAACTGTTATTGCTGTAGTTGTAGCAGCAGCAGCAGAGAAGCAGCATATAAACAGCTAAAGTGTTAATTGCCATAAATGCTTGTCATTGTAGCGGTAAACGACAGTAGATATTTGCCACGTCGCCACTGCGCCAGCGCCCACACACACACATAGATACACATATACATACACATACGCTGGGAGCAGCGTCTGAGCGCACGTCGTCTGAGCATTGCACTCAAATAAATGAAATGAACTGCTAAATTATGCACGCGATTTAACCCTCATTTCGTTGGTCACATAACCCACAGTCACCCTCCTTCCATTCCTCCAGCCAACGACTCTCACAACGCAGACGCGCTGTCGCTGCTGCTCTCTGCCCATTAAAACTCACTCAGAGTGTGCTGTCATTGACCACGCCTCACTCGGACAGCCAATCAAAAGTGCTCAGCTGACTCTGCTTTTAACTGAGAGAGAGAGAGAGAGTTTGTTTTCAATATGGCCGCCAGCGCAGTGCAGGGCTCACTCACGCACTCACTTACTCACTCACTCACTTCAGTTGCCAGAGAGCGAAGGCAAGAAAGAGAGGTAGAGCCAGTGAGTGCGAGTGTGAGTGGGAGTGTGAGTGAGTGAATGTGCTCTCAGTGTGTGCTTGTGGCCATGGCATGCAACTATTTCAGAGTTTTGCACCTTTTATTTGGCCATTTGTGTGCAATTTCGGAAAATGTTGGCGACATTATTCCCGCCTGCCTCGCCAGGTTGGGCCATCTGAGGTTCTGAATGGGGGATTTGATCTGGGGTATCTGTGGGGTCGCACGCTTAAGTGTCCTCCAGGGTACTTACTTCGTTAGCAGAAGTTTCTCGCCTCGTTCCTTTTGTTGTTGTGGTGACTGCTGCTGTTGGTGTTGGTGCTGTTGTTGCTGCTGCTGTTCTTGTCGTTTTGCGGATATGTCTCTTATTTTCATAACTGTAAATTGCTTTAGATATTAAGTCTGCTCTCTGTTTGGCAGCAAGAGCATGAGGGAAATGGGACATGGGAAATGGGAAAGTTGGGCGTCGACAGCTGTGCAAGCTGAGCAGAGAGCGTTTTCCTAATAAAGCTCTTGTTGTCAGGACATTACGACTACGACAACTTCTTGTGGCATTTGTAGTTTTATTCACCCACTCACACCCAAACTCCCACACCCACACATACTTATATAATTGTATTTGAGTTTTTGCTTAAAAAAGTTTAGCTGAGTACTCTGAGTAGATATCATTGCCAGCCATTTAAATTTTGGTATTTCGCCTTATTAACAACAATATTGTATATGACATTGTTGGCAAAATAAGCCAGATAAAGCAGCACATGTCCACATGTCCATGTATTTGTACACACATAAAATGAACTAGAAAGAAAAGGACAGTCGAGCACACCCGACCGTGTAGTACCCACTAAATATGTGATCGACACTGACTAAAGTGGAGATTGTAGCTCTTACCACCTCTGATTTCTCTTTATTCATACGAACAGACGGACGAACAGACAGACGGACATGACTCGGCTGTTGATGCTCATCGCTAATATATATACTTTATGACACGCCTCCTACTGCCTGTTACATACTTTTCACAAACCCAATATACTCCTCAGAGGGTATAAAAAGGCAAATACAGACGCAAAATAAAGATTTTAATATGCGCAAAATTGAGACATAAATTAAAGGCACATAATGCTCATTAAAAAGCCGTAAACGATGTGCACACAAAAGCCAGCATAAAACAAAAAACAAAAAGCAAATATTGTATATAAAACTGGGAGGTACTATACGTAAATCGGGGGCCTCTTGGGCATTTGGCAGCAGATCAAAGAGCAAACAGCAAAAAACATTTTGCTCATAATTTAATCGTTTCGAAATCTGAAATTAATTCATTTTGAAGCCGTCTGCTTAGGCAAATCAAAATAAACTAGGCGCAACGGACACAGATCCACAGCAACAAGCAGATATGTTATGTTATATATACAACTGCTAATTGGCAAGCGAGTGAAAGAGCAAAAGAGACATGGAGAGAGAGAAAGAGAGAGGCAGTAAGCAAGAGAACGACATAGAGAGGCAGCCACCCACTGTGTCGGCGCTAAGTAGGAGGCGCATGTTAAGCAGTGCGAGAGAGAGAGAGAGAGAGAAGGAACCATTACAAGAGAGTGTAAAAGAGAGGGCGAGAGATTGCATCTGTTATTTTCTGTGTCGCATTTTTTACTGCGCGCGCAATTTAAGTTGAAATTTATGTGGAGCGCAACAAACAAGCGCATTAAAAATTGAATGAAATCAACAAAACAAAACAAAACAACAACAACAGCAACAAAAACAAGAAAAAATGTGTTAAACGGCACATGTTATTTAAAAGCATATTTAATAATTCTCTTTGTTTTTTGTGTTAAGGGGGGGAAATTTGGCAAATACTTTGAGAGCCTTCATTTGAGAGCTCAGACCATTTGTCTTCGCCCAAGCGTGGAATATTTTTGGCATAAAGAAATTTGTTAATTTGTATTTGACTGTGAAATTAATGATTAAACACACAGACACACACACAGATGTACGGAAAACAAAGCCATAAACTACCAATATAAATAAATTTGCTTTGCTTTGGCACAAGCATCCATGTGTTTGTGTGTGTGTGTATCTGTGTGCTGCACAATACATGCACATAAAATATTTAGCATTGCTCACACGAGCTTAGATTGCATAATGCATATTTTATGAATGTTTTCCAGTTCTGTTCCCTTTTGATTCCCCCTCCTAGCAGCTGAATGCCACGAGATGCGGCGCCACAAAAAGTGTTGAGTGTAAAAATAAAAGTGCGGCTTTGCGCTAAAAATGCCATTTTAAAGCCAATGCGGCAACAAAAGAAGTCACTACCACAACAACAACAACAATAACAACTGCAAAAATCTTAAAAAAAAAAAAAAAAAAACACAATATTGTGTACTAGCCAAAATGTACTTTAAAAAAAAAAAAAAGAAAAAGTGCAAAGTTTGCCTGACAGGATTTAGGATTTGACCCGCAGTTTTTGGCTTGTTTGGCTTTCCGGCTGACTGCCTGATCAGCTAGCAACTTGGCCAGCTGACTCACAATTGCACTGGCAATGGGAATCACAGTGGTGTTCAGCTCTGCTGATGTCAATCCATCATTTGTTCTCTCGATTTGTGTATTTGTGTACCATATATATTCGAGATAAAACTGTATTGCCTTTGGCTTTTGCTTTTTGCACTTTGCTTTCGCTCGTTATGACCGAACATTTGTATTTGGTCATAAATAAATAATTTTCAAATCAGACACAGCTTCAGGATGAGTTCACACGTTTTAGCCGGTGTTTCGGCATTAATGATTAGCCATCAAATTGCATAGTTGGTTTTGCCAATTTCGAACAAACAAATGAATCATAAATATCTGATTAGTTAAAGGAGAAAAAGTATATTTGTGGGTGATTGAGGAATTACGTTGATACTGCATTCATTAAGAATCAATACATAAAGTAATACATTATATATGTGGAGGAATGTTTAAATTGAAATTTAACTATTTTTATAATATTATTTATTTAATAACATTACTGAAATTTACTTCTACACAATGTGGTATGCATACAAACTATTATTCAAATAGTTATAATATTTAATTTTAATTTATTTCGTTCTGACATACAAGCAAAATTTTGTATTTTTAATACAAATATAAATGCAAATTTTATATGTATCCTGTCAAATAACACTGCCTTAGTCTATTTATACCCCTTGTTTTATTTTATAACAATGATAGCATAGCCATAAAACTTACATAAGTAACTAATGTATAAACTGTACAATCATATATTTATAATTTATGCATATTAACTATTTACTTTGCAAATTTTCTTCATTTTTACTAGGTTTGATTTTCCAATCCTATAGCTAAGTGCACTTGCTTGTTGATCACCTGAGACTATGTCGATTGTCACAGTATTTTATGTTTCACTTTTTATTACGACATTGTGGGGAAACAACTTCCTTTTAATAAGTTCATAAAGTTTCTTGTTGTCTGCAAGTCAACTTGGTGGCCAATAGGCCGTGAATGGGAATGAGTTGTTGCCGCCAATGTGGCATAAATGTCAGTGTCATATGACAAGATGTTTCCCCTTGCAACCTTGCAACCAACGTTGCGTCGCAACCCCAAAAGGAAAGTATGTATGATGCTGCCTTTTTATAGAAATTAAATGACTTCAGACAAAATATGAAACATAAAGTCAACACTTCAATAACGTATCTCGAAGGCGAACGGGAACAATGTGTCACAGATGCCGAAGAAGAAGAAGTAGAATCAGAAGCAGAAGATGAATAACAACAAGAGCAACAACAACAATAGCTCATCATAAATCCCAGGCCACATTTGTTGTATCACCCAAAAGATACAAAGACTTTTTAACACTTTCGTTTGCGACAATGCGGCGACGGCAGCCAAGTTGTTAACATATTTTTAGTGTCATTTTAAAAATTTAAATTGTCGTAATCGTAAATTAATTTCATGGCACATAAAAACGCAAAACACCATACAACAAAACACATAACATAGAGAGATAGACAAAAAGGGGAAACCGAAACAGAATGACACAAAAACGGAAACGTAATCAATGTCTTTGCTGAGGTTTCTGTTATGACAAACAATAACTCTGGATTTGTACTTTATAACGCAATTGATTCAGATTCAAAATACGAAAAACGGATTTGAATCGAGATTCATTTTATGGCCCAGAGCTCAGTTGGCGTTTTCGGAAATTCAAATTGCATTTTACGATACGAAACCAAATGAAATTTGGCTGGCAAATAAAGCATGAGACGGACAACATTGTTGTCGCTAAAATTAATGTGACAAAATTCATGTAAAATTTAGAAATACACATTAAAAAGTCATAAAAACATTATATTCAACTGTATCCTAATTAGCTCAACAAATTATTTTTGTTTCGCATTTCGTTGGCCTGCAAGCGATATTTGTGTCAACACTTCGCCATAATTATGCGAATATATCCGATCTGACTTGCATGTTGTCGGCGTAAAAACACAGCGTGCTATTCAAATACACTGCAAAAGATTGTGTACGAAATTTAAATTCAAATGGGATTTAAATTTATATTATTATTATTATTATTAAAATGCTTTGATGGGCTCACATTTTTCCTGAATCACATTTTAAAAAACTTTCTTAAAACATTGAAGCATTTTAAACTGTAATTTACCTTATTATGCATATAAATTTAAAAATCGTCGCATATGATTGAAATAAAACTCAGTTCTAAGTATAATTCTAAACATTCTCGGAAAAACAGATTTTCAAATCTACATAATTTCGAATTAATTATTTATAAGCGAATGAGTCAGGTCTATTCTCTCTATTCTACTCTATTTCCTAAGGTTTAAATTAAGAACATTTTTTTCCATTGTAAATTAATATTTAATACCAAATTGTTTGTGTATCCATTTTAAAATGGTCCGTAATCAAATAACAATAACAAAGTTTTCAGCTAAACATAATTTAAAAATTTATTTAGCTAACGATATGATATTAGTGCCAAATTCCAAAACACACATTTAAAAAGAACGATAAATTAAATTTTAGCTCCTGTAAAAAAACTGATAAAATAAACCTGAAATTCGTAAACAGCCTTTTTAACACAATTAGATTTAATTCAGATATCCTCTAACAGATCTTCGCCAAAAGAACTTAGCAAAGCTTAGAATATAATTTGTTAAGTCTTAAACAATGTTGTATTAGCAGACAAGAAGTTTAGAAATAAAAAACTATTAAACCCTTGAAGAAGATATTATCACTAATAATACAATATTGTATGTATGGTTAGTCGTATTATGTTTTTGCACGAAGCATGCAATGCACTGAACGGGGCTTTGCGGACCCTATAAAGTAATGAGCAACTTATGATATTCCAATATTATTTTATTTTATTTTCTTTATTTAATTCATAAGTTAAAAAGTCACACGGCAACGAAGCTGAAATTAAAATATTTTTTAAGATATCTTATTGGTGTTTTCGTTATACCTTCACTTATCAAATTTCGCTTCAGAATTAAGCAATCTAATACATATCTAATCTTGTACATATATTTCTAAATTTCGAAAATTTCTAAGAAAACTATATTATCGAATATTGACTATTCTTGACTTTGAAGATCTACATTTTTAACGGTGTATAAGAGAGGTGTATAGAGGCAGGAAATGCCAACATGCAGCTGGTGATTGCCTACATTTGGCATTTAGCGAGGTAAGAGAAAATGTTTATAAAAGTACTGCTCGATCTGAAGCTATAAATTGTGGGCGCATAAATCTATTATTGAACATGAATTCCACATAAATTTAACTTCAATAATCTGAGCCGGCAAATCGGACAGCTCCTAAATATGTTTATGATAAATTAATGCAGTAAATGCAACTTGTAAATCTGTCACGAGTCACACTAAATCATCGTGGCATAAGTAATATGCAGTTTAGCCGCACAAACATACAGATACAGAGATACAGATACATTTACTACTGGCACGCCACTGTTAAGGGCGTTCTCCCTACTTGCCTCCTTTCTAGCAGTGGCACAAAATGCTGCCACAAAAATCAACAGATGCTCAGCAGTGGATAAAGTGTACATGAGACAAGGGAGTGTGAAATTATGTGCGCTACCGCAAGTGAAACACCCCGAACTGCAGTCCACTGACTGAAATACTATTGGAATTGGAAGTGGTTAAGGCAGTGGCAGTGGCAGTGGGTTGTGCCGCGGCTAATCTATGACAGAAAACATGTAATTGGAGCTGCCAGTTGACTCTGAAGTGCCGAAAATAGTGAGACATTCCTTGGTACTTGATCAACCTTTAACTCCATTCGCAGTGAAAAGATACATTTGCATCTCCCATCTGCAATTCCCAAAACGACTGCACTACTCGTAAAGTGCTTTGGGTGGCCGCTTAATACGCGACCCCGTGCCTAATTAAAATCACAATCAACATTTTACAACAAAATGTTGTACAAATTAATTATGTCGCCGCTGTTTCCACTCCGAGCAAACAAATCGCACTCCCAACTGGCATCGCTCATGCTGCGGCTCATTGGCAAAGGAGAGGAGTCTGCAGTCTGCAGAGACATGGGAATGGGAATGGGATTCAGATTGAGATTTGTCTTCAAAATGGAATTGAGCATCGAGGCATCTGGGCGGCACTTTCTTTTTATGAGTGCTCTGCTCTGTCTTCTCGCCTAATAAGTGAAGCGTGAACTAATTGAAATTTGTTGCGCTGACATTTTGTACAAGTTTCTGCTTACAATTGAGACAGAGCGACCTATTCCTATTGGGATGCTGGGCATACTGAGTATATGGGGGCTGCTGTCGATCGTCTCTAGCTAATTAGTGCGCTTCCCGTTGCAGTTATTGTCTAATTTTAATTAATTTATCACAAAACATAAAATGGTGCAACATTCGCTCTCTTTCTCTCTTCTATCTCCCTTCGTCTAGTTCTACAAATCACTCACACGCCTCGTTGACTGCTGTGCTCTTCGCTATTGATAGCTACACAAACTGTGATCTGTGATCTGCAATCTGCGTTCCACACTCCTCACACCCTCTACCATAAATTTCCACTTGAGATTCCTGACATTGCTCGGCAATCAAATGAAATTTATGATGAGTTTTTGGGCTTCAACGTTTTGAGTTTTCAGCTTTGAGTTTTGAGGGCTGCTGTCACTCGACCTATGTTTTGGCATTGTCAACAAACAGACAGACAGACAGCAAGTAAACAACATATATACCCCGATATATCTGCCCTGTTCTGGTCTGCTTCTAGTGGCTACCAAATGACATTTCTAATGTCACTTTGATTGTGTAATTTAGATTTTATTGCTGTCATTCAGCGCAAGATGCTTGCGTTGCAAGCGAGGCATGCAACAGACAGACGGACAGGTACCAAAACGAGCAACGAGTGGCAAGAACTCACCGAGGGTCGCCTCTTGCTCTTGCTCTTGCTCTCGCTCTCACAGCCCTATGAACATACTATATATTATGTTATGTGCTGCCTGTTCACATATCATTTCATATCTTGTTCTGCAGCCGGAAGTAGTTGCATTTTATGCTAGTGTTGATGGTACAGCGAACACACTTTCTAACAACTTAAGCAACTTTTAATTTCTTATTAAGGACAGGAAGGAGTGGCAAAAAATATACTAATTATTTTAAGAAGATACAGCAGTGGTAAAAGCTGCTCAATATAATTAGCAAGTTGTAGAAAATCTTGGGTAGATAGCATCGAGTCAATGGCTGTATTTCCCTCATTTACAGTAGAATCCGGTTATAACGACTCCACTCATTGCGTACATCCGGTTAATGTGACGAAAATTCGATGACCGTTCATTATATGAAAATTAAAATGATCTTTCGGATATAACGTCGATCCCTTGAGTGTTGTTATAATCTGATTCTATTGTACTTTTATTCATATAGGAATACCTACTTCTAGTACTGAATTCTTCAAAGATTTTAGTAGTGCTTTCAGTAATGACCATATTAATTATGAACTGCGTGTACCTATCAAAGTTCAAGAGTGTAATAAGTTCGTAAAACAAATTGTAAATACATATGTTGATATATATTTCAGAAGTAACCAGTAGTAGGTATGGACAGGTATCACAAATCGTAGAAGAAAATATGAAAATAATTTTAGAAGCAATTATAAAAATACTTTAACATTTTCAGAAAATTATGATATTAATAGTTTTGGAAACAAAAAACAATGGTATTTAACATTATAAAATAGTAAATATTAAGACTGTGTCATAATTGGTTTGATTTAATTTGAATACCCTCTGAGGAGTATACTGGGTTTGTAAAAAGTATGTAACAAGCAGAAGGAGGCTTGGCAGACCCCATAACGTATATATATTCTTGATCAGCAAAACAAGCCGAGTCGATATAACCATATCCTTCTGGCCTTCTATCCATCTCTGTCTCTATCGATCACGTGTTTAGTCAGTCAATACAAGATTCTTTTTTTTTTTTGATGCCACGCCCCATTCGCCCACAGTTAGCGTAAAACCAGATATACTTCGGAACAATATGCATTTTTGGCGAATATGTAAGTTACTATAACACCTAAGGACATCAATTTTGGCATGCAGGTTTCTAGATGGAACATAAAGACAATGCCGTCAAATTTATTTGGATTCCACGCCCCCTTCGCCCAATAGAATGGGAAATTTTGCATGCCTCCTGCTCACGTAATCCTCACCGACTAGTTTTGTTACTTTGCACAGAATATGAGACGAAAAATATCAAACGATCCTGAAAATTGCATTAAAAAAGTTGATCATACAACGAAAATCGTTACTTTCAGGCGAAGCATAGCCATTGTGCAAGTAAGACAGACATACAAATACGTGTGCATCTTAAGGTCTTATAGCAAGAACTCCAACTTGAACTCATATGAGTGGAAAAGGGTATTACACGGTCGGGATACTCGGCTGTAATTTTCTTTATTGTTTGAGCTGCTTTTAGAGAACCAAACTATTAGTTCGGGTGTCTACTGTCAACAACTGGACAAATTAAATGCAGCAATGATCGAGAAGTGGTCAGAATTGGTCAAAACCGGCAATGGCTTCTTGAGCAATCCAATATATTAGTAATTAAAAAAAATAAAAGTTTAAAAATTCGTAACAATGATAATATTTAATTAAATTAAACAATTGTAAAAATAGAAGTGGAAATAAAAAAGTAGTTTAAGAAAAAGTTTGGATATTATTTTGATATATGTACATAAAAACTTTAAACTAAATAGTACTCATAAACTTGTGGATATTTGAAATCAGACTAGAATTTCGATTTTCCTCCAGTTGAACTAAGTGATATGCTCTTTCCTTTGTATTTATCTCCCTATAATTTGATCTCGACCAAATTCAGGCGCCACACAAGCACCAGAGACCCACCAAGAACTATCAGGGCGCTATGCTTTAGCAAACGGGGCATAAAATTTGCATGCCGTGTTTTGAGTGTCGGCATTATCTTTGATCCTGTCAAAGATGCGAATATAAATTGCTCAATTATGAAATATTAACTGCACACGCTGTTGCTGATGCTGATGACAAGGGAAGAACAGCGGGAGGAGCTGGTCTTCGAGGCGCAAGTTAATTACTCATTTGTTGATTGTCGGCGGCGGTTAATGAAGTATCCAACTAATTAGATTTTGAGACAAGACCGAAGTGTGCATGTCGTCGAGAGTTCTCCATGGAATTGGTATTGAAAAATGCCGCCACGGAAATTGAAAGTGAGCGCAAAGCTGTGTGTCGTGCGTTTTTCTTTGGTGGATTCTTAGCAGTCTCCTCTGCCAGCTGCTAAGACCTAAGAAAGAGCGAGTGCTGAGAGTAGTCGACTTGGGACACCAACTGACTTGGCAATTTATGGCCTTTCACTTTGACATTTTGACATAACAGAGCTATTGCCTTTTCTCTCGCTCTATATCTATCTTTTTCTTGTGTATAGTCTAGTTTCTGGCGGACGTTGAAATTAGTCGCATTCATCTTTGACAGTCGAAACTCATCACTCTGGTGGTTAATTAGACTATTTGTCAGTCTGCCTGTTGAATGTTGAATCGTTTTAGCCTTAACATATAGAAATAGCTTCCTACATAATTATGTAGGAGACTATCTGCCCACGTGCTCTAAATTCTTTTCATTGGGTTAAAAGTCAGAAAAACAGGTTGAAAATATTAAATCCATTTTGACAAATTATTTGATAAAAATCTTTTAAAACACGCTTATGTTAATTAAAAACTACCAAGTTTAATTTTGGTTGATCGTTTTTAATATCAAGCTGTAAACATTCTAATTATGTCTCATTCAGCAAAATAGACCATTGCCTATTCGCGTGCTTAAAAAAAATCTGTCAGTGTCTAACATGCTACATCAACAGACGAGTCGATTTCGACAAAATAGATCTAAAACTCATTTAACATAAAATATAGTAATGCCGTGTAACCATCTATCGGTTAAATTCAAATTAATTGCCGCCAGCGTACAATCGGTGGCGCCACCCAATAGTTTAAAAACTTTTTGGCGTCATCTATCGCTCAATGACAAACATTATTTTTATGTTGCATACTTTTCAGTGTTTGAGAAAATTGGTAGCATAAATGAATTTTAGCTTTTACAGCATACCCAAAGGCGTAATTTCACGTATGAAATACATTGGATTCTACATTTCATATCGTGTATTCTGGTTTTTTGTACAGTATATTTACCTATTACAATACATCCTAGCAATGCGTTGCAATGAAAACATTGAGCATACTTTCCGGCGTATGTAAGAGAACGTCTCATTAATATATGTGCTGCATACTTTTAGGTGCGTGCACAGACTTGAAATCTACATTTGTAAAATATATGCTGCATACTTATTTTATGTCCGACAATATTGAAAACCTTTATATTAAATGTTTTCTGCTACATACGTCTAGGCGCTGTTTAAAACCCTTTAATAGATCGCATTATAATGTCTTACTAGTTTGCGTATCTAAGCAATTTCAAACAAGCAAACAAATTTGTTCGAGTCATTGAATTAGGTGCACAGAATCCTGGAACAGTCTTAACTATTTACATCGCAATATACAAAAAAACGAAAAGTAACAAAGCTTTTGGTTATGGAGTTGCCATTTTGTAGCTTTGCTTCATTAGTCTGGTTTCAAACCAAGAACGATGAAAATGGATGTGTACTTTGCGCCATCTATCGGATCTGCTGAACACCAGCAAGGACAAACCGCACAAAACTTTTATTTTTAAATTTTGCATAGCATACTTTGAAGGGCGTAAATTGATATTAAAAATGCAATAAAAGAATGCTGTGGTTGTTTTAAAATAGTATCGTATCTACGCCATTGGATGTCTGCTGAGCTTTTGTATAAAATATGCTTCTTACAAGATACAGATTTACCAGGAAGCAAAGCAGTATTAGGGTAAGCACATACACTTATCAAATTATGGCCAAGCATTTGATCTGAACAGTTGTATACTTGAACTATGAGTGCGTTCATTGCCACTCGAAGTCCGCAGTCTAAACGAAAGGAAATTCCGCCTGAAATGTTTAGCCAGGCGCACAGGAACGCTTGATAGCAGCTCAATCGCATTCCAAACCGCGTCATCAGCATATACAGAAGTAAAACAACAAAATATCTAAAAAGCGAAAGTCCATGTGAGTGAGTGTGTTTGAATGTGAGGGGTGTGTTCTCTTGAAATTGCCACTCGTTTTAGGGGTGGGTTTGTCGAGCAGTGACGTGACGCTGTTTGCCGTCTGACAGTGGCACAATTAGATTTTATGTGGATTTCTGTGGACGACGCCTCTGCACAGGGAAACGCGAGTCTCGACTCTGCCCGCCCAGTGGGTGGGACAGACACAAAACCTTCGCTGGGTCCAGATCCAATAATGAGCACTTTCAGCGAGTACGGGCATTGGGTGTAACGGTACCATGGGCGGCTACCGCTCAGCACCGGCTTGAATGGTCCGGACTGGTTCTTTGCGATTTATCACAAGAATCCCCGGGCAAAGAACCTCGGCAGCAGCAGCAGTAGCAGTAGCAGCAGCAGCAGCAGTACGAGCTGTGGGTGCGTCGCATTCAACTAGACACGTGTCCATCAACGATTTAACCCTTCTTAAGGTAACGCCCGCCCAAGGATTACCAGGCGAGCAGCGCTGTCAGTTGGCAGCGATGCCCACCAAACTGATACTGCGCATGTTCCAGCCAATTGCTGGGTAACTGGGCGTGCTCAACGGGGCGGAGTAAAGGCCAAAACGAGAGACAAACCCAGCTGGTTTCGGTTTTGGTTTTGGTTCTGGCAGGGGGTGCACTGGGTTTAACGTTAACACTGACACCACACGGGGCATGGCCACGTTACATAACCATAACGATAACGCTGTCGAGCGAGTAAGTGAGTGAGTGAGTGAGTGAGTGAGCGAGTGAGCGAGTGAGTGAGCGAGCGAGTGCCGTGCAACTGGCACAGCCCAAAACCGGTTAACAGTTACGTCGTAACTAGGAGCAACCTTAGAGTAACAGGCAAACAGAACGAGCAGCGCTGACAACAATTACTACGTTGTTACATTGTCGGATTTTAGGGGTGGTTGTCCATCGCTCAAGGTCATCCACATTCGTTGCTCGCTTGTTTGCATTTTGCCCGCCCCTTGGCCTTGATACGCTCTCAGCAGTGTGTGTGTGTGTGTGTGTATCGCACACTGACGCACCGCAACGTGTCACACACTGGCACACATTCTTTCGTGGTAGATTTTTGAACAGGCGAACAGCAATCGCAGGCAGTAAACACGCATTCCACACACTTTTAGCTACAACATAATGTGGTTCACGCACATACACACCGATCACAAGTGTGTGTGTGTGTGAGTGTGTTGTGATTGTTTCTTTATCTGTATCGAGAAGGGTGGGTTTTTAGCCTGCCAAACATGTGTGAAAGAAAAGCTTGACATTGCAAAAGCTCTGCATGGTTTGTGTCTCTGCTGACTTGCAATGGGAATACACTTTAAGGACATCGTTGCTTTATGCTTTAGTTAACTTAATTGTTTGCGAATTAAATTAAGTTCTAGATAAGCGTGTTTTACTTATAATTGTGTAATCTTATGTTAGACTCGTAACCAGAAACTCTTAGTTCAGTTGCTTTACACACACAGTCACTTGTTAAAGTCCATCGAGTACATTATTACAGGTTACTCTATTTATAGATAATCACTTTCTCATTATTTCCTCTTTATTTTCGATGAGACAGCAAAAGTATTTAAAACTTAAGAAGAAAGAAATTTAATACAATGAGAATCTTATAATTGCAATTTTTTAAGAACTTATTGAGTAGAATATTGAAATGTATTAGAGGTCATATATCTTAAAAACAAACCTTTTTTTTTTAACGAAAAGATTTTACTATATTCAATAACATTTACACATATGAATCTATGACTAAAACAAGATAATACTTGTTACCTCTATGAGAAATTTTTCAAAACAAAAAGTTTAAAATCATTTCCATTATGATGGAATACTTAAATAATTACTTCCGGATATCGAAAAAGAAAGATAAATACTTTTGTATTCCGACCGTGTAATACCCTCAGACTTTCATTTTCAATTATATGAGTTCAAATCGGAATAATCGTTGCAACAACTTAACATGCAAACATTTCTGTACATCTGTCCCGCTTGCACGTCTTTTTTCGTTTACGCTGCAGCAGAGCCCAGTGCAATGTACGTAGTACGTGCGCCTACTGCCTTTTCGATTGTAGGATACCTTTCTTGAATTATTATCCGACCTTTTCAGGCTTGTTTGATGCTGTTTGTTACCAAACTATACGTTAAGAAATACATGAGTTAAATGCATGCACAATTTTCAATTCGTTTTTTTGTTTCTTATAGTGCAATGTCATTGTATTTATATTGCATCTAGGAACATGCATGCCAAAATTGATTTCGCTAGAAGGTTTAGTTACTAAAACGTTTTCTCAAAAGCATGTATTTTTTTCGAAAATGGTGGGCGAATGAAGCGTGGCATCACAAAAAAAAGAAACAAACTTGTATTGACCAACTTTGTTGTTCTTACCATCTCTGAGATCCTTTTGGCTTCCTATGCTAATCAAAAATTTCTATTTTATGAGGTCTGCCACACCTCCTTTGCCTGTTACTTACTTTTAACAAAGCCAATATAACCCTCAGAGGGTATACAAACTTGTATTATTTTGTATTAAGAGTTAAATTTTAAGCACTGTTATTCAAGGTATAATCTTTTATAATTAAACATATTTTAAAACATATACTTATTTAAAAGTGTGCCAAATGTGTATAAATTTCTTTATTTAAATATTATAAACCTTGCTCAAGTATGTCTGTGGATTCCCGATGTCATGTTTGGGACCATTAAATGCTTATATTTGTTGTCTGCTTAAAAATGCTGCCATACTATTTATATAAACTACGAGAAATGCGATTTCGATAATCCGAAATGTTTACTTGTATCGTGTGTATGTGTGTGTGTGTGTTGTCTATTATCGGACTCAATAATATTAGCCATTTGTTAAATTGCTTGCCGTGATAAGGAGCACAACATAAACGCTTTTGTAGTCACAACACAACAATAAGAATTGTGTGCCGGCCAACACTTTAAACAATGAAAAGTGCCAACTAAAAGTAGACGAGGACATAGGAAACAGGACACACCCTGGACACTGTTGATGTCTCCGATGCGGATGACGATGATGATCGTGATGATGATGATGATGACGATGATGGCACTCACTTGTCATTGTTGTTGCAGCAAATTGCTTTTATACCCGTGCTCGAGTATCGCATATGAGTTTGAGTAGCACTCAAAATCGCACAAGGAAATAACACAGCACAAAGACAACTTGGACTAAGTTGTCATTGCGTGTTTTCTACAAACTGACAACACAGCACAGAGCTTATCTCAGATGGACAAACACAAAAGCAACAACGAGTCCTTTGTATCCGCAGCAGTGACAGTCAGTCAGTCAGTCAGTCAGTCAGTCAGTCAGCCAGTCAATCAGTCAGTTATAGTAGTTATTGAGCAGACCAAAGGGTTCATACGCATCAAGAGATCAAGATCATATCAAGCTGTTGCAGCCACTAGAACAGCTGTTTAATTTGTTCACTAACAAAAATACAAAGTAATTAAAGCAAGCAAGTGGCTTTTAAGTGCCAGTATCCGAGTGGCCAAGTGGGTGAGTAGGTAAATGGGAGGACTCGAAAGGGGGGGATTTAGGGGGCTGTCTTCAACTGTAAGTCATAAAATTTATTGTCCTTCCGCTTAGCGCGATGCGTTGCGTCGCGTCTATCACAGCACATACTCGTACTTGTTGTTGTCCGAGACTGAGACGGCGATAGCGAATAGCGAACAGCGAATAGCGAATAGCGACCCAGCCCGTTTGACTCTTCGTCGTTGTCGCTTATCTAAAGTCAAAACAATTTTCATATATTTTCCAGGCAGACCAACAACAACAACAACAGCAACATGACGTGCTTTTCATAGCTGCCTAACACGCCATTCCGCAATTAGCATTGGCGTACAAACTAATTTGCGCTGCGGGATGCGTCCTGCACCCACATGTTAATTAACAGCTATTCGCACAGACGGACATTCGGTTGGTCAGTCAGAGAGAGAGTGAGTGAGTCTGAGTGTGGGGACAACTTTGCTGGCCATCATTTGTACTTAAGTTGAATTTTATTTTGTGAACAATTATGCTAATTTGTTAAATAAATAGGCACGCACACTGTGCAATGCTTGCAAAATGGCCGTCATTCAAGTTAAGTTTTATTACGACTGCTACTTTTTTATTTTATTGCCAGCTCACTCACAACAAGAGAGAGGGAGAGATAGACAGATAGGAGAGGGAGAGAGAGAGACACTCAAGACACGGCTTTGACATGGTCGCTCCAATTAAGTTTGCGTTTGCCATTTAATTACTCTAATACGCCATGGACGATTCAAGCACTCCATCCACCGCCTACCGCCCACCGCCTACCGTCCACAGTCCACACCACAGGACACCCTCCCTAATGATTCTCCATGTATTTGTGCGCGTGCCGAGCATGGAAATTAGTTTGTACTTTTGCTGTGGAGCCACCTTCCACCAGCCAGATGCCAGAAGCCAGCTGGTTGGCCAGGCCACACCTCAAAAATTGGCTACGCCATTTGTTTTAAGCCGGGACGCCATTGCTGGCAAGTTATCAAAGCTGTTTGACATCCACATTCATTTGTCAAGCTGTCGAGCCATGGAGGACGAATCTGTGCCGGCTCCAAATGTAAAATCAAGCTGACAGAATGATAGAATTAATTAGTTTTAACCTTGCACATTTGTATGTATGTAGAGCATCAGTATTTTTGATTAAAAACTTTCAAAAAAATATCGTATGCGTGGCGAGCAACTTCTCAAGTTACAAAATAAAGTCATAAATATGCAAATGATGTTGCTGCCACAGAGCGAGCGACCCAATCAGACTTTTCATCAAGTGGAATATGACGAAATTGACTGCTCTAAGGGAGGTGAAGGGAGATAGGTAGTCTTTCGACACGGTGTCCTCGACCCACACTCAAAGCAAAAAAAAAATAAAGAAAAACAGACGAGCAGACAAACTGACAAACTGAAACTGAAATCAAAGTGAAATAAACCCAACAACTTGTGCACAAACAAAACAGGCAAAGCAAACGCCAAATGTCCTGAGCGAAAAAGAACAAGAAAAATGTCGACAGCATCAAAAGTTTTCCCTCACAGCGAGTATCCACTGTTGATGACTCTGGACCAGCCTTTTATCTTTTGGCTGCTGGGAAAACTCGAATGTGAGAAAAGGAAGGAAGATTTGTTAGCCAATTTTTGATTGCAACATTTCGCACCAAACACCAAAGGCAAAACAGCAGCAAAGCACAGCATGCCACGTGCAACATGCCACTGTAACAGCCACAAACGAAAGATATGTTAATGATAATTTTAATATTTTCTCTCTTTTTTTTTTAGCCCGTGACATGGCTCACTTTGAGTTCGTCTCAGCTTTTGTTGTTTAATTTGTATGTACACACATATACACTCATATGAAGCGGTGTGAGTGTGAGTGTGTGTGGGGGGCGTGTCAGTAGGGTACCCCATGCGTCAGTTCCAATTCTTCGCCAGGAGCGACAAGTAATTTTACTTGGCAAAATAAATTGCACAAAGTTTTTGCTGCTTTCATTTCCCTTTGCTAGCTGCTCATCGCCCCTACCACGCCCCTCCCACACACATTTTGCTTTGTGCCTCTTTGTATGTTATCCTCGTGTTATCCACAATATATGTTCTAGTGTGTGTGTGTGTGTGCTTATTGGCCACAATTTACGTTTTATTTGCTCTGATTTTGCTAAGTACTTGTGACCATTTCTCGCCTACAGTCTCAAGTTTTTGCAGTAAACTGTGCGACTTGTGATATAAATTTTTAACAGACCTACATACACACACAAATGCATGTTACTAAAAGCATACACTGAGAAATATTTCAAACTAAGCTTAGATAAAAATTCGGAATAAATTTATTAGATTAGAAAACTTGTGAAAGCATTGAACAAAAAATATTTTATTTACACATTAATTTTATGTTACAATTAAAACTCGAAAAATAATAATTGTACTATTAAAACATAGATTTTAACTCGGATAATAAAATGTTTTTAAAAATAGATAGCAGAACTTTGATTTTATGATCACAAAAATCAATGATATATTTTTAAAATTATAACGACAAACTCATAAACAGTTACGAACATAAATTAAGAATTTGTTTTAATAAATTTCAAGCTACAAATTCCTAAAAGATGAATCAAGATCATTCTTGAAAATAATTTTTAAAACAATTTTTCTTTTCAATCCTTTTTTTGCAGTTGTCTAATGAAAGCCAATTATTAATTTCCCAACCCCAAAAACATTTGAAAAAAATAAAGTTTTTGATCATAGAAATTACATTTAGATCAAAAATTCTTGTATTGAGAACTTCACATCTTTAAGGTTTATTTTCTCAAGTTTTGACCATTTTTCTCTAAAATGTTTTAAGAAGACCTTAAATTGTATGACGTGTATTTTCGATTTATTAAAGGAAACGTTTCTGATTAAGTTTAACTAAAAAAATTATTATGTTATATTTCATTTAATAAATAATTAACTAGAAATCAAAGTGATTCTCAGAATAGATTACACTTAGCTGTCAATTTGATATAGAATTAGACAGGCTTGATGGGTTCGAAATATAATATTATGTGTGTTTTGGACTGCGATGTTGTAGATGGAGATGCACATCTCATTTCTAACGTAGCACCTGAATTTGCCACATACTTGGTATGCATAAGTAGCAACTGTCGTACACACCTTGCCACCACCAAATGTTATCTGGCAAGTCAAGACATTTTTCCATATTTTACACAACGTAAGGTAGGTGAGGCAAGGGAGGAGGAAGGCCAAAAAGAGGAAAAGCCAGGCAAAACTTTTGCCACAACTTGTCGTGACATTTCTTTCCTCTTCAGTTTGCCCTCTTCGCTCTGTCTCTTTCACTCTAGCGCCGTCTTTATTTCCATTTGCAATTGCATCTCTTTCTAGCAATTTCAAATTTAATTCGCCATTTTGTGGCATGCGAACCACCCAAGTGAGCAAATCCACCCCACAGCCACCTAGTCACACCACCGCCCACCCACACACCGCCATCTTGTGGTTTCTTTAGACTCTGCTATTGTTGTTGTTGCGGTTGTTGTTGCTGTTGCTGCTGATGTTTTGCATTGCCTTCGTTTTGCTTGCTTTTTATTACATTTGCTGCTTCTGCTTCTGCTTCCTGCATAAAAATGTGGAAATTCCTGAAGACATTTTACTTTGCAATTTCCTTACGAGTCGTTAAACATTTCCAGGCTATGGCAACAACAACAACCACAACAAAAACAACAAAAACGACAAACAGCAACAAACAGCGACAGCAGCAAAAGTTAACAAAAACTAATTTAAAAATTCAAATTTGCTTTCCGTTTTTATATGCGCCACAAACTGTACATTTATATGACTGTGTGAGTGTATCTGCATTTGTGTTTGCTGCATGTGTATGCGGTGTATCTTGTGTCCTGGTAATTTGTATTCTTGTGGGTTTATTGTTAATCTCCTTGTCGTGCTGATTTTCCTTCTTTTGATATTTGAGTTTTTTGTATGCATAAAATGTCGGCAAATTCGTTATAATTTGAAATTATAAAAATAAACGAGTACTGAATGTGAAAGTAGCTCATTTGAACAGCTTGCGAGCATGGCAAGTAATGATTAAAACGAATTAAATAAATTATTATGTTACATTATAATTGTAGAATGTATTTCCAAGTTTCGATTTGCAAATTTAAATATATATAGTATTTTTATAAATTGACGTAGCTAAAATATATTTTAAATTGATTGAATTGCAATTTCTAGTTAGCCTTAAATGAACCCCAATGAAATGTTATTGGTTTATTCACTGACATTGCCAATTGAATTGATATAACTCAAAATTACTTAAGTTAATGCAAAATCGTGTCGCCAGGAGTTAATTATCCATGAAATATATGCAAACATTTTGCAAATCTCAAAGCAGTGTACATAAATAACACACAACTACAGCACAGACAGTGTCGCTCTGTCGCTTTGTTGCTCGATGTCTGCGTGTTTTCATCATAAAATAATGCAAATTTCAGCTCATTAATATCAATCAAATGATTGATAACACAAACACACATACACACACACCATGGAAAATGCTGGCTGAGTGGCAATTTCAGGTTTTCACCCCTTTTCGAGTGATCATCGGTCCTTAATAAATCCAGTGACAATTGTTACATTAATGTCAATAAGCCAGAGATACAGCAATTTTGAAGCATTTACATGCAGTTACTGCGGCTACATTTGTATCTCATTTCGGGCATAGGCCTCGTCCTTTTCCTACTTTCGTCCCCTTTGCACCCCTTTTTGGTCATAATATTTGACTCGTGGCTGCATAAACATTTCCATTCTCTATTGAGCATGTGGATGTGGATGATAATGTTGTTGGCATTGTTAATGTTAATGCTGGCATTATTACTTTGACACTTTGCCTGCTGTTGGATTTAGCTGCGAAACTCAACAACCCACCAACTTACTCACTTTTCCGACACTTTTCAGCAATCTGTCAAAGTGTTAGATACAAGAATTAACTCTACTCTTCTCTGCTGTCTCATCAATCAATTTCATTTCATTCCTCCACTCAACATATTTATTTCTTTATTTTGGCCAAAGGGAATCTAACTAATGCTAATTCATGATTGTGATTTAGACAATTGAATTCCCATTAGCCGTATACGTAATAACTAATATTGGAACCAACTTTAATGCACGTAATTATACTGATATTATTAAACTATTATTTTTAGAGAATTAAAATGTACACTATGTACACATAGGCATAAAATATAGCAATTAGCCATAAATTAAATGCCAATTAACCCATCAGCTTAACAAACAAAGGGTCTATGAAAATGTATTCCACCGCATAACTGCATGCGTAATTGCAATTATCAAATTAAGCTGAATTCTTTGTGGGTTTAAGCAATTCGAGGTACAAATATGAGCGAGCAAAGTGTGCTGGACTAAATAGTACCCTGTAGGCCATTTGGAAAAAAAAACATTGCTATATAAACAACTAAGATTTGGTTTAAGATTAAAATTTATGTTTTATACTATTTCAGAGCATTAAAAGGACTATTATTCAAAAACAGGACTAATAATTAAATTAATTAATTTAAATTAATTTGATTGAAAGTATTGGAAATGCCAATAGTCGAGAGCCGAGAGTCGAGAGCCGAAGGACTATGTTTAACACCAAATATGATATAAAAAATGTTTTAAAACCAAAAACTTTATCACATCATTCGCAGATTTCGAACAAAGTTGGTATGGCAGCTAAATGTTGTAGGAAGATAAAACTACCGTTCACGGACTAAGTGAATTTTGTTTAGATTTCTCAAATACTTCTTGAGGTATAGAATCTGGCAAAAATAAACTTGCTGTGAGTGTAGCTAAGAAGGATCTACATGCCAAATTTGATGGCATTCGCCACGGACAAACTTAAAATTTTTAAAATATATTTGTAAATAATTTATATATTTTGAGTAAATGTTTATTAAAAAGTAACGTTTTTAGCATTCAGATTATAACGTTTAAGATTCTATATAGAAGATGAATGTTCTTTGTTTACAAGTGCGTTTAATTGTAAATATTTTTAAACAAAAACTATAATGTTAATGCAGTGGTGTATACCTTTCTAGACAATCTTGCTACTGGGTGTTAAAAGTAAAAAATTCATAACATAATTATAGAACACAATTAAAGTACGACGATGGCAATATAATTAAACTGTTGACCGAAGTTGACCCCAGCTGACAACAACAACAACAACAACCAGTGAAGTACAAAAATAAACTGACAGGCGCATAGGCTCGTGGGCAGCCTAATTAATATGTTGTCATTTGGAGATGCAACAGAAATATGAGTGCGACACACCCAGCTATGTATCTTGCAACAACTATCTGTCCGCCTTTTGTTGGTATATTGTATAGCCGTGGTCCTCGACTGACATGGGTCCTCGAACACGAATCCACGTAGACAAACTATTTAACTTACTGTTTCACTAACTGACTGCACTTCTAACGTGCAGCGTGCCCCTTGCTGCTGCATGCAACTGAAATCGTCACAGCTTATTGAACTCACACACACTCCAACACACAGTGTCTGGTGTGGTCAGTTGAGGGGTAACCCCTCGCTTTACCTGATCTACCTGAGTTCTATGTATAGCACACGCCGGCAACATTTCTAAACATTTTCCAAACACTTTCTGCGGTTTTAAGTGTGCCTGACAGTTTTATAGTTTGCATCAAATTGCTCTAATTCGTTAATTTATAAAACTGGTCGCGACTTTGGCACTCTGCTCAAATTTTAAGGACGAAAGTATTTCTTTTATTGCCCAACGACGGTCAATGAACCAGAGGGTAACCCAAAAAATTAAAAGGAAAAAGATGACACATGCGTGTTAATCTCTAATTTGCTAGACGATCATTGGCACACACACACACACACGTATATAACCCTTGGCACAGCCTATAGACTAGATATATATAAACGTATATACAAATTTAGAGACAGCGGGGCGTAGAGCACAGGGGACACAGTACGTGGCTGAACAGGACCTTCTGCTCGACGTAGGAGTAGCATTTTAATTGCCAAAACTCGGCGTGTGTCGAATTTCGGTATCTAAAGTTGTTTTTCACATTTTAATGGCGCTATTTTCATTAGGCAAATGTGTGTCCGCATTTTTATTTTACTTTTTTGCTTTTTAGATAAAAATGTGCTTCTCATTAGCATATAAAATGTATGGATAGACGGGTGGCAAGGTGGATGGCGGGACGGAAGAAAGGGAAGCAAGGTTGAAGGAGTGAATTGTCCTTTTCATTTTTAATGTGTATATACACATTTATTGCATATTCATCATTTTAATTGCTTGTTTTTATACTAAATGACTCGATAAGGCTTTTAAGGTTATTAAGTGTAGCTAAAGATGTCGCATGTCCTGCGGCCTTAAGAATATATTTGTCCTCAAGTGAGTCAATTCAACTGTGCTCTGCAAAATACTTATAAGAAAATGGCAACAAAAACATCAATATTATGGAAAGAGCGCATAACAGGTAAAGATTTTGAAGAATGCATGACTTTTAGATACTCTATACAAAATTCTAAATATTTTCAGAACTAGCACACATTGTCTTTTAATATACCCAGTGCTAACTGCTGACTCTAGGGTATGAAGAAAAAATTATAATCAGGATTCTTACTACACTTTACTTTATATTATTCAAAATATTAAACACAAATTATATAAAATTTGTTTGAAGATTGACAAAAAATTGGTTTTGCAATAGCATACCCTTTCACTGACTGTTTTATAGGGTGTACAAAGGGAATGCCAGCAGCTGGGGCGACGCAATGAACAAGGTGCAGGATATGATTACTTTTGCCTTTGTCTCTGATTGTGGCTGTGAAGTCAAGAAAGCGTATCAGGCTCGTAAAGCGTAGAGCAAAGAGATTACTTTGCCAACGAATGAATGAATCCGAATAAAAAATGATCAATGCAATGAAAATGATTGTCTGTGCATTGTAGCGTTCATTGCTTTACAATTGAGCGCACAAAGTAATGCAAAAAGTGCTGCAAGGGGCAGCTTCCAAAGGCATGCGGCAGGATACACAATGAAAAACGCGCTTACTTCAAAGATAACAAGTATTTTTAATGACAACAAATGCACAAATTGTAAATGAATAACTTCACAAGTCACACATATTTTAGATAACATTTTTGGTTTGTAAATATACTTAAAAATTAAACTCATCCATAACAATTGCAACCGCAGCAGCCACAACGACAACAGCCGCAACCACAGCCGCAAGAATCCGCATCAGGACTATCGAGGGCAACACTTGGAGCAGGCGCAGGATCTGCGGAGACAATGCACTCCTGCACTGAGCAAAGCAGGACTGCGACCAGAATCAAGAACTTCAGATTGAACATTTCGATATATGTAAGTATTGGAACTGTATGATTCTACAAAAAATGTGAGTCTTTTTATAGGTGTCAAGCATAACCCGCAATTGTTTGAGCAGTTGTCTAGAGGT
Organism: Drosophila tripunctata; assembly: GCA_035047385.1. NCBI lineage: Eukaryota > Metazoa > Arthropoda > Insecta > Diptera > Drosophilidae > Drosophila > Drosophila tripunctata. The sequence goes on along the minus strand of JAWNPS010000130.1, from coordinate 855,190 downwards.
GCCCTTTAGCAAAACTGCTTTATTTATAATTAACATTAAAGTAAATTATGCCAACCCGAAAATTATACTGTGCCAGCACAGTGCCCGCAACATCTGTCAGTGCGTTTACTACTTGCTAGCTAATTCTGTTTCGCTCTCACACATATTAAGAAATAGTCAACTTTAAAGTTTTTCAACCGATCTTAATAAAACTTTTAGTATCGCTCCAAATCAAAATGTGTTGAACACCTGATAACTTTGTTAAGGATGAGTTCGATATAACATGAAAAATACTAATAGCTTGCAAATATTTTAACGGAGGCCAGAGTCGTTTATATGCAATGACTATAATGAATCAGATCTGCCAACATATCATGAAATTTCAATATATTATCGGGTAATATCGCTGACATCCTTACGGGTGAAATTCAATATAACAATTTGCTGATCAAAAATACATATATGCTTCTTATATTCTGTGTTTGTCGGTTATTTACTATAAAAACGTAATATAGTTCAATTATTTTTATCAAAACCATTATTGGATTTTACGATAAAAACAAATTTATAAATAATATTCGCTATTTGTAAGTTGATTAAATATTTGCGCCATCTGTTAAAACGATACGAAAGCTGTAGAACTGTCTGTAACCAAAGTAACTATACTTGCAATGAACGGAATTATTTCAGCTGCTTAATGTTTTAGTAACAAGTATTTCAGTAAAAAGCTTTTAATTACAGTTCCGAAAAAATTTATGTAGATTTGTCATATATATTTTAATAAATTTGTTGGAAAATTAAAAACAAAAAGGTTTTTATAATCGAATTTCGTATAATATATAATAGGTTTTATATTGTGGAAAAAATGCAGAACATAAATATAAAACACATTCTTTTTAATTGAAATCAGTGTTTTCAAAACTGTTTAGGTTTCAATTTGTTGCTTTTGCTTTTACTTTGAATTCAAAAAATTTAGAAGTTGACGTATGTAAAAGTTGTATTAGATTTTGCGAACACTCGATTTTTGGAAGTTTGAAGAGTCGAAAATTTAAAGCCAGAATATTTGACTATTAATAAATTGCACTCATCTTTCAGTGCTTACCTACTGTCAACCATCTTTTAGCATTAAAAAAATGTTATATAAAAATAATAAAAATGAAAATATTTGACTTTGTCTTTACTCCTGCTAGCAGTTACAAAATAATATCGGGATACAGTTGGTAGTTTTTCGACTGAATAAACTTTTAGTAGTCAACAGTTCAACATCCAGAAGTCGACTGTTTGAAAAATTGACTGTGACTTTAAAACCAACTTCTGAATTATTTAGTAATTTTTTAAAAGTTTTTTAAAAGACAAAGAAAAGTAGAACATATTGAATTATTCCACTTTGAATGTAAGTTTTCAAAACCGGATTAAAAGAATAGAATTAATATGAATTACTTCTGAATACATTAAAGAAGTCAAGTGTTTCGTAGAAATATCCTAACCTTAGCATAATAAGTAATATTTCGATCATAACTTATTGTATTGAATTGGGTTGGTGCGCGAAAGTGGTGTCTCAATGAAATGATTCTAATAAATTATAAGAAATCATAGATTCATAAAATTAAACCTAAGCAAATGATTAATGAACTAACTTTTTTATCCGAGCCCTTCGAAAATATGGTGTGTCTGTTTGGATTTGGTATTTCGCTACGAAGAACCAAACAGAACCTGTTCAGCGAGTATTAATCTGAGAAATAACAAATTTCAAAGTTCAAAACAAGCTGGATAAACTTGAATTTATTTATATATAAGTTTGCATTGGCAAAGCAGACATAAAATGGCAACTCTTATATTTAATAGCAGCCGATCTTTAGTTTCTTCTTCTCCGGAACGTAGCTGTATGTGACATAGGCTAAAAAGAGAGAAATATTTGTAGATTACAAGTATGATCGGACTTCGAACGGACTGGCACTGCCTACGTTTATTATTTCTAGCTGAGTATCTTCTCAACTCGCAGAGACTCTTGAATTTCATATTGATAATAGTGCCAGGCTTGTTCTTGCAACCACATGCTGGTGGAATCGGAAATTGGGCAATCACGGAACGTCCCTTATGGCACTTCTTTGGAATAAAGAATTTGCACAACCTCTCGCTAATAGGCACAAGAGCTGGTATAAAAGAAGAACATGTTAAGAAACAATGTAAAATGTAAATAAGTTAGTGCCAACTAACGTGTTTTTCTGCAACTCAAACGGGCAGCGTTGTCCTGGTTCATAAGACAAGAGTTTTGAATGGGCCGACAGACGCAATCTTCCAACACCCAGCAAAGGTTCCTCTCATAGACATTGCAACGGGGTGGTAAAATTTGAGGTGCTGGTCGGATTAGAAACGTTGACTCTGCAACGACAAACATGAAAGCTCCTAGAATGAACAGCCGGTTCATGGTGATTGTGATGATCTTAAGTAACACACAATTAATCTACAAATAGTTTAATTCTGAGGCTTTTTATACCTTTTAAAACAGTAAATGTGTTATTTGTACAGTTGTTTTATGCCAGTATGGTATATTGTATATATTTACACTGTAAAAGCCAGCAAATAATTTTATTTTTAAAATAAAAGAGGCTGGAAACGTTTAAGAGATCTGCGGGCTGCACAACAACCGGAGAAAACAACAACAACAAAAAACCCTGTTGAACCGGTTGAAGTAGAACATAAAATCTGGCACACAAAAATGTACAAAAATAAATAATTATGACACCATTTTTGTGTGCGGTTGAGTACTCGTAATTACACGCGGCAGTCATTAGCTCATTAGCATTAGAAGTGGCAAGGACTGTTGCCGAAACAAAAGTCAAACAACGCCATTAACCCTTTCCAGCAGATTCTGTGTTGGCTTAGTGAGTAAGTAATAAAATAATAAACAAAAAGTGTCATCTTTTGAAGGGCGACAACGACGATGGCGATGGCGATGACGCTGGAGTTGGCGATGGAGTTGGAGATGGCTATGGCGGTGGCAAATCCTGACGGATTTCGTATGTAATTACTTCAATTAAACCATCTGTGACAATTGCCGCAGCCAAACATGAAATTCAACTTTACTTTTAAAATTCCCAATTGAGTTGAGGCGCATTATCCTGGCAACCAACCCCCAGGAGCTGTTAACCGTTAACGTTAACGTTAACTCTACGCGCTTTTACCTTTACCTTTTACCTTTGCCACACTGTTGCCATCTCTCACTCTCACACTCTCTCTCTCTCTGCTTCTTCCCCTACTTAATGGGGTGACATTTATGGCACTTTATCAACTCAAAAGTCAATAATACCAGCCAAGCATATTACTTAACTGTGGCTTAAAAAAATGGAATATAATAATGCACAAGAAAGAAAACTGTTAAGAAAATTGTAATGCGATAAAAATGAAATTTTAAAATTTATGCCGCTTATTGTCAATTCCTTGCGATTTGGCTGAAACCCAAGATGAAATACGGCTAATACGGGGGCGTCTATAAATAAACAGACCCAAGTTTGTTATGACAACTGAAAGACGTTTGAAGAGAAACTGTAGGTGTGTGTGTGTTTGTATGTTGCAAAGAAATGTGCGCTAAGAGACGACTGCGAAATTGTTGCAGGGCATTAGCCAAATGGATCCCATAGGATCAAAATCCCACTCCAATCCCACTCCAGCTTTCCTCTTTACTCCTCCGCCACATAGATAAGTGAGGGTGCGTCTTAAGCAGCCATTTGTTGACAGTTAGGCGCTGGTCGGGGAATTTTGTTGTGAAACTTTTGCGTAATTAGGGAGTATCATTTGCGACTCGACCGACGTTGCCAGATCTTTTGGACGCTGACGCTGACGCTCTGCTGACAACTTGATTACGTTTCAACAACATTGTAAAAGTTAATTGCCAGCGCAGCCTTAAAGCCTGATGAGCATTTATCACCCTCGACGAGTTCGAGTCCGAGTCCGAGTCGGAGTCCGTAAACAACTTCTTTAGGTTTGCGTGTCACAACGTGTCGAGTCATGTCGTTTCGTTTTGCTGCTGGCATGCAAAATGTGGCAAACACAAAAAAGCGAAGCATTCATTAGGCCCGCCACATAGCGTCTTGTTACCACATTTTTCAATTATAGCACATTTCCTGCCATTTTTCCTTAGCCTTTTAGGACTTTTCACACACATACATGCATATGTATGTGTGTACGCTGTTTTTTTCTTTTTGCGCAAACAAATGAAGAATTATTGCATTTTAATTTGGCAGTCGCTGTGCAGTGTGCCAAAACAAAGTGCAGGTGGTGCAAGTGGTGGAAGTGGTGCAAGTGGTGCTAGTGGTGCCAGTGGTGCATTGCTTCGATGATTCGTGGATGATCTCAGTCTTATCGTTATCGTGGCAGCAATTTAAGCGAATTCCTACTCTAATGAAGAGCAGTTCAAAGTTCAAACCGCCGACTAATTAGTTGCTGCTTCATTAAAATGAGTAGGTATAGGACTCTCTCTCTCTCTCTTCTCTCTCTTTTCCCTGATTACCATCCAATCGTTCACTCAGCCGCTCACTCATTGTGGGTCAGTTAGCCAGTTAGTCGTATAGTCAGTTAGCCAGTTTGCCTGCGGCTGTCCCACAAAAATTTATTGTTAAAAGCCGCTAATGAATTATTTACTGCCCATTTTGCTGGCTGTCTGTCCCCTGAACATCCTTCCTTCCTTCCTGCCTTTCTTGCTGCCCGACTCCTTCACGCATTATTCAACCAGTTCACACCCTTAATTAACTGCGTGAGTGTGCATGCGTGCGTGTTACCACACTCGAAAAAAAACAAACTGAACAAGAACAAACCCTGGCTTGACTTGACTCTTGGCCAAGTTGTTTGTTTTGCCGGCAAAGTGGCCAAATTTGCGTGTAGTTCTATTGAGTTACGAGTATATTGAATGAAATTGCCTAACCAAAATTATGTTTATTAGGCATTTAATGAGCGTGTCAAAGGCTTTTCCGCCCTGGTATTAGCCAAGCTTACACACGCCGCAAGCAACTAAAACATCATTCAAAACTAGAAAGAAAAGTACAGTCGAGCACGGCCGACCCTGTAATATCCTCTACCACTCATTTTCAAAGGCGATATGGCATTGACTTTAAGTTGTATTTAGGAATCTGCCAATATTTGTATCCCAAGGTTGTTCACTTACTGAGATAAAACAATCATTTTTTCCTTGGTATCCCTAGAATTTTCTTCATTGTGGGTGAATGGAAGACTACACAGATTAAATTGACAATTCTTGCTATTATCATATCTAAAATATTTTTTTTCGTTTAATGTTGGTCGGAATCTTAAAATTTTGTTCATTATCAGAATAGGAATACTCAGGACAAAATAAAAGTAGTTTATAACATTTTTTGAGGAGTACCCTTAATATTTAAAGCTCATTCAAAGTCAACAGATTTATAGCGACTTTGAGAATGAAAAATGAGCGGGAAATTTTACTCATCTTTTAATTTGATTGGTGCTTATTGTGCAAATAAAAGAAAAATTAAATAAATAGATAACGAAAGCAAAGGTGTTTAAAATTGGTTGTTATCACTAATTTTTAGTATTTATCTCTCATTGAGTTCATATTCATCGTATTATTTGTGTATATTTTTTGACTCAAATCTATCGAATTTAGTCGTTTTCTGTGGATTAATACTTTAACACCACTCAAAACCACGCAGAAATTTTGCAGAAAGGTTATTAACAAAATTTTGTAGAATCAGGTGGTATTAATACATTTTGCCCGTTCTTGCCCCCGTTCTTGCGAAAATATGAACATTAATATTAGCGAAGACCTTTGTAAAGATATTTGTAATGGAGTTAACTCACAATTGGACTAAATATTAAGCTAGAAGAAGACAATGAAAAGATGTTGGTATAAATGTTTTAAAAGCCATATGTGGGAGGTAAAATTTATTAATTTAAAACTAATTTCAGCAATTAATTAAAACGAGAAATTTCTAAATTTATTTTAAGTCAAACTAACATTAAAACAAATTTTCAAGTCTCTAGCTTCAAATTTACAATTTTTATAGTATTTGTATATTAAATTTTCATGTGGTTAGCAAAATGCGTAAGTCTATAGCTGTATTTGAAAGGTTAGTGCCAAAAAATCAGGCTTTTTTCCCGAAATGCCTTGGCAATAAGACTTTGGTTCAAATTTCAAGTTAACAGTTGTATGTTAAGTGTATATTATTTTATTGAAGTTTTATATCTCTCACATAATTTTAATAATAGAAGAATATTTATTATTGCCTTTATTTTAATAATCGGAGAATAATGTTGTTTAACATCTATCCCAGCAGCGGGTGTAGTTCTGTCTCTGACATAAATAATATGCTTTCTCTGTACAAATCCAGGTATTCATGCGAAAGGCACCATCTTGAAGCCACAAGTGAACACACTGCTCTTTGCCAGGAAAGTCCGGTTGCCCCGCTAACCAGGAAGTAAATTGCAATGGTAATCCATTTGTTATTGATGAAAACTTATGGGTTTCCACAAAATCATTTCTCGATATCCAAAAATAATCGTCCCTGCCATGACCATTCATCAGTGTTTTAGAAATGTCCTCCATTTCCTTGGCTGTGAACTGCGTCAAACCAATTGACCTTTTCTTTGCCTTTGAAGTAGTACTTTTCACCGATCCGTTGATATAATTGAGATTCCCCATTATCACAAGACACTAATAAGAAAAAAAATAATATAAAATATACACAAATAATAATGATTATCAAATTGCCTTCTACAGCTTCTCCATTTGGATAGTTGAAGTTGTATGCAAATGCAAGACACACACAGAGTGAGAAAATTGTAAGCCGAGAACAAAACATTCTGCAATAAAGATCGACCGACGACTGCCAGCTTTAAAATTGGTCTCGTAATTTATAGCCCCCCAATGACAAAGACTTTAAATGTTTTCTACAGATTCTGGCATAAATCAAATAATATTTACTGTATTCTGGCGCTAAGTAATGCATTACTTAGTTCAGTCTTTTACTTTTTATACTTTAAGGATTTAATCAGGTTGCTTAGTGTAAGTGATATGCTAAACAACCAAATGCGATGTTTATTTCATTTCATAAGTTCTTTAAAATGACTACATAAACATTTTGCGAGAGGGTGTTTCTTATTCAGAATGCTGCTAATAGCTCTTCATATTATTTGACAGTAAATATTTATATCGAAATTGATTTGTGCACGATATATCACTGCTCTCTTCACGGCAGTCCACGTTGGTGCCTGAAGCTATAATACACACGCTAAATTATTAACAGAAATTGGTTTGCATTAGCTTTCGTGGTTGCAACCATTTAAGCAGATGAATATAATTAACGGATACCCTAAAGTTGGCACTCAACTGCTAACGAAATGTTAAACAATATAATATAAGGTTTCTCCTAAAGACGAATTATATGAGATATGTGTTATGCAAGAAATTTACCGAATTCCATAGTCAATATTACAATGAAATTTTATCAATATTTACAAAAGAATTGCAAAAGTAAATTAGAAAATTATAGTCGATTCTGACTCAAGTTCTTGATTATTTAAGAAAGAAATATTATTTTTAGCACGCCAAGATTAAATAGCCTTGCAGAGAACTGTATAAATTAACAATACATTTTACATATGTACTCGGTACTAAATACCTAATACGTATATTTGGTTTCGATTACTAAACTAGAAACACTAGAATGTTGTTCATACTAAGAATTTCTAACCGATTATTTTTGTGGCTGCTATATGATATAGTAATTTGATCAGAATTAAATTTGGTTAGCACATAGGAAATAATAGCAAATTATTGATTAAGTCACTCAATAAGCAGACAAATCATTCCGATACCCAAAAATTTTATCAGAAATTTGGTTTGCAAGTGGAATTTGGTACAAAGTGATTATAGAGTAACTTTTGTGTAGATTACTAAAGAAACACAAAAGCTGTTATACCCTCTGAATAGTATATTTGTCAAAAGTATGTTACGACCGAGCCCATAAAGTATATAAGTAACATATATATTCTTGAACAGCATCACCAGCTGTAAAGCTTGTCCGACTGTCCGTTCTAATTGGTTATAAACTAAAGTTTTTGAACCAACATATGCTTGATTTTATAACAACTAAATTTATATCAGTGTACAATATCTACGTATGTATAAAAAAAATAAAACTGCTCAATTGCTGTGTTTTGTTTCGTTGTGAGTAGGAAAATCATTCGGAATATCAATGATGACGTGCTTTCATATATATTCATATATGGTATATTCAGTTGCATCCATCAATCAAGTGCTGAATATGAATAACAATTTTAATCACTCGGAATTACGCAGAAGAGCGAACATGATGAATTGCATATTATGATGGCGTATCCTTGCAGGATATAAAAGCTGCGAGAGGGGATACATATACGGACGAACGTACGTACATACGTATTTGTGTATGGGAATAAGCGTATTCACTTGACAATCACTTTTGTTTTATTGCGATTTGCCAGCCCTGACTCATCCAACAATGAACAACAACAAGAACAACCGCACACGAAGAACAACAGCAAAAATTTCCACTTGGGATAACTTGTGAGCAATTGCAAACTGCAACTGCGGCTGAGCTCTTTTCCTCTGACTCGGCTTGTGGTTTTGAATGTGGTTGTGTGTCTGTAGAGTGTGGGGTGTGCGGGGTGCGTGGGGCTAAAGACAATGAGCGGTGCCTGCCAAATTGTTGTGGTGCAAAAATGCGGGCATATGTGCAAAAGAGGCAATCGACGACACCAGCAACAACGCAGACATCAAGGAGCAAGTGCAGCAGCAGCAGCAGCAACAACAACGAACCATTTACCAAGAAAATGAAAATTTATTGTCAGAAAATGAAGAAAAGCGGTTGGCAGTTAGTGTTTAGTTGGGAAAAGCAATCACATGGAGTTGCTGCAACAACAGCAACAGAAACAGCAACAACAACTGGAACAGCAACAGTTGCAGCTAACAAGACAATCATGGCTCTTTGTCTTTGTTTTTGCTGCAAATCCAAGGGTCCAACAAACTACTATAAGGGCTTTCTTATGTTTAAGCCAAAAAGAGCTGGTTACAAACAATAAACAATTGCAGCTAGCATTGTCATTGAAAATTGCCGTCAATTTGTAGCTCAATAGACGCTGAGCATATCACAAAAGCGAACGGGTGTCAAATCGTCGGCAAAGAGTGTAAAGTAAGGCGAAAAGAAAGCGAAATCAGAGCAAAATCCATTGGCTAATGGAAAAGATGTTGGCAAATGCCAGAAATGATAATGGCCAAACATTTAATGCACGTTATTGCTGCCCAGCAGCAGAAAAGCAATTTGCGTGTGGATTTTGGCCAGGCCATTTCACTCCAATTCCCTCTCCCCCTCACCTTAATCGCTCATATTCCTCTCTTTAGACCAACGCCCCATGTCGAGCTAATGCAGTGAAATATTTATTGAAATTGTCTGGTCTCTGGGGGCCAATGTGGCGTTGTCAGTAACTGCTATTAGGCGGGGTCTTTAACCAACTTTCAGCTGGGGAATTGGATTGGATACGAGCTGAAACAAACATTCGACTCTTTTTCCTCTAACAAAATGGCGCTGGCAAATGGTATGAGTACTCGTTGCGTACCCGCAATTTACGAGTCTCCGTTTGGCACTTTTAGCATTATTGCCCATCTGTATTTAGGCTCGAACCACACTATGTAGGGCACAAAGTTCTCACAGTTCTCTATGCTATAGGCCCGCAAAACAGCACTTGATTATAAATTACGCACATTAATGCAATTAACAACAAAAAGGCTCGCGCATTCACCTGAAAACAACAGGGCGAAACTCTGACCCGAGAGCTTGAGGCGGAGAGTGCAGTACTTCAGTCGAGTGCCACTTCAACTGGCAAAAACATATTTACCCTGCCACATGCCGCACTCCCTTACATTTACAGCAGTTCTTGTTTATATTTGCACAAAATATTAATACTGATATCGGGCTAAACAAATGCCGCAACCCGTAACGGATATGGATACTTGTAGCGACTGTTTTTGTTTCTGTGGCACGTGTCGCGCATGCGGAGCTTGCAACAAGCGAATCATTATCACACGCTTGTGGGAGCGGCGCATCGTGCACATGCGAACGTCAATCCACTTGAGTTTACCCACTCCGCTCAGCCTGCAGCCTACAAATTGGTTCAATGTAATAAGTGGGCGTGGTTCAATTCTAACTCTAACGAGCGTTGACAGCACAACAACAGCAACTACAACAGTAACAACAACAACAAATGGTTATTCGAACGACACGCGGCAAAACGCGTCAAAAGCCGTTGATTACAGGAGGTTACAAGTTGTAATGGTTCAGTTGTTTGGTTTTAAGCTCTTAATGGGCACTTGATGCTTAGGTGACCATTTACGGAAAATAGAGTGCTGTATGCTACTTAGTGTTTCCCGCTGAACGTTCTTTCATCTTGTAGCTTGGGAATTACACAGAGAGAGTGGATGAGTGCAGGATTAGTTCGAAATGGACCAGTTGTTGGTAGTTAAAAAATTAAAATTTTAAAATACTTTTAAAAACAACTAAACAACGGAAGCATTGTTTTAATAGTAAGCCAAATTTTTGTGTAGTAATAAATAAAAAATCAATTTTTAGTCACTAAATATTACTATATTAAATAGTATTACAAAATAATTTGTCACATAATGTAAATCTGTAATCGTGGCTTTTAGTAAAGGTATTTTTTATTTTGCTCAAGAATTTGTTACAATCAATAGATCGCATTTCGTGATAATTTATTGGAGTTTGCAACAAAATTTTAAATCTGTAGATAAGTGAATAATAATGTATAATTTCATAATTTTGCGTTTGAATATAATGCTTGCAGCAGCTACTCCAATTTGAACTCATATAATTGGAAACGTAGCTCAGAGGGTATTACACGGTCGGCATGCCCGACTGTCATTTTCTTTCTTGTTAAATTTGGTATTGCAATTGAATTTTATGGAAAATTTAAATTAACACAAAACAAATTGGGTGGCCATAGATCATAAAGTCTCCGAGACATTAATGAAGTTGTCTAAACAGACAAACTAACAGAATCATTTGGCTGCTGATCAAGAACATATATCATAATGGGTTATATATACCTCTTTCTGCCTGTACAACTTCAGTTTTGGCAAATATAACAAAGCATTTTTACTTTAGTAAGTCTTAAATCAATTTAATTTATTCTGGTAACAAAACATTCGAACGTATTGACAACAAATTGCAACAGATATTGCATTCTAATTACAGCTCAAAACATTTTTGAATCCATCAGACAAAAAATAGAATTATCTGCAGAAAACAAAAATATTTTTTTTAAAAGACTATTAGACTTGCAAAGCTTGTTAGGAGTAGTACACATATATATGTACATATATGCATAGAAATTGGAAGCTGCTATATGAATATGAATTATTATTGGTTCGTCAGGCGTACAGAATGGATCTGTTGCAAAAAAATAGAGTAGAAAAGAGAAGAGAGGTATCGAAAAATATTCCAGAATTTAGCTGGAAAACAAAAAATAACTATGCCAAAATGCGGTTTTCATGCATGTCAACGAATCAGTAGCCAGCAAACCAAATGAATATGGAATGCAGTGGTGCCAGTGGTGGAGTGACCGCAGTAAAAAACCACAGAAATTTACTAAATAATTTGTGGTCGCACTCCATATCTGTTCTCCCCGTTTCCCTTTTGACTTGCAATCTAGAAACGGCTTTATCATCTTGTTACATGTTTCAATTTGACGTCTATCAAAAAGGCATTCACCGGTTGGACCTTCCTCTCCGTCCCCACTTGGCATCTTTGTGGGGTATATGAGTACAGGAGACAGGTACATAAATCAAAAAGCCGTTGCTACAGACCAGGACGATCCATGTGTTTCATATTATGTCTAACGATTTCTTGCTACTGTTATTTTTTTCTGCTTTTTGTGAGCCCAACTGTCAGCGAAAATTTTGAAAAATGGCAAAATGCCATTGATGAAAGTAAGCCGGAAAAAAATGGCAAAAAACATGGTTACTAACACACCAAACAACCAACCAACCACGAGGCAATGCCGCAATGCAGTTGCGATGCCACCGTCATCGCCTAAAAATCTAAGCAAGAACCAGGGCTTTTTGCCCAAAGAGTATACATTGATCAAGCGAGCGAGTGGGCGAGCAGGGGTGGACGTGTCAGCTTACAATATCCCAAAGCGAAAAATCGTGTATGAATTTTTTGCTACTGCCGTATTTTTTCTCTGCTGGACATCCTCTTTGCACTGATTAATTGAGCCTTACCATTTATACCTGCCCAAAAAAGCGGTAGAAAGCGCACAGTTGGAAGGGTCAACGAGCTACTATATTAATAAATGCTAATACACGTGGCGTATGTGTAATTTGCGAAAAACTAGCTAAACTTTTCCGCTGTCAGATAATAAAGCATTGTGAATTTAACTCAAAGAACAAAATAGCAGAAGTTTTTTGGAGAAAGCAAGCGAATTGAGCATATCAGTCAAAAGGCAGTAACGTAGTCGAAGTATTAATACCCTGTAAGATGGAAACGTTCCGGTAAAATAATATAAAAAGCAAACGTTTAGGTTTACAATTTACGAAACAAAAGTTCTTCTCTACTTCGGTTCCTGGAGTTTTCGCGGAGATCCAGCAATAACGAAGAAGCCGGTTGCCTGAGAAATTCAGCAGAACTATGGAAAACTTCATTTCATTTAATTTTAAAATTAAGAATTTTGATATAACGAATATTGAAATTATTTACGAATTTGAGATTTATAAACTAGAAAAAAATTTAAATTTATAGAAAATATTTGAGTCTTTCTTATTACTATTTCATTTATTTAATATTAAACATTATTTTTTACATCACAATAACAAACTCAACCAAATCAGTTAATTAAAATTAACAGATTATTTTTTAAAATTATTTGCATATAATTCCTGAAACTATTCCATATTTTTGCATTATCGTTAAATACTTTATTTTGATAAATACCTACTACAGCAATAGTTTTTCATGTATTCTTTTATTATACACGACCAATGCTTTTTGATACTGGTTATCAGCAGAAGAAATGTTATCCATTTCTATAATAAACCAAAAACTGTCACTATTAGTTGCAAAGAAATTCTATTAAGAAGACATGTAAACTGACAGCAGAAATTGTTGTCAACTTTTTCTAAAGTATTACTGAGTATTTTGAATTCGTCACACAGATTTTTTGGGCTTGCAGCATTCTTAGCCTGTTGTTGGGTGGCATATGCTATTCTGTGGCTGCTGCATTGTTAACAGTAGCTCGGGGCTGAATGCTTTAGCAACTTTGTACATTTTTTAATGGATTTGAGCTAAACAAAAAGCGTAGAAAAAAATAAACAGCATAACACAAAAAAAAGTGCAGAAAAACAGAACGAGGCGCATTGAAGTGAAGAATTCACACTCGCGTTTTGCGCGCGATTTTAAACGCGTGCAAGGGGATCTGTTGGACTTGGCTCTTGTTGGTTGCTGGTTGTTTGTCGGCTGTTTGTTGTTCGTTGTCTATTGTCGGCTGTCTGCTGAGGCTGTAGTAGGAGAGTTTGTCATGGAAAATGTTGTTACCCGGACATCCTGCAGGCAGCTGTTGTCAATTTGGCCAAAGTGGTTTTTCAGTTGCTTTAGCGCGAAAAAAGGCGCACAATCTGCGTCAAGTTGGAGGGTTTCAAATATGCATATATATGTATGTGTACTCTGCTTGGAGGTTGGTAGGTAGTGGTTTGGAGGCCTAGTAAATTGCACTTGTGCGGCGTTTTAATCACTTAGTCAACGGTGTGTCGCCTACATTGGCCCTAAGTAGGCGCCGGAGCACCTCTCATTCTATTTACTTAATGACAGCGAAAAGTGGCAACCTTAACGCTCCTAGAACCACACGGCTCAGCGCCAGTCGACAAGTGTCCTTGCTGTGATTCATGCCGCCTGTGAGCTTTTAGTTCTATATATTTACATATGTATGTATGTATGTTTGGCTTGACGGCCATTTCATTAGACTAAAATGTTCAACCCACACAGCATTCGAACACGTGGGTAGAGTCTTTTGTTTAACGCACTCTGTTCAAACAGAATTTGCATTTGGCTGCTCCATTGAAGCGGGAACACAATTGAGTTCTGCCCAGCTGTGCCCTTTTCTCTCAAAGCTTCTTTGTCCTTTGTTCAGGCCGTGCGCCAAAAGGCGCGCAAATGTCTTTTCATTCCTTTTGGGCGCGAGGAAATCGAACAAACGAACAACCGAACAACCGAACAAAATGAACAAAAAGGCGCACACTTCTCAAAAGCTGGCTCGCTTTTGATAGCTTTTATTTATGATTAGGATATGGACTCATATAAGACTCGTTTTTGCTCTGTCTGTCATCAATCAAAAAGTGCGCAAAATCAAAATCAAAATGTCATTTAATTCTTTCTATGTATGTGTGTGTCTGTGTGTGTGTGGGTGTGTTTGAGGACCTCCCTCTCAGATATTGTGCTGTGTCTTTTCGCCGCGTGATTTTCTGCTTTTGTTGTTTTGATCTCAAGGGAAGAATTGGTTGCAGAGCACAGGCAGATTGCTCTTTGATAAAACCTAGCACACTTCTTGCCCCAACTACGCAGTTGAGACGAAATTCTGATTCTGAGGCAGGTGCAAAATGAACATAGAACTGGAATATTAAATTTCAAATACTACACCCATATATGGTACTCCCAGCATAGATTAATTAGCACAATGACTTCGAATCAGAAGTGGCTTTTAACCTACTGAAAATTAATTAACTCGAATCAAATCAAATCGAAATAGAAGAGAACAACGACTGCTGGCTTAAACTCACACACAATTGTCGAGTGAGTTATCAGGCAAATGTTCAATCACTGGAAATTAATTGAGCCAATGTACTTGTATAGTACCACCCCAAAACTAAGGTGTAGGATAAGCCACATGAAACCTGTCAGAGTACTTTCCTTTGCACTTTGCTCTTCCCCCTACTTACCCTGCACGTATTGCACTTTAAAATTTTCAATTCAATTTATTGCAGTGCAGATGAACATGTGGCAACCGCAGGAATTATAACAATTTTACACGTAATAGCGACATAAGTCACCCGGATAGAGGATGTCCCCGACATATGTCGCTAACTACCAAAATGGGGTTGCTCAACCAGCACAGTCACCACTTCCAGTATAAATACCCAATGTATCCAGCTCATCAAACAAACCCAACGAACCAACAAACCGCCCACGCAATCAAATGATTCTGAATCATTACATTTTTTAGCCTTGAATCGAATCGAATCCGTATTCTTCTACTGCTATTGCTGCTGCTGCTACCGCTCCCACATCCCCTGTTGCTTCTATTGAGACAGTTAGTTTAACTTGATGTTCATTATAATCCACTCTAAGCTTGCTACAGGCCGTTGTTGGCCAATGCAAGTTGCATGAATGTAAGTCGGGTATTCCCCGAAGCACTAAAGCGAAAGCAAAATCACCATCTCCATCCTACTTCCTACTTCCTACACTCTAGTATCTACACTCTACACTCTACGTCCTTCAAGCTGAGAGTGTCCCCCGAGCACAACTCTATTATTAAATGCACTTTTAATCTTGGCTGCCTCGCTCTACCTCCCTTCGCTCTCTCTCAATCTTTCTTGCTCTATCTCTGGTTGATGTGCGCTTTCAATGATTTTTCCATTTTGCACCCTCAAATAGCGAACGATTATCACCCTTAAATGGTACTTTACACACACAAAGAATGTCATGCATTGAATGGAATTGAACATCAACTCGGCACAGAGTTCTGCCTCGTCCAACTTGAACTATATAAAAGGTAACTGCAATTCCTTTCGCCTCACTCTACCACTTTTTTTTTCCTTCTCCCTCTTTCTCTGTGTGTGCGTTGTTTTTTTAGACATGCTGATATCATTTGAAGCATGGTCAGAAATATGTTCATGTGTACAATAGTACATGCCTCCCCTCAGTTAAGTTTACTCTTTAGATATTTATTTAACTTTTACCAGTGTTTATTTAACTTTTTAAGCTTCAGTCGAATTTGGAAATCCTTTATTGAAATGCAATGCAACTTGTTTTTATACCAGTTACTCTCAGAGCCTTTACTTATGTCCGGCTATATATCTGTGAATTTCAGAGAATCGGACCAGAGAATAACGTAGACATTTTTTACCGATTGCTCTTATGACGTCTTTATGACCTTGTTGTTTGACCAGAATGACACTTGGAATCTATGTGATTCGATCTGTCCGGCTTAACTATATAAACTGCGGCAGAAAGAATAAGAATCTGTACCAAATTTCATCAAGAAACCTTTAAAACAGAAGGACATGGCTTTATCGACTCGACTGTTGACGCTGAATGCCACCTTCAATGTGTTACAAACTTTATGTAAAAAAAACCCAATTTTAACCACTGAAAGGGTAAATAAATTAACCCACATAAAATAAATAAATTCAAAAACATATAGTATTAGATATAATCACTTGTATGCGAGACACAACTATTGTGCCTAAAAGTATGCAATAGTTATTTCTTAACACGAAATGAGTATCTTAAAATCGGTAGTCAATTATATTTAGCCTATACACTTATTAAATTTCCAATAAATATCGTAGAGTATATAAGAACATAGACTACCAAATAATTTGTTGGCTAAGAAGAGATGTCCATTTGGAAGTCTCTGCCATGTGCTAAGAGCCAGTTTCCTTAATAGCCTGTCATTTCGAATTTATGCCAAGTAAGTGGCTCGCCTGGTGTCGATTAAATGAACTCACTGCTTGCCAACCAACAGCCCAACCCAATCAGATAATAACCCCAACCCCAATACCGTCAGATAGAACTGCCTCACCTCTCACCTCTCGTCCCTCTATCCGGCGCTTGCATGCACAGCGGGCACAATTACACGCCGCAGACCCTAAAACATTGCACAAACAACTAAGTAGTCGAGTTGAAGTAGAAATTGTGCCTGATGGCCAAACAGAGATGGATGGCTGACTGGATGACTGAATGGGTGGTTGGGTAGCTGAATGAAAAAAAGAATATATACATATATATAGAAACCATCCACCCTATGGACTCTGGGGTTCTCTTAAAGAGCACATAATTGGTCTGTAATCTATTTTTGACAGATTGAATTTCGCTTTTATCTTGATTTTGTTTTGACTGACTCGGTTGCTGATGCTTCTGCTGATGCTGTTTCGGCATCAACAGTCGTAATTGGGTTGCATGTGGCAGCCAAAACGTTCCACCCAACAACCAGGCCAACAGAACACTTCTTGTTGGTTGTGGGTTGAACAGAGAGAGAGAGGGTTGCTCTTGATGTTACTTTTGTTGTCGTTCTCCTTGTCATTTTTGTCGTTGTTGTTAAAGTAAAGATTTGCTAAATGGTCGACTTCGGGTTTGTGTATAGTTTAATATGATAAGTGGGTTGCTGCTTGGGTACGGCTTTGATTTTGATTTCGGGTTTCGCTTGGGGACTCAAAAACGGTTAAATGCCAATTTATTCGTTCGAAAATTGGTAATTTAAAACCGCAAAGATTTTCAACTTCAGATAAGAAAACAAAAAAAAATACTACTGTCTGTCATTGAGCAGAAAGTGTTGGCATCTTTCGTCGCGTTGGATTGTTGGACATTATTCATGGCACAGAGCTCAAGTGTTTTGCATTTTATAATAAATTATATTAGCCAACAATGTGTTGGCAGGTTTGCCCATGGGAATATTCTAATCAAATACACAAAATTTGACTGCCAACAAAAAAAAAAAATAAAACCAAGATATAAAGAAGATTACAGAATTCACACTTCAATTTCGCACATGGACGCGTTTGATTTTTGTGAGGCATATAAAAGCGACAACTAAATGGATTTCCGAGCTGTTTTTATTCTGTTCTATTTTGTGCTCAGTGCAAATTATACACCACATGCAACCCATTTAAGTTGCCGCTTAACAGCATATCCCTCACAATTCTAAACTCTCACTATTCAACCCTTGCAAAAAGTCAATTTTCGAAAATTGTTCGGCATGTCGCATAACCTGTAATTTTCACACTATATGCGACCTGACCCGCCTCATGCCCAGAGTGAACTTTTTTCATTCATTTGCGTCACTTATTCATTTATTCATTTGCAATGGCATTCAATGTATTCGCTGGGCGTTTAATGAATTGTGCCCTTGCGGCATTTCTTCGCCATGGGGTCGCCATTACCACGCTGCTATGATACCCACTTGCTGTTAACCAGGGATGCAAAAACGTCAACAAACAAACAAATAAAATTCTACTTGCAACATGCGCAGCAGCAACAACAAATGATGCCTCAATCAGGCAGCCAAACAAACGTGGACAAAAGTTTGTTTAATTTTTTGCAATTAAAATGATTTTGTTCACATGAAACCCAACTGGGTCTCAGCTGCTGGCCAGTATTTTAGATGGGACGGTGGAACAGTTGCCTTCACTGGTCCTCCAAATCCTTTCTCTGGCTGTCAGGACAACAGACCATGTGTATTGGGTATTGAAATTAATTATGATGATATTCTACACCATGCACGTTCATTACACGTACTGGCTACAAATAGACTTAAAACGAAATAGTAATATTAAGTGGAGTGAAAAACTAGGAAATACATTTCGATCGCACATATACACATTCAATAATTAATAATAAATGATTAATTACTCAAATAAGGAAAGTGTGTATCTACAATTTTAAGCCTAAAATGCTAATACAAAGTGACTTTACTAAATCTTCAGAAATTTATTACAAGTTCTGAATTACACAGCTGTTAAATGTTTCGAATTTTTACCCTAGTGGGTACCATTTAAAACAAAATATATAATTGAAAAAATATATAAATGATTATACTTAATGGTCATGTACAAATTTGAATAAAAACTGGTAAGTAAGGGTACAGTTCAATCCGAAACTACTCTGTACTTTTTTAAACCAATCACATTCTCCAAAGTAAGAGCATTCATTGAATTTTTTACAAAACACAACATTTTTTTTTACTAAATGCAGACTTTGGACCCATTGTGTTTAAGGTATAAATATCAAATAGTTGTTCCTATGGCAGTTAGCAGATGTAGTGGTCCGATACTAACCAAATGCTGGTCTGGACATTAACTTTTTTGTAAGCGGTGTGAAACATGTCTGCAGATTCTGAATATATATATTTTACTAGATTGCAAATTCCTTATTTCAGAGTTTATAAAATTCTTAAAATTTTTGCTATGTTATTAATTCGCAGCAGTCGTTGTTTGTAATAATATTCAGTTAAGAACTATTTTCTGCTTGGGGCCAATGCATTTTGCCACGAATTGACTTTAATTGAAGCTCTCTAGCAAAACAAAAAGCACACCTTACTCCAAAACTCTGAATTCACACACAACTCTCTTTTCCGGCATCAGGTAATAGAAACATCAGCAACAACAAGAACAACAATTACAACAGCATATTGCATATTGCACGCTGTGCCAGCATCGGTTCGAGGACATTCACAAAGGGGTTCAACGTTGGTTTATTTGGCCGCAGGCTAAATGACATTAAATTACAAACAACAATAACAACAGCAGTAGCAGCAGATTGGGATGGGGGTGAGGAAGGGGCTGGGTCAGAGACGGGGAACAATCAACGCATAGAGTGTGGACTGCTGTGATTTGAAAATGTTGCGCAGTGGCAAAGCGTTTTACAACAGCTTGCAATGTGTATCCTGTGCACGTATCCTGGCATTGCATAACTCGTTGCTCAACATTGTTGACTTCCTGTTTTACCCGCAGTCGAGGCCTATCCATAAAAGAGAGCTAGAAAGAGAGAGAGAAAGAGAGAGAAAGGGACTATGTAATTTGTAGGTACACATTCAAACAATGCAACGCATCAAATAACATTTTTCCAGTGCCAGGACTCCCGATTTGGCGATCCTTGACGCCGTCCTACTGCCAACAGTCGACGAGTGCATTTTTATTGTCATTCAATTGGATTCGAATTTACAGCGTGACAATTGACGCCTCACAAACAGGAAGTTTCCGGCTTTTCCCTCCATCCCTCTTTGTCTTCGAGCCAAAGTGGATCACAAATGAAATTTGAGCCTCTTCTCACATTAAATTAGCCATAGACTTGATCTTCCACTCGCATTTCTTAGCCCAATTTGCAGAAATGCATTTAATGTTAATACCGATTGTGCACTAGTGTATGTGTGTGTGTGTACTGTATGAGTGTATAATTGTGTAATTCGAGTTCAGTGTTTGCGCATTGTTTGTGTTATTGCATTAATTTACAACAATATGGTGCGTAATGATGTAGAATTTGATTATGCCATTGTATTCTTGCTCCACCGTACTACAGAGTCGCTGAGTGCCTCTTTGTGTTGGCAGTTGTAATTGTAGGAGTGTCTTAAAAATCTAAGATTCACATTACACCCATTCACTGAGTTTATTTTACTAAAAGACACTAGTCCAATAATCCCAAAGGGTTTAAGCCGGGTAAGCACTTATTGAGCTGCGAAATTATTATACATATGTATGCTGTTATAGATAGCTTTATTTGTTATATCAATGTCATCGAGCCACTAACCATTTCATCTAGATACAGTTTTAATTTCATTCGAAAGGTAATATAAACGGTTTTTCAAGTTATCTTTACCAAATGTAAGAATTGCATTATACTTTTATTTTAAAATTTTTGCTTAGTTTTCAGTACACAAATGACAAGGAAATTACCAATATAATGTAGCGGACCGACTATTGCAGACTATTTACTTATTCTGGATCAATATCAAGCAATTTAACATCCCCCCTCGCAAAAAATATTTCAATACCCCTTTTGGAGGCAAAACAAATCGAGATGATGAGAATGCGATAGAATTCATAATTAATTGAAGAATTCATAATTGGATTTGTATGTGGTTGTTGCTGAGACCTTAATAGAAACTCCGTTTTTTGTTTATTTTTTAGAAAAACTAAAATAAGCCAAATAAAACAATTGCACTTGGATCTACTGTTACTAATCTGCCATCAAAGCTGTTGTGTGGTTCTGCTTTGTGCTTAAGTGGTACTCCAGAGATAACCGACAAAATTTGTTAGTTTTGAGCCAAAAATACACATAACCTGGTACAATGAAGCAAAAATTCTAAAAAAACTAACTAATAGCACCTATTTATATTATTGTTTCGAATGTTAAGAGGACTTCCGAAAAAAATATTAAAAATTATATTTATTCTATCCTTACAATGTCAAATCAGAAAATAAAACAAATAAAGTTTATCTTTAGCATGCCAATTATTGGACCCTTACAGAATTCATTCATATTTTCAATTTGTCTTACAATTACCATATTAAACACTTCTATTGGCAGCTATATGATATATGTAAGAGACTGATCAGAAGCAAAACTTGGCTTTCACATAAATTTGAGTACTAAAATCATAGTGCCAAAGTTTGGCATTTGAGGAAATTAAGTGATTAAAAAAAACATATTTTCATCCAATTGTTGCTATATTTGTAGAAATATGTATGTGCCAAAAAAACTATTACAACACACTTATCCCCCTCTTCTTTTTTCCCAAAAAATTATTCCCCCCCCCCCCCAATCTAAAACAAAACACCTTTCCTTATACAAAATTTTATTCCTCCATTTAAAATAAGGTTTTTCCAAAATATTCCGTTTTTCCCTATAGTGCTATGTAAACTATTTCTGAAAAAATATATAAATAACACCATATACCTACTGTATAAGCTTGCAACCAAATTTGCGTAGTCCAAAAACAGAAATTTAAAATACATCTTGAGTTATGAAGCTATAAATTTATGATTTATCTAAAATAAGAAAATTTGTTAAATGGTGTTCATTAAATAATAATTATTAAATAATCGTATCAATAGATATATGTATTATGTGTATTGTAATAAACTAAAGTTTAGACACGTACCAGAAAAACAAGACATAAGGTAGAAAAAACGGCCGTACAAGCCATAAAAAATGGGCTGCAGTGGACAGTCAGCAGAAATGCAAGTTGATTAATGCACCTCAAACACAAGAGCAATAAAAACTCAAAATGAACAAACCACAATGTGCTGCTGATGAGAATAGTATTACACACAATAACAACAAACCACATGAACATCAACTGTCACAATTGCAAATGCCCAAACATAAACAGATGTGGGCTGGAGAGTATGCGTGTGAGTGTGTGTGTGTAACCACCCTCTCAGAGCAACCCTGTTTAGTCGAAGGACACGCGCTTTACGCACTAAAATAATGTCTATAAACGAAGCGCCAACCGCAATGGCTAAAAAATAAAGTACGTAAAAAGCATTAAGTGCGAGGACATCATAAAAGGGAGCACGGGCTAAAAATTGGCAACGTTTTTCGGGGCTGACCAACAAGAGATACACACAGGCACACACATGTAATGACAGGGATAATGTGCAGTGAGACGCGAGTTGTGTGCAAATAAAAATAAAAATAAATGTGCTAAATGGATAATAAAATACAAAAAGCGACAGTCATAATGGCCACTCACACATGACACTCGACAACAAACAATTCCACTAAGCGAATAAAATTGCACAAAAAACGCATTGTTGTTGCTGTTCTCTTTTTTAAGCGTAATTTAACTGGTGTGGCCATT
This sequence comes from Drosophila tripunctata, assembly GCA_035047385.1. Taxonomy (NCBI): domain Eukaryota; kingdom Metazoa; phylum Arthropoda; class Insecta; order Diptera; family Drosophilidae; genus Drosophila; species Drosophila tripunctata. The sequence continues at coordinate 832,558 of JAWNPS010000130.1, read as the reverse complement.
GGACTTAATTGAACTGTCAACCAAAATACGTAGATATAAACCTAATAGACAGGCCGAAACATGTCATGCCCATTCACTGCCTTTTTTATGGCAACTGACATGTCCGACTACAGAATTGGCTTTTAAACGAAAAAAAACTTCAATCACACAGTTACTATTACAGTTACAGATATATATAGATATAGATAGACAGCCTGCCGCACAGACAATAGCCAACTTTGTGCTAAGCTGCTGCACTTCATGGCCAAAAGGGCTGCAATTAAAATAAGTACTTCGTTGTTGGCCACGTCTGCCGGAGCGCTGATTTATTCAGCACCAAAATAAAACCAGCTGAACCAAAAAACAAATACAGTAACTCCAGCCATTTAGATAAGCTCAACTGTATGTACATACTTACATAAGCATATAAGTACTTGTACACAAAAACACTCACACACTCATATGTATATGCTATGGTATATAAGCACATTGTGTTCGCAAGCTAATTAAGAAATTACTGCAGGCAAAACAGCGCCCACGTCCGCTACTCCACACGCTGCTCCACCTCCACCTCTCCGGTATGCCGAAAAAATGAGCGAATCACCGTGCTGCTACCACCTCCACCCACTACACCCTCGCCGCCATTACCGAAAAGCCATTCAATATACTATGTATGTAAGTATGAGCAGCAAAAATGATATTAGCGAAAAAAAAAGGAGAAGCAAGAACCACGTGAAAAACTCTTTTCAATAGAGTCGAAGTCACAATGTGCTGTAATAATAAAATAACATACAAATAATTGCTAACTTTTAACGAATTAAAAAATATTATTAATTGTTTAAAAAAAAAACTAACTAAAGGTTTAACCTACAACATTAACTCGTTCTTTCAAATTTATTTTAATTTTCTTAGATACTTACAATAAATGTTTTAATAAATATGGTATAATATAATATAATATAATATACACATCTATTAATGTTTTACTGTTAAACTGATTTTAACCAGTATTTTATACTTAAAATCAAGGCTCTGAACCGAAATTCAGTAAACAGTTTTAGTTTTTTCTTGTTTCCCGCATTGGAACTTAAAATTAATTTTATAAAAAATCTATTCCCAAACAGAAACCATGTTACATCACTTGTAAAGTAGCTACGATAGACATGGAGTATTAATTTGTACACATTACAAGTATCTATCTTAAGATGTGTCCTAAATAAAAGACTTGGAAGAACCACTTATTCGAACCTTCTACTAAATTTTTAAGTTTTGCAGCCTTGCTCACAATTGCTTGAATTACATAAGAAGTACTATAGTATAATTATAACAATAGCCTTAATAAAGTTGTTAAATTTTTTTTTAAAACTTATGCTTCAAACTCTTTATACGAATCGAAATGCTGTCTAGAAAGGGTACTCACAAAAAAAAGGCCTCCCGAATACGTATAATCCAGCAACCAGACACACTCCCACTCCCACTACTCTTACTCACACTACCAGTTTAACTTCTCCCTCGTCTCTCACTGCTGTCAATTCACTTTACATATGAGCAAATGTGCTCAAAAGATACCAAAAAATAGACTCACAAAAAAGGCAAAACTGAAATTATGAAAAGCAGTCAAAAAGCCAGCATTCAAAGTGCCATCCAACTCAAACCGTACCAACCCAACCAGGCCAGACAATTTTCATAATTTCTCTACAATTTTCAAGCATTTTATGAAATGAATTGAAATTTTTATTCAAGTCTTTTTTTCTATTTTTTGCTGTTTTTTTTTTTTTTTTTTTTTTTTTTGGGTACACATTTACGAAAAATAAGAAAAGCCATCAAATCCATTCATGCGCTTAAATAAAATGCTCAAGCACTTGACTGCATCCATAGAAAAATGCTGGAAAAAAGAGCCAAATAAAATATCAGACTTCAGCTGAAGGATTCAAGGTAGGAAGAGTCTCTCAGCCTAATTTGTTCAAATGATATAATATGATAATAAAAGGAAAAAATAATAGAGAAAGTACCCTTTATTTGGATAACAAATGAAACTGAAGCATTGTCAGAGTTTTGGCATAACAAATTAATTTTGCCGGGAGTAAAGTAAAAACGCTTGAAAGTAAGTAGTTTAAATAAATATATTAAAATCTGTATCGTAGACAGATTTTCAATTGTTTGCAAAAACTAATCTTATAATCGTTTATAGTCATTAAGCTAACTATTAATTAAGAACCAAAAATAATCTGAAATCTATTTAAAAGCTTACGTGTGAAATGAAACACCTCAAACAATTGCACAGCATTCACTGTACTAAGATAATACCAAATATTTCATTCCCCTCTATAGCAAAGCAATGCACATAAGTTAATACACATGTGTTAATATTTCTCAGTAGCTGTATCTGTATCTACAATACATTTGTCGTTGGCAAGCATAATTTGTATCTTTCTGGTGATTTAAACTAACAATCGTTTGTCGAGCATAACCGAAAGCATTTTATGCATTTTTATTGCCATTTATTCACAGTGCACAATTTGCAATTTATTTTTGCAATTTAACACGCGCCGCAATCCAGCTAGTAGCCACTGTAGAATGGTTGTTGATAGGAGTTGAAACAGGATGCGGGAATCGGGAATTGGTACTGTGCATAGGCAAAAAAGCATTCAACGCGTGCAAATAACAGCAAAGTGTGCACAATAAATGGTAACTTAAAACGCCCAACAGCAACAACAACAACTGCATCAATTGTTACTCTGACTCACATACAAACAACGCTTACCGTGGGTATTCGAATACATATTTAATATCTGTGTTATACGAACATATTTCCATCGGCAATTAAACGTAAATTTGCGTTTCAGGCACTTACATTTGAATAACTCGACAGTGAAGTGGATACTACCAGATTCCTGTTCGCTGGAAATAACAGCAACATTGAAGTAGATTTTGTTCAGATACTCTTGGTAAGACTACCCAATTCCTAACGAATTTCTCTTGCTTAGTTAGAGCACTCCCAGCTTAAACTACTTCCTTCCTATGCTTTTAATGTATAAAGATATTCAATAGGTTACGATTTGTATTAAAGTTTTAAAGAAATTTCGCGGAAACTTAGACTTAATAAGTACAGTCGACTTTCCTAATTTTAAACTTGCGATAATTCAAGCCTCTTATCAATTCATAGTAAGTCGAACAAAAAATCATTGCTACCACATGGTAATTCGAATAAACAATAAAACGAAAAAAGTCCCTCGAATTTCAAAATAGAGAGGGCCGATTATATTTAGTCTATCGGGTTACTTCATCTAAAAGCTATCATACGAGCGATCACTTTTAGATACTAGTTATCTACAATCAACCGCTTTATCTCAGCCAAATTTACAAAACCTACATTCAAAGAATACAATCCAACATTAGGAAATATCATCCACAAACTATTTAAAGCACTCTGGAAATCCAAAAGTACAAACGATTTTCTTTCCTACTTAAAAAAAAATAAACTGTATTTTGTTTTTATTTTGCATTTTTGTTTTATTGATTAATTTGTTTTTATATAAGCATTTTTTGGTGTTTTTTCTCAGTTTTTGTTTTTTTGTTTTTCATTTCATAATCATTCGGGTTTGTTGTGTGTGTTTTGTTTAATACATTGAAGTAAGAATTTAACTAATTATTTGGTAATTGCTTGTTACATATATATATATATATATATGTTATGTATGTAAGTTCATATGTACATTTATCATTTGATGTACCATCATCTTTGATATTTGTGTATGTATAAAGTGTACAATTAGACATAATACAAGGGCTTTGTGTTTATTTCAGTTTATTTTACTTTTAATTAACTGCTTCGGGAAACCAACCGATAACTATAATAATTACGATTAAAGTATTTGCATATGGAATTAACCTACACTTGACCAGCAATCGAAAATTAAAGCATAACTAAAAACTTCTTATATTTATTTATATTAAGCATATTTACAAGATGCATTAAAACAAAACGTTAAGTGGATACGGCTTAAAAATTATTGAGCAAGAGGCATTTACAATGGTTGATAGAGATAGAAAGAGAGAGCAGAAAGGGCAAAAGAAAGAGTTTTATATTTATAGTTAAGCTAAAGAGGAGAGCGATAGCGAAGAAAGAGAAAGGACTCGCAGATTAAGTTAAGCGAGCACATACTACTTAGTAAGTATATACAAAAGCTTTAGGAACAAACTATGCAAAACTTTACAGCTTTTTTTTATCGATTATATGTCTGTATATTTATATATATATATGTATATGTAGGAGGCGATTGGGGAACCGTCCTCGATTTTTGGCCTTTGTGTATAGCATTGAAACCAATTGATGTGCACTTAGCCGCTGATCCTTTGGCAAAACTTTTCAATAGAAATTTACAATGCAACCGGGAGTGGGCGGCATTTGGGCGGTAGGAGGTAGGGGGTAGGGGGTATGGGGTAGTTGGACTGCTTGCTCAGTAACTATGTGCTGGTGGTGCTTTGTGGTTTATCGATTTATCGAGAGCATCAGCAGCTGCTGTTTGCCCACCGCCGGTTGTAAGCTGAGTGGTTATCTCACTGCGTTCCAAGCAATTGTTATGCTGCTTGATTTCGATAGGTGGCGCTGCGGGCAGCGGGGGCATCGGTGGCAGCGGAGGTGGTGCCGTTGGTGGCCTTGAGCTAACACAGTCGTTTGTGGTGGGCTCCTCATCGGCCTCCACATCTATGGCCGCATCATCATCGTCATGGCAGCCCAGCTGCTCCCGTTCCCGTTCCCTTTCCATTTCCTGTTCCTGTTCCTGCTCCCCGTCCGAGTCCATTTCCATGGAGCTGTGTCTCAGCTGCAGCCCAGGGAGTCGTGGTGGCATCGATAGCATCGTTATTGGCGGTGGCGGTGGCTTCAGCAGCGTCATAGGCGCTGCCAAACAACCCACGTTCTATACCAGCGACGACAGCGGTGGCCGTGGCGGACTTGTGTTGCGGGCAGCGGCTGCGGCATAGTACTGCATGGGATGATGATGCGGTGGCGGTGGTGGCACAAAGCCAGCGGTGGTGCCATCATGATACAGCACGGGCACACGCACCAGACGCTGTGCCGCATGCGCCATGTTGGCCATGTTGGCTGCCTCCAGTTCGGCGGCCAATTGGCGCTTCCATTTGTTGCGACGATTCTGAAACCAGATCTTCACCTGCGTCTCGGTTAGACGCAGCGAGGCCGCCAGTCCGGCACGCTCCGAGGAGCTGAGGTAGCGCTTCAAATCAAAGGTGGACTCCAGCTGAAAGACTTGAGCACGCGAAAAGACAGTGCGGGTTTTCTTCTTGCGCTTGGAGTTGCTGCCATCGCCGTGCGGTGAGGAACTGTCCGATGGTCCATCAGTGCCATCGTCCTCCTCAATGATCTCCTCGCCCTCGTCATCCGATTCATTGGAACTGGTGGGCAGCAGGTAGCCAGCAGTGCTGCCTAGATGATGGCCATGGTGGGACAAGCCTCCGCCCGAGCTGCTGGTGGGCGTGCTTGGCTGATGTGGATGCTGTGGATGCTGTTGGCCAGCATGTGGATGCTGTTGCTGCTGCTGCGGCTGGTAGAGGGAGTGATGTGTGCTGTGGTGCGAGTTGCCGGGCGGTGGTGACTTGCTGGCGTGGCCATTGCCCGAGTTGTTACTGTTGGCATTTGCAGTGCTGCTGTTGTTGTTGTTGTTGTTGTTATTGTTGTTGTTGTTGCTGTGGTTGTTGTTGCCGCTGCTGGGACTCAGCGATGTGGGTGATGGTGGATTTTCCGTGGTGTTTGTCGAGGAACTGTCTGCAAAGAGCAAGAGAAAGAGAGAGAGAGCGTTAGAAAGTGCGCATGAGTGAGAGAGTACGATTGTTAAAGAGAGAGAATATAAATTTTATTAGCTGATTTAACTGCCAGCGAGTGTAAGAGTATGGGTATGTGGGCACTAAGGGTTGTTTAAGATGTTATTTTAAGTGAGTGTGTGTGTATGTGTGTGTGTGTGTGTGTGGGTGTGTGTAACTGCACGGATTTAAGCTGCCACACTTAACCTCACACTTGCCATCGTCTTGCTTTCGTCTCCTTCCTTTAGCATTTCTCCTTTAGATTCTTTTTTTTTTGTTTTTCCAAAGCGAATCAACAACTTAAAGCGCAGACGCGGTGAGCGTTGTACACTCCCCCGTTCCCCGTTCCCCGTCCCCCATCCACTACTGCACCTGGACAGTGCTCGCTGTGTACGTGTGTGTGTGTGAGCATTAAATTACCATTTAAAATGGCTGTCAGTCAGCTGAAGAATTTTACTTTTATTGAGCTTTTAGTTTGAATCTCATTTGAAAAGTTTAAATTGCTGTAATTTGCCTCAAATAGTATGGCACCGACCATACACTCTTCCACAAAACTGTCCACTTGACTGGCAAACTTTAATAAAGCTGTGCGCCGCATCACCTCAATTCCGAAAACCCAAACAGACGAACAGTCAAGTAGTCGAGTAGTCAATTAATCAGGCCCCCCAAAGCATAGTGCTAAACTTAAGGCCAATTTACATGAACAAATGCTATTGCGATGACTTCTAATGCCGCAGGGTCAATCAAATAGGAGTTCTAAGGTGATGAGACGACGGGGTTACTACTGCAGGTAAACTACAATGGATTGCAGGTAAACTGCAGCTGATTGTTGCTTAGTTGCGTTGTTCTGGCACTCACACTTCCACTCCCACTCCCATTCCCACTCCTACTCACTCGCGTCTAAAAGGCGAGCATGTCAAACGCTTTGTTCGTTCCCCGCAGTCGTAACTCGATACTCGATTACAAATTGCAATTAATTGAAAATGGCGATTAGAGCAGCCGTGTTTGTGAGCGGCTAACGGTACATGTGTATCGCATGATAATGACACCCCCTACCAAAACTGTGTATACTATATAAGTGCATACACATGTACTATGTGTGCATGTACCAAATGTGTTGCCTACTTCAGGGCGTACTTTATACACCCACAAATACATATGCACAAATTCTTGGCGGCATTAGGCGCGTCTACGTCGCTGCTTATGCAAATTAAATGAAAATACTTTAAAGAATGCCTGCCATAGCACATTCTTTGGCTAAGAATAGATAAATAATACCCGCATTCTTCTACAAATTCTCAAAGCAAGAAACAACGCTTTCTTTGAGGCTAAGCTCTTTGGTTAACAAGAACTCATTAAACCGCCAATACAAAGGCAATTTGTATGACAGTATGCTAGAAGTGCAATCGACAGTTAAAAACCTTGTTCAGAAATTGTTTCAGTTAATGGAAAAATGTACCATAAATTTTAATGAAGTAGGCAACAATTTGTTCTATTAAGTTTCATAAACTAAAGAAATCGATTTAACTATAAAAATGTATTTAGCTCCAAATTCAAAATAAAGAATTGGAAGAAACATTTAACATTGAGAAAAAATTTTCTTTAATGATTATACGATTTTAATTTTAGTTAACGATATAAGTTACCAAATTTATATAGTAGAATCCGGTTATAACCATACTCATAGCAGCAAAGTTATTTTCGGAATATGCTTTTAATTTTCATAAAAGTTTTTATGCTCATTGAATTTTCATCGCAGTAACCGGATGGACGCTATAAGCGGAGTCATTATAACCGCATTCTACAATATTTGCAAAAGATTTTCAGTTATATCGCAGGAAAGTTCAGTGCAGCCAGGTAATCGAAATAAATTATTAACTTTGTAGAGTTTTCAAATGATTATGAAAAGAAGCTTGATCGGTTAACTAGATAGCATTCAATAATACGATAAAAACATCTTTTAACTCTTTCAAATTTCTTAAATTTTTTGCAATAACTTACCATGAGTTGGACTATGGAAGGGCATTCGCTGTGGTGCCCAGGGCCAGCCCGGTGGGCAGAGAGCCGCATATCTTCCGGCAAGAGCTCCCCATTGCGAGATGAAACCCAATCTAAAAATGTCGAAATGATGAACGGTTAGTGAATTGTCATAAATTATGCAGATAGATAATTGCTGAAATTCAAGTAAAGTAAAAACGGGAAACCAAAAGCCAAACAGCCATTTACACGAAATAAACATTTAATGTGTGTATATATATTTGTGGGTATATAAATGCCGACAACTCAGAAAGGTTGCTCGACATGGCAAAAAGAGCGAAGAAAAATCCAAGATGACGCGACCCTTAAATGCTAAGCAACCCCACACCAGACAAAGAGGCGAAAGCAGAGCCACAGAAAGAGGAAGACTTTGCCCATAACTGGCAACAGCTGCTGCGAATTTTGGAATACATATTTATAACATGTATATGTATGGATGTGTATGTGTATGACTGTATATAAGTTTAACCTTGTTAGGTTTGCAGCCTTAAAAGCATCTTTATAAATATATTTATTTATTTATGTTGGCGCGGCAAAAGTTTGCCAAGACGAAATACTTTTTGGTTCAGTTATAATGTGCTCCATATACGGGTATGTGGGTGTATGTGTGTGTGTGTGTATATATATATATTTTGGGGTGGCTTCTATCTTTCTGGGGTATGGGGAGTTTATTGTACTAAATCAAAGTTTTCAAGTCAAATCATTCGAGCGCACAGCTAATGCGAGAGGTAATTGGAAGAAAGCTGCTTTTGTTTTCGCCCTGGGAGTATGTGAGGGGAAGTCTGGGGGCGGTTATTGCCTGGTTGTGGCACTTAAGAGCTTTTCTTGGCCTGCACCCGTCTGCCCCTCCACTCGTCTGGCCAAGCTGGTCGGGCAATTTGATTGATTTATTGATATGTTTAAAAGTCTCCTCGGTGTTCTTAAGCTTCCCACGCACTCAATGAACTTTGATGTTAAACAATGCTTGCCACAGTCAGTGCATTCCCACCAGTCTAGAATACCAAACTGCCGATATGCCGATATGCCGTTATACCAATACTATAGGCGCAACCCTCAAACGGTGTTTTGTTTGCTGAATTTGCAGTTTTCGTTTTTGTGTAAGCCCTTTTGACCGTTTTGCAAGTGACCCGTGGACAAGCAGCAGACTGTGATTTTCATTTCGACCCCAAGTAGTCACCACATCCCAACACACCCCCCTTCTAGACAGACAATGAGCTGTTTGTGTATGTGTGTGTGCGTGTGTGTGACATTAACATTTAGCTGACCTCTTTCACTGCGGCCAAGGTACACAGGTGTGGAAATCAATAGTTACCCAGCTCATTCTCTATCTCTCCATCTCTACTCTCTCTCTCTCTCTCTCTCTCTCTCTCTCTCTCTCGCTATTTACTACTCGTTGGCTTTGTAAGTAATGCCTTTTCAATTAAATTTTACCATTTTGCTTGCTGCTAAATTATGAGACTCAACTCGACTCAACTCGACTCGACACGCTACGACTTGACGCTTCAAAGGCTTCACCAACTTGGCTACTTGGCTACTTGGCAAACAGGCAGCTCAAATCACTTCTAATGGGCTTCATGTTTACAACGTCAATTGAGAGAAAGCCGCTTTTGCTTTCGACCCAAAACGTCTCCTCAAATTACGAACAAAGCAGCCAAAAAATAGAAAAAAACAACAAATACAAGAAAAATAAACGCAGAATAGAAATTACCTCAATTACTGCGCTAATTTCTACCAGCAAGCTGTCACATCAACGGAAGGGACTCGAAATGAATTGCAAAACAGCTTGTAGCTATTTGCTTTACTAATTATCCAAATCAAAGGCTCTGTCAGTCTGTGGTCCTCGGTTCTCGGTCCGAGACATTTGTTTTCCGCCCAGTTCCAATGAAATAAATACAACATTCCATTGCCCCGGGCAGCCGCAGCCAACCCACGCAGCTCCACGGTCTACATTTTCATTGGTGTCACTTTGTGGCGGAAGTGGATGACCATGTTTTAAATTCAGATAGGGTGGGGGGAAATGCCCCCGGAACTGTCAGAAGTCAACGGGGGAGTGACCCAACAGCCCAGCAATCCGACAATCCCAACTCAACTTGATGCATGGCTGATATTTCCCTCGTTTAATGAATTGTTTACACTGCTGCTGCTTCTTCTACTCCCTCCTCCTCTACTTCTTCTTCTTCATGGACCACCTTCCTGTCATAATTCTTCTTTGGGGCTCTTTTCATTTCAAGTAGACACAAAGTATGCCCCATGCTATTGAGTTGTTTAACATGGCATTCAACATGACGATTTTACTATCTCTTGATTGGTTCTCCTACTTGGGTCTTGCGAAGCTTTGATCTTTCTACACTATTTGCCAAGGGTATATTCAATATATTTCAATAATTTAAAGCATGGAGAGATCTCCGACTTCCAAAAGTATATCATAGTATGTTATTTAGAAAATTACATATCTCGAGAAGTATTTAAAACATCTCAATTAAACTCGCACATTAAATGTAAAAAATATTTTCCTATATTCTAATATTAGAATCTGAGAACTATTTCAAATCTATACACAAATAAATGTACTAGTAAAAAAGTAAGTAAATTAAAACGAATTGCTTAAGACTTAGCTTTTAAGTCTTAAGCCTCAAGTTGAAAAAAAAACAGAAAAGTTTTCAACTTTTGGCATCGGAATATAATAAATTAATTTCTATATCTATTACTACTTATAAAACTTAAAAACACATAACACACAAATTTAAGGACACATTTTCTTTATTAAGGCTAAAAAATCTATTTTGTACTCATGATTTACAAAATGTAACTTTCCAACTGATTTCTTTGGCTCCAGATAGCATAAAAATGTATGAATTTTTGATTTTCACCGACTTTATTTGATTTGCTTTACAAGTTGCCCGCAGAATTTCAGAACTTAAATGGCAATAACAGCTGCCTTAACCAGGTTTGAGAAGCCAATTAAGTGAACCCCCCAAAATGTGTTGTATGCAAAGCGTCAATTGTCACACAATTTCCAAGCGAATTACCCGAAATTAATTTAAATAAATAAATTTTAAAAGTAATGCTAACAATGAGCTCCTATATGACTGGCAGGCTTAAACCGCTTAGGAATCGGTCATGTGTAAAAGATTTGCACACGCTAATTGGCTGCATGGAGGCTCTGAATTCTGAATTGTGACATTTCGAACGGGTGTCAATGGGAAAAGTGCGGGCAATGGAAAACATACTCGATACTCGACCGCAAAGTAGCCAAAATATTGAACATAGCACAGTTGACTGCGTTTAGCAGAGGGAGATTTTGATAGGGAGGGGGAAGAGAACTGTAGCTAACCTGGTTGGCTTGCTTTTGTCATTAAACTGGATTAGCTTGAAAATATTGGTCATATTCACGAAGCCTGGAGCGGCTTAAGCTAAGTCGTCCACTTGAAAAATGGTGACATTTGCGAAGCGCTCAAAATTAGTTTTTCATTCTATATGTTTTTTTGTGGTAAGCACCACAGGAAGTCGCACAAATGACACGTGTCTAGCAACAAACTAAACCAAAGTCAAGCCTCAAATCGTGATAACAAAAAATGAATCTGCTTTCATTAAATTGAAACTATGAACAACGTCATCCGACTAGATATCAATGCGATAAATGACGAATCAAGGACCATTTCACCACTGCAAGTTAATCCCTTTGTGATAGATAAGATTTGTCAGCAATGGACGCAATGCATTGGGACCGAAATTGGATTGTAATTACTGCAATATATAATTATATTGTCAGGGCGTCCTTTTGTATTATCCTTACAGAGAAAACAATGCTGCACAATAGAGTTGCACAGACATTTCCTGGACTCAAGCACCCTTTCCATCATGGGTTTGAATGGGTTTGATATGGTTTGGATGGGTTTTTCTCTGCTTCTTCTTCATTTTTTTTTTTTGTGTTGGGCGCACTCACAAGCATATCAGGTTACAGTTACAGCGCTTAACAGAGTTTCTTGCTGCGCTATAATTAAACCGCATTTGGAGAGACACACACAGGAACAAAGAGATAGCAAAAGACAGAGAGCACAGAAAGAACGTCAACAGTAGCCGACCACTAATTAAAAACGTAATGCCACATTGTCCAAACAAACGGCAAAGTGATACTCCAGGTGAAAGTAACTTAAAAAGTAGTTTTATTAAACGATCACTCAGCGTTTTTTCTGAATTAATCATTAGTCCCACCGTGCCCAGTTCGAGCTGCGATGATCAGGTGATAAGCCCATCACATAGGCAGCCACACGTCAGCTGTAAGCGCCAAACAGCAGGAGTCAACACTTGGCCGAAAAAGGCAGGAGCGAGGGCGAGGGCGATTGCGATATACCCTCGATACAGGGACACGCGACCCTCGCGACGCGACGGAACCTCAACTAAAGTTCTCTTATCGCACGATCGATCGGTGACCGCATGCGTAAATGAAATGAAAATGATCATTATTAACATTAACGAAAAACAAAAAAAAACTAGAAGGGAACCCACTTTGCATTTATCCTTTGCAAGAACTCAACTCCAAAACAAAGTTCATATAAAATAAAAGTGCAACATTTTTTTAATTCAACACATGCCTTAATCGAGCAATTGGAAACTCGATCTCTCGACTCATGTCCTTTTTTATGCCCATTTAAATGTCGGCTAAGTGGGGTTAACAGGATACCATTTCCTTTTCTTGTTTTTTTTTTTTGCTCCTGCCACTCACTAGTATGAATTTATTGATGAACTGCTCTGCATTATGTAGGCGGCCCTACATTCTCTGTAGGTCAGTTCACGTGAGGGTTCATTCATTCATAATCAAGTGATGTTGCAGTTGCATTCATATTTACTCGCTTTCAAGCATGCCGGAATATTGTCCAACTGTCGGGATTGTCTGTTAGTCAGCCTATCGGACTGTCCTGTCAGTTATGACTATGTGTTTGCAACTTGCATTGAATTTCATTACGCAAATGTTGCGAAACTCGATACTTTTGTAAATTGCATGACCAAAATTAAAAGAATCGATATGAATTTCTGTAGAACAGAATTGAGCGATGGTCAGCTGATTAAATGGAATATGTAAATTGAGTTTTGAGGAAAAAATTAGTTGTACAAAATCATTATAAGGATATAATTACAAGAAATGTGTTATTTTATAGATATGTTTTTCAAGGGAATATGGGATTGTTATTAAAAATACTACATCACTTTGGTTCTACTATACATTAAAGTAAGCTTATAATAATATTTTTTAAAACCATTAAAAATTAAATTAAATTTCATTTGAAATGCAAACAAAAAAAACTTTAAATATTTCTATAAAATTTTTAAGTTGAAATAAAATGAATTATTCCAATTAAATTCCTATTTGAATACCAAATTCGAAGAAAGCGATTTACATTTTTTAATTAAAATTTTAAGTTAAATTAATATGTCATCTCGTCTTCTAAAATAAGTAATTTATATCATTTATAGCTATTCTATCTCATAAAGTTGATCATGAAAACACAATTTCAAAATCGTTTTGAATGCCATTACTGAAAGGCATTTAGTTTGGCACCCACTTAAGGTGTCCAGTGACAATCTTGTTCCAATCTTTCAACCTTTCCATTAAAATTTCCTATCTCGAACATCAGTTAAATGGAGTAGTCCTCCATTATAGCAAGAGAGTGCCCAGAATTTCTAGCGAAATAGATTTGCGTCACCTACAATGCAATGCTATTGTCAAAGATCTGAGCACAACTAGGATTATATAAAATTTGCTCAGCAGAGATAAAGCAGAACAGGACGAGTGCTCAGGTGAAATTGTAGCCGCTTAGGTTCATTGAAAAATAAGGGAATGCTTGACTTTTTGGTTTCACGTTGGCTAGAAAAACAATGCAAAAGATTTTCAGGCCTTAAGCCGGGTCTAAAGAGGGTATAAGTAGCCACTGCAACGGATCATTGTTTTCCCTAAGAATTCACTCACCTTGAGAGCATGGCCGCATCCTGCGGTACGGCTCCTGGTTGTGGCAGTTGAGGAATGGGCGTTATCAACGATGTGGCGCCATTCTTTTTCGCCGGCTCACTGCGGCTGAGGATGCTGGAGATGGAGAAGCTAGTGAAGCCGTTGGAGCCAGTGGTCGCCTTGTTGCCGTTGCTGCTCGCATTGCTGTCGTTGCTGTTGGCGCCTACTGAGGCGGCTGCTGCTGCCACCGCGGCTGCTGCCGCTGCTGAGGCACATGTGCTGTTGTGATTCAGCGTCTTGCTGTTGTTGTTATTCAGGGTGTGATGCAGTTCATCGCTGGCACTGCCATTACGCTCCAAGGACTCTGGTGACTTGGGCGCCATGGCGGTGGGCGAACTCAAACGGTCGCCCAGATGTGTTTGTGGCACGGCGTGTTGCAGCAACGCGGGATGTGGTGCTCCATGAGCGGGATGTAAATGCCCGAAACTGTGTAGCGCATGATGCAGTGCAACAGGATGACCACTGAGCGAACTTAGATGATGTTGCAGATGATGATGCAGCACCGCCGGCGGCACCGGACCATTGGGACTGTGATGATAGTGGGGGACAGCAATCGCTGACGTTGATGTGGGTGTGCCGGCGGCCGTATTAGGTGTGGAGCGGTGCGTAGGTGTTGCCGGTGGTGAGCTGCCGTCAACGGAACGCGCCGAGGGACTCTCGCGGCCATTGCTCATGCCGGCGGCACCCAAAGGACTCGGCTCCGGACTGGACACCACACTTATATCGACTTCAGCCTCAGAGGAAGACATTTTGAGCACAATCAAACACACACACACACTGACACGCACGTAAAAACACAAATCGGTCACAGTATTTGTATAGTATTCAATTGATGCACAATTTTGTTTTGAATGTTTTGATATATTTTTTCGATTTCGATTTAGTTTTCACAAGAACGCAAAACTTTATTTTGTTTGTTGGTTGTTGCAACTTTTGACGAGACAAATAAAGTTGCTCAGGTGGCGACCGGAGACGTCTGCACCGTTTGATCAACGATTCGCATTTAAATTCAAATGTTTGCTGTTAACAGGCTCAAAGTCCTCGCTGCCAACTGACTGCCTGCCTGCCTGCCTGCCTGCCTGCCTGCCTGCCTGCCAGTCTGTCTGTCTGCCTACCTTGCTTTGCTTCACTCTAGCTCCTGCTTGCTGTCTTGCTCTCTCGCTCTCTCTCTTTCTCTGTCAGTGCGTACGTTTCTGTGTGTGTAAGCGATCGTTTAGTAATTTTATTGTTTCAGTCTTTGAATTTTTAACCCCTAGCCAGCCGTATCAGAGAGCGTGTGCGCCGACTGTCTGTCAGAAACTGAAATGAACTAAAGAGAACTGAACCAAACTCAGCTCAACTGAACCAAACAAGAGAGCTAAGCTGCAACAAGCTGAGGTGGTTGGTTGGCTGCGAAATTCTTTTGCTGCTCTGCGCTAAATGGTTTTCCGTACACACACACACACACACACACACACTCGCACACCCTCTTAATGCGCTCTCTCTCTCTCTCTCTCTCTTTTGCACAGGGGTGAATCTGGTCGGCTCTTTTCCATACCATTTGCTGAGCTGAGTTTGAGTTGAGTTCGTTTATTTCGACAATTGTGTTGCAACCGCATCGACAGACACTTTGAGTATGTTCTTTTTGTCGAAGCCCGTAAATTGTGCCAATAAAAAAATAACATGTCTGAAACAAAATATACTGAAACACTTGGCAATTGGAACAGGCTTAAGTGCAGGCAGCACCAAGTATGAAGAGGGCGTGTTTTTCGCCTCCTCTCTCTGTGTCTTTGTGTGTGTGTCTTTGTGTGTGTGTGTGTGTGTGTGTGTTTGTGTATAAGATTTGGCCTCCTATTGAAATGCCAATATAAAATCAATCAATTGGCACCCACCAGAGGTCAAGTGCTGCTCTGTGTGCAATCCTGTTGCTCCAAAGTGTGCAAAACATTTTAATTGATGGCAACCAAAAAGGTTCGTTTTTAGTTGAACTGTGCTGTAAATGAGAAAAGGGATTACAAGCCGACATAACTAGGGGCCAACTATGGGCGGCGAAACAATTAGAAACTGATTTGTAGTTAGTCTAGAAGTACATTATGAACGTATGTAAATATTATAGCTACACATTTATATCTTTATCATACAACTATTTAAATCAATAGTTTTAGTATGTAATGTATTTTGAAATAAACCTTTCCTGATATTCCAAAAAAAAGTACGCTAAGATTACGATTAAGAATATAATAGTTTCCTGTATTCAGTATTTCCAGGTAATCTAGATCCACTTCACTATCGTTTGTTTAAAAATAAAACAATTTGGTTTATTTTAAATTTAATAAATAATATAATATAAATAACATATTAATCCCAGAAGTATTACTTTTAAAATTAAATTAAAAAACATAAATTTGTTATTAAAATTATAACTTGAAATTAAAATAAAATATGCAGAATTATTTAGCACTATATAAATAAGTTGCTTAGCTAAGCATTTGAAGAACGCACAGATTGAAATCAGAGCACATTTGATGTTCCATTCCACAATGTTCCCCATTCATATACTACTACAACCCCATGCGCACAGAGGCGGCCATTTTTACAAAAGCAAACTTTGCAGACAGAAGAAGAGAGAGAGAACGAGTGAGAGAGCCCGGTAAAAGAGAGAGAGAGAGAGCGCGGTAAATTGAAATTTTAAATGCTTTCAACTGAGACGACCACGAGGCATTCAAAAAGTGTTGCAAGCAATTTGCACAAAACAAAAAAGCCTTATGCGAGGCAATTGCACAGAGTAAAAACTGCACACACACACAGCCAAAGACACATAGAGAGAGAGAGAGAGAGAGAGAGAGAGAGAGAGAGAGAGAGAGAGATGACCACAGATAGAGAGAGAACGAGAGTGAGAGAGCGTAAGCAATTGCGTTACTCAGTGAGAGTGGGCGTGTCGCAGGCAAACCAATAGGAGCTCTTCGCAGCCACCACTGACGCTCAGCTGACACCGCCGGCAAATAACCAAAAACATTTGCCACTCTGACGGCGGCGAAGGCAGCAGCGGTGGTGGCAGCGGCAGTGGGAGCTGCTGCAGCGACGGCTACGGCAACGGCACAGAAAAATGCGTAGAAATTCATGCGCAATTACATTTATCCTGTTTAGAAGATTGCTTTGCCAAAGTGCGTCTCAAAGTGCTGACACTCACCGCAGACTGCCCCATTCCCCACCATTCCCCTACACACTCACAAACATACATACATGCTCATGTAGGTGTGGTACTCTGTCTGGGATTGAGACAAGAACGCTTTGCCACCTGCCCTGCTGATTGCCACTGCAGCGTAACATATTTTTATGTAATTTCCCTCTGCGCTTTTGCTTGTTTTTGATTCGTTTTCGTTTTCATGTTGGAGATTCTGCGACAGCAACAGCAGCCCAATCGCTTCCAAATAGAGTATAAAAGTTTGTACGACTGTCCGTCTGTCCGCCTGTCCGACTGTTGACTTGTCTGCCTGACGCTTAGTTCAAAAGGTTTTGACACTTGGGCGCTGTCCCACTTTAATTTTAACCGAATGCACAAATGGAAATCGCATTACTTGAGTAACAGAGGCCTCAACCAGAGGTGGGCCCCGAAGCTTTTGTTCACTTTTGGGGCGTTACTCATTCTACTTTCTAACCTTCTATACTACTGTATGTGTTTGTCTATCTGTGTGTGTAAAACAATTTCATTTTGATTTCGTTTTAGCGCTGCGATTTCATTGTTGTTTCTGCTTGCGAGAGACATTGCCTGACATTAATTAGGCAAATTGACATTGGATAGTCAAAGAGGTGCTAAACAAGATTCAATGGCATCTAAAAATGCGACAACAAATGGATTTTCAAGCATCGCACAAATGAAAATGTTCTGAAAGCAGTAGTCAAACAGACCGACTGTATAAGACTAAGTACTTTTGATGAAACAATCATATGTATATCAAGTATGCAATAATAGATAGACATACAATAAAGCTTTGTACATTAAACAGAAATTTTTCATACTTATCACCGATGTTCGACCGAGTATTACACTAAGGCATACCAAATGCACAATTACCGGTTGTTTGTTGTAATAGCACATATAACATTCTTACTAAAACTATTATTTTTTTATATAACATCTGTTCGATATAGTGATCCGACTCTAACCAAATTATAATATGTGATTCTTGTTTATATATCTCAAATTGTTTACGACTTGTAAGATTTTCGAAAAGATTTGGTGGCTCTAGTTCTCCTTATAGATAGACGACTGGGTCTTGTATGCTCATCAAGAATATATATCTTTATTTTGTAGGTTAGTAAATGCCTAAATAAGATTTCAATAGAAAAACGTTTCATTCAAATGAACCTTAAAACTTAATAGTTGTCAAAAACGTGTTTTGTTAAAAACTTAATAGACCTCTTCACTTTTTGAAATAAGTATAGTCTAAAAAGGACTAAACAGAGGAATTACAAATGCTCATAAAGTCCAACTTCATTGCCGCCCAAAATATGCCAAACTAAAACAAAACTTCATCCTACTTCTGCTTCTTTTCATACTCCTGTTACTGCCTCCACTCCTACTCCCCTTGTTGTCTTGCCCCTGAAGCACATTAAGCTCAATCCTTGACCGAACGCTGGGCAGCCACAAAAATTTCGAAAAGCAAACGACCAAAGCTCTTTTACTTGGAACATTTAAAAGAAATAACAAACTGTTCAACTGTCGGACAAAACGATTCTACAACAAATTGCACTGCAATAAAAGAGTGTATGTGTGTGCGAGCGAGATGGCTGCCCGATTGGTTAGAGCGAAAGAGGGTAACCAAAGCCAAAAGCAATGCAGACAAGCTTCAGAGCTTTTCTATGTATGTATATGGGTGTGCGAGTATAAGAGAGACTGTGTGTTCGTGTGCGTGTGTGCTTGTATGTATGGGGAAAGGAAAACAAGAACAAGAAAAACAACTCTTAATTGACGTACGAGCAAAGTGGGAGTTGCAATTTTCATTGACTCCACTTTAGTTGGCAGACGGGCGCCTAAAAGTCGACCACAGAGCAGAGAGAAGAGATACACAACTTCGACTGTAGTTAGGAGGCACTTTGGTTCGCTCGCTATGTAGTTGGGCTGTTCGGTTCTAAGGGGATTTACATAACTATGCATATGGCTCACAACTGTATTGCCCCAATGCCTAATGCAACTTCTTATGCACTGAGAGAAAGACGCTATAATTTGATTGGAATTTACTAAAGAAACGGTTTTTTCCAGATACATAAAGAATAGATTTTATTATATTGGACTGTTTACTATGAATATGAAAATATATTAAGCACAAAAGTAATAAAGTTATTAATTCCAGATCTTTTAGTTTTTACTGTTGTTCTACATTTTGAAATTTTGGTATTAGAAGTGAATTTTACAATACAATACAAAATAAATATTGTAGACTTAGCTTTTCTTCTTCTTTTCGAAGTTGTGTATTAACTTAAGTGCTTTTGAATTTAGCAATTTTTTTTTTGGTACGAAAACCTTCAATGTTTTCTCACTGTGTGGACATAGTTAACTAGAATTTTAGTTTGGTTGTATGCTTAAGGCTTGGCATGTTTGCTCGACTTAACTGCAATTAATTTGGCAATTGACGTTGCAGAATATCAACTTACAAACAAACAAACATACACACATTGAAAGCAGAGTTGTGTCGTAAATTCAAAAGCATTTCAGTAGAAGTTCGATTAGGTTTTCAGTATTTGGTATTTAGCATTTAGCATGCTCGAGTCGAATGCTCCATTACGTTATCGGACACATTAGGCAAATGGCTGCGGCTTTTGTTTGTTATTAACATTTATATGTAGTATAATAGGCGAAAAACATGCTAAACAATAAACTGCATGCTATGATAGAGAATGGTATGGCATAAATGCTTAAAAGCACCAAATGGAGTTGTAGTCCCTGGACTCCTCTTCTGGCCATTTCAAATATTAGTCGGCTAAATTTGTGACGCGCTATTTGGGCTTGGCTTTTGTCTTCATTCAAATGCAAACAATGGCTGGCTAAAATATGTACGTCCGCCTCACCATACTCCCCGCCCCTCTCTCACACACACACACACACACACAGGAAGAGTGAGTGAGAGAGACAAAAAGGAGTAAGGTATGAAACACGCAAGCACATTCTCCTCCTCCCTCCACTCAATGCCCATAAATAACGCTTTAGACTTTGATTTAAATAAATTGTATTACGAACGCTCATATTTTATCATTTCAACAGTTTTGCGTGGTCCTTCTGAATCGATTGGATATTCTTTCTTTCCTTCAGCGTTTTTCAAATGACTTTTCTTGTGTTCGTTTTTTTTTTTAGGCCAGGACAACGACATCCTGTCTGATTGAGTGCCATTTTAGACACATAAATCTCTTGCCAAACAAAAGACGCAAGTCGTAAAAGTGCTAACTGCTTTTCGGTGACAGACGGTAAGTGTTCATCACGGCAGAATGTACATGGCTTTGACCTCATTACATTGTCTGGATCCCAAGAGAACTCACGGTTTAAAAGTGTTATATAAATTTGAAAAGAAAATTTAAGAAAATTTATATAAATATTAGACAAATCTTTAGATACTGTATATACCTTTAGATACTGTGTATACAAATATTCTAGTACACTCTGTTAAAAGGTAGAAATTTATACCCCCCAAATTGTACTTAAAGGAAAAACTTCCCGTTCAAAAATTAGATGGTAAACGTTCGAAATTAAATGGTTATGTGAGATACAATAAAGAGAAATAAACACAGACAATGGTGAAACCGTTAAGGTTTTAATTTTAAACAATTATTGTATATTAGCCACAAAAGAGCCAACAAAATCGATGAGGGAAAAACATCGAATTGTCGGACAACCAACAAAGGCACCGCCAACAGTATGAAATTACCAATTTGCAATAAAAAGGCAGCAGGAGCATCAGAGGCAAAGGAACCGCAATTGGGAGTAGAAGGAGCAAAAGGATAAGCAGGCAGACAACGATTGTTGGGCGAATTGTATACTATTTGGTTGTAAAACCTGATGAATAAACTGGTGAGCCACAACTGGAAGATGTCCTCTCTGCAGATTTTATTTATACACAATCGAAGAGTATGGAAAAAACAAATATATATTCTTTAATTTAAAAAATGATGTATTTTTATATTATTTGTAACTAAGAATATGAATGTGCAGAAATCAATGTGTCTAGGACAGCACTTATACTGACTAAAAATTTTGTATTATAAATCTTATGATAAAATTCTAACTTTTTATACCCTCTGAGGGGTATATTGGGTTTGTCAGAAGTATGTAACAGGCAGAAGGAGGCGTTTCCGACCCCATAAAGTATATATATTCTTGATCAGCATCAACAGCCGAGTCGATATAGCCATGTCTACCTGTCCGTCTGTCCGTCTGTGCGTCTGTCCGTATGAACAAACAGATCTCAGAGATGGTAAGAGCTACAATATCCGTTTTGGTCAGTATCGACCACATATTTAGTCAGTCAATACAAGAATCTTTTTTTTTTTGATGCCACGCCCCGTTCGCCCACAATAAGCGAAAAACCAGACATACCTCGGAAAAAAACATGTTTTTGGCGAATATCTCGGTAACTATAACACCTAGGGACACCAATTTTGGCACGCAGATTGCTAGTTGCAATATAAAGACAATGCCATCAACATTTTTTGGATTCCACGCCCCCTTCGCCCACCAAAAGCACAATTGGGTTGTAACTTTGCATGCCGTGACATGGCACTTATTTCTAACATAACGTTTTGTAACTTAGAATATATTTGAAGACAAATAATATCAAACAATTGTGAAAATTTCATATAAATCGGACTATAATTAAAAAAGTTTCTCGAACAACGAAAATCGTTACATTCAAGCAAGGCATAGCCACGTGCATTGCACTGAGCTGTGCACACAAGCAACGAAAACGAAAAACGTGCGAGCGAGACAGACATACAAATATGTGTGCATGTTGAGTTCTTGCAGCAGCTACTCCAATTTGAACTTATATAATTGGAAACGAAGCTCAGAGGGTATTTCACGGTCGGCATGCCCGACTGACAATTTCTTTCTTGTTCAGTTTAGAAATAGAACTACTATTTTTAGTTAGTCTCAATAAAACTAAATTTATTTATTGAATTTGATTTCAACAAGCAAAATTATTTCAATTGCTATAAGTTTATAAAATTTTAACTAAATTTATTTATTACTTTAGCTATAAATTAAAAATATGACATTCGCAATGAAATTGTATTTTAAATATTACTCATGCGCCCTGTTGTTTATGATTTCAGCACTTTGTGAGATTTTCATTTTTGATTTTCGACCATTTTAAAAGGACATATTTTGTTCATGAATGTAGAATCCTCCCCTTATGCTCCTTAACCTTTTTTATTTGATTTTGCGCTCTTTTGTGTGTCTGCTAATTTTGCAACTGAATGCGTCGTGGCAAAAGGATCAGAAGCGAACCCAAAAACAGGATCCACTTGAAAAACGATCGCGGGATTAATGCGATTAACTTACAGTTGATTTCAGCAGAAGGGAGAGCATTGATCCAATGAAATGAAATGAAAATGAAGTGAAAGTTTCAAATTCAAACTGCAAGCGGATCCTTTTGGCATTTCCTTTATATTAGAAAGAGAGAAAGAGACAGAGGGCGATGTCGGCTCACACAAAAGGCAACCCTGCGAAAATCGTGCTAAAGTCCTTAATGCCGCTACGATGCGCGCAGAGAGGAGAGGAGGCAGAGATGAAGGCACAAAGACAACAAACAAACAGCCGACAGACAACAAACAGTGGCTAAGACTTAATTATTTTATAAGGCGAGCGATGAGCAACAACAAATAGCAACAACAATAAGAGCTCAGCGGGCGGCACTTGGACCGCCCAGTGAGCGAGACCAGCCGATTTGTGGTTCTACTTCTTGCTCCCCAAGTCTATAAGTTTGTGTATGTGTGTGTGTGTGTGTATCTAAATTGCCTTTGCTGGCGAATCGTATCCCTGTTGAAGGAAATATCAATTTGTCGCCACATCATAAAAGCCAGCACAATAAAATTACACCTACTCCCCCTCTATGCGTTTTGCACCCAACCAACCTCAGAGTCCTTCCTCTCCCCCCACATAACTGTAAAGGCGAACGAGCTTCGCACATATATATGTAAGTACGTATATATATTTTTTGTCAAATCCCACATTCAATTTGGCACTGCTTTGTGCGCAAAATCCCCAAAGGAATCAACGCTCGCTCGGTTCGCGGTGTCACCACCACTCACAAACCCAGAGCAATCCCGTGGCAAGAAGCACAACACGGCGAGGATGAGAAGAGATAGAGAGTGGAAGAAAAGAAACAAAGAAAGACACATCGTAAACGGCAAATGCAATTCGCGTATTTTATGACGCGCCACGTTGATGACGATGGCCACAAAAGTGCTTCCATATCCCACTCTGATTGGAACAATGGAGCAGAGCAGCGTAGAGCAATACTGAGCAAACCAGCGCAGAGCAGAGCAGGCCGATGATAGTGAGTTTCGCAATAGCTGAACATAAGCTGAGCGATAATAAGAGACAAGCAAAATAATAAAATAAATAATGAAGAACAATTCAATTATTTTTTCGGGCAAATGCTAAAAGCTACACGCAATCACAAGCAGACAGACAGACAGGGGGACGAGAGACGGGCAATGCCTGAAGTGCTCTGCTCTGGCTAATGATGATGCATTATGGCTGTATATGGCACTCGTGTCCTGGCTTATTGGCATCCTGGGCGAGAGTACATTGGCCTTCTCACTCTCTATCTTTGACTTAAAGTTGTTTGTCGGAATTTGCCACGATTCTAAAAAGTCACATCAAATGTAATGAATATGAAAGAATATTTATGAATTTATTTATTTCTTTATCCCAGTGCCACAAACATTAATTTTTTAATTTTTTTAAATTTAATTAGATATTAATTATTTTGTTCATACTCTGTTGTCCAAATTGCTTGTTTAGTGATATTATTGGGATAAATCTAAGTATTAGCTAGACCCGATCCGGGCAAAAATTTATAATTCTTAGTGCAAACAAAAAAGAAAATGTCAGTCGGGCATGCAGACCGTGTAATACCCTCTGAGCTTCGTTTCCAATTATATGAGTTCAAATTGGAGTAGCTGCTCCAAGAACCCTATTTTTCTATTCGCTCACACTGTGCAAAGCACGAGACAATGCCTTGCTTGATAGTAACGATTTTCGTTGTATGACCAACTTTTTTAATTACAGTCACTATCGTTTGATATTAATTATCTCCAAGTAGACTCTAAGTTACAAAACTATTCGAATTATTAAGAAATAAGTGAGCCAGCGGCATGCAAAGTTACAACGCAATAAAGCATTTGGTGGGCGAAGGAGGCGTGGCATCCATGAAATGTTGATGGCATTATCTTTATATTGCATCTAGCAACCTGCATGCCAAAATTGGTGTCCCTAGTTATTTTTCCGAGATAATCGCCAAAAACACATATTTTTTCCGAGGTATGTCTGGTTTATCGCTTTTTGTGGGCGGATTGACTGAGATCACTTTGTTCATACGGACAGACGCACAGACGGACATGGCTATATCGACTCGACTTGTGATGCTGATCAAGAACATATTTACTTTATGGGGTCTAACACGCCTCTGCCTGTTACATACTTTTCACAAACCCAGTATACCTCTCAGAGGGTATAAAAAGGCTGTAAAAGGTCGATGCACCATCGTCCGAATTGGGTGAGTTTTGGTGAGGGGTCCAGGTGGAGAGGAGCATTCTTCCACATGTTTTTTTTTTTAAATTGGTGGAAGGTATCTCAAAGAACACTACTTAAGTCATTAGAATTTAAAAACTTTGAAATAAAATATGTTAAGAAACCTAAATAAAATAAAGTATTTTGGGCTATGATTTTATATTCCGATTCATGCTATTTTTATTATTTTACAATTATTTAAAGATTAACCTAACAGACATGTATCCGCATGTGCATGCCGCCAATACAAAATTGTATATAAAAGTACTACATACGTACATCTGTTGATCCATTATATTATAGGTTATGATTTCGCTTTTCTTCAATACATAAATCTGCTTGGTTGATCATATCATAATGCGTCCATATCATAGTTCCAATTATCTTTTAAATCTAAACTGAAAATGCAAACATGCACAGCTGGATATTTGGACGGGGTCTTATCAAACAGAAAACATGGCAATTTTTAATTGAGGCCTAGCAACGCAGTGAAACAATGCGGCGTGAGGCATGCGGCATGAGGCATGTAGAGCGTTGTATGTAAATGCAATTTAATTGTAATCCAATTTGTTGCCAATGCAGAGAACGAGCAACCAAGCGGCGGCTGGCGAACGGTAGCGTTACCTCTGATACCTACATACCTGGGATATAGCATTGGCATTAGATCGGATTAAGATATGCGTACATTTTTTCAAGGAGTTGGCCAAGAGCCAGACAGCACTCACCATACCCTTCCATCCCTTTTGCGCATTTGCATTCAAAATAGCAAAAGCCAAAGCCAAAAATTATTAAAAGCAACAAAATGTCTAAGACTAAGATTGAGATACAACTGAGGCCGAAGCTGAGTCGACTGGCGCCGGTCTAAGACAAAAAATTAAGATCACGATCATGAGATAGAAAGCCAGACCATGTAATTATGTGCTCAACTCTCAATCGCGATCCGGCCAAGTGTGCAATACTGTTGGCCAAACATAAAAATTGTGCACTTAGCCGGGGGTCGAAGCTGCTCTCTCAAAGTGAGAGCAACAAATGTAAATTTAAATGTATAGAATAGAGAAACAACAAAATAAAATGAAAACCCCTATTAATAGAAGCCGTGAGATTTTTATCAATCAGAGAAAAGCGACCTTGTTGTAATCAGGCGTAAAATTTACGGCAAACAACGCGTAATCAAAGTGGTTGAAAGCCCATCACATCAAGTCACGTGCAAACACACACTCCTAATGTCAAGGATACGAGTACTGCCCAGGACTTTTGGGTGAGGGTTAATAAGTAGTTTTGTGACTGGTAAGTATTTATACACTTTATGGTTTCTGACGTGCCGTGATTTGTATGAAACTTGTTAAATGAACCCCGTTACCGTTACCGTTACCGTTACTGCTTCCCGTACCCGTTGCTTTCCCTCCCGTTTTCCCATTTCCATCTCTCTTTCTGTTTCTGTTTCTATTCCCCTAATGCAAATTGCAGCCCGAACCATTAAAACGAGCTCTCTGTTTAGTTTCTATGCCTTATCATCATCATCAGCCCTTCACTCTGGTAATAAAGTTGTTCAAGTGTATTCTATAGCCATATGCTTTGGCCTCATCCAGAACCAGAATCAGCTAAGGTGGGTTGGGTTATAGTTTGAGTTTGGGTTCGAAATTCAGATTGTGACTGAGTGGGGTGTGTGTGTGTGTGTGTGTGCGTGCGAGTGTGGCTTTTGTTATCACATAGGATTAGGCATAATGAAGTGTTTTAATGCGTTTAGGCCGCCCAAAAATACACAAACAAACTGAAGCTAAAATAGTTGCAAAAGTTGCGCAATGAAAATCCCGTAAAGCGAAATGTAATTAAAATCTCAAGATATTGAAGTTAAAGTTCAAATCATTTGGGACGGTAAATACAGCTAAAGAATAGACTAATCATTGGAGAACAGAATTCAGTATTCTTTGCTTTTATCATGAAAATAATGTTTCGAGACGAACAACAATATACAGAATAACATAGAATTCATGTCAATATTTTGGATGTATTTACAGTATTTTGACGTCATAACATCACTAAAACTAATTATTAAAGTTTAGTTAAGTTAGATCATGTTAAAATTAATTTGAAAATAGATAAAATGCAATTTCAAAATTCTAATAAATATTATGATCAGCAAGTCGAGCTGCTTGCCTGTTAGTTTGCGTATCTTCTCAATTAATAACAAGAAAGAAAATTTCAGTGTAATACCCTCTGAGCTTCGTTTCTAATTATATGAGATCATATTGGAGTAGCTGCTGCAAGAACTTAACATGCACACATATTTGTGTGTCTGTCTCGCTCGTACAATGTTTTTCCTTTCGTTGCTGGACTGTAGCAGAGCTCCGTGGTATTGCTTCGCTTAAAAGTAACGATTTTCGTTGTATGACCAACTTTTTTAATTATAGTCCGATTTTGATTGCAAATTTCATGATCGTTTGATATTATTTGTCATCAAGCATATGCTGCATATGCTAAGAAATAAGTGAGCTGGAGCCACTCGAATTTTAAACTCAATTGTACTTTTTGTGGGCAATAGATGGCATTCAAAAAATGTAGACATGGCTATATCGATTCGGCTGTTGATGCTGATCAAGAATATTTATACGTTATGGGGTCTGCCACGCCATCTTCTGTTTGTTACATACTTTTAACAAACCCAATATACCCCTCAGGGGGTGTAATAAAGATCCCACATTCGCTGAAAACAATTGGGGAAAATCCAGAAAAACCCTAATCAGACCAGTAGATTAATTATATTATTAGTTTGATAAGTAAGTTAAAATGGGAGATTTAATATTATCCAAAGAATATAATATGTGTATGCTGCATGTAAAATTCTTAGACAGTTATATTGTTCGTGGATTTCTTATATTGTATACAAATAATCATAAAATTTTCAATTAATTTCAGTTAAGCGTCAACTAATTTACCCAGCAGTCGGTTTTGCGTTGTGAAAGATATCTGAGTTTTAAGAAGAGGAGTATCTATTTCCAATTTTGACAGTTAAAAGTTTGATCATTTCTATTATAAAAATTCAAACTAATAAACCTGTCTTTTTTCCTTTGTTATCCTCTTGTACTTTTAGAATCAACAACAAACGATGTCACTACAATCACTGAGTCCTGTGTGAAAACTTTGTCGCTCTTCTCATTGCCTCATGTGCTATATTTGTCTCTCTTTTCTGCTCTTAGTGCTGTAACCGCTGATGTCTCTCTCACCTTTGGTAGACACACAATTTTTGCACCTTATTTGGCTTCCGTGTTGGTTTTTGTCAGTATTTTTGGGCACATTTGATGGGTTATGGGCGTAGACATGGAGGTGGACATGAATGTGGAGATGGAATGGAATGGAAAACCATTAAAGAAATTACATGATGTTCTAGCTCCTGTGGAGAGTGTCGGGTACGACGGGGTGGAGGGAAACTGAATGCAATCGTATTGATGTTTAAAAAAAATATATATGCGACGACTATAGCGCTTAAATGTCGAGGTCTTTGAATTGCGTAGAAGTGTGGTGGGGGCAGGGAGGCGTGGCGGAGGCAATGAGGGTGGCAATGACGAGGTCGATGTCGATGACGCTGTTTTGTGGGCAACAAACATCAAAGTGATTGAATTGTTGCGATTGCTTTTAGCCGACAAAAGTGTGCAGTGTCTGAAAGCAATTTGAATTCAAATTAAATTAAAATCATCAGCATACATTTCGTAAGAGAGAGAGTGTGCTTAAGTTTATCATTGTGCTCTGTGCTCGCATTTGACTTTTAAATGTGGCGACAATTCTACATTGGCAATAAATACAAATTATGGTGAAAGACAAACACAAAACACAAGCACAACAACAAACATTAAACAAACGCCAGTATATAGACTGCAAGCATATTCATGTCCCCCGCCACCTTCCAGCTGAATCATTTGTTTATCAACGATATCCATTAAAATTTAAATCACTGCAATTATTATTAATGGTCGAAAGCGCTTCTTTTTAAATGTACGCAAATTGTTGCGCAAATTGTGCAGTTTTCACCGCACCACCATAACAGCAACAAGAACCAAAACAACAACAAAATGCACACGCATTGAACAACAAACAATGCCAGTTGCCACAAGCAACAAAGCAACAAAAATCAATGGCAATAATTTTCACGCCATTTTAATGTTCTACAACAACAACAACAACAAAATGGGGAATGGCGCAGTCAGAAGATATAAATACATATATTCACTCTCTCATCTATATACAATGGATACTACAAAAGCATGTAACATATGTATATAATATGAGATGATTTATTGTATATTTGAACTCGTTTTCATACAATTGCTTTATGCATAGGCGTATACGCGATTTGTACTGGATTTATATTTGATGAAGAAAAACTAATTTTAGTGTAAATAATTGTATATATAGAACACAAAATAAACAATTTCATTTAAAATCTAGTAAAATGGGCAAACTAATTGTACACTCTACACACACACACACACTTATACGTATGTTCCTATACGATCAGATGCATTGGCCGAAATTTGCATACAAAAATTATCGAATAAAATTACCAAAAGTCCATAATTGCAATGTAGACTTAATAGCATTTTGCAATCAAATAAATTGCAGATAAAATGATAATTTATCGAGTAATCTGCAACTGTTGGCTGCCACACAGGCTATCTGTCTGCCGGTCGTTCGGACTGAACTTTGGTCTCGATGGGCAAAATTGAGAAATGAAAAATTCGTAAAATAATGCGATATGTTTGCGTGATGAAAAAGGACAACAAAGGATGCCAGGACACCTTTTAATTAACCAGGAGTGAGCTCGAGTTACAGCACAAAGTGTTAAAAGAACAGTAAACCAAAGACACAGATACAGAAACGGATACAGCTATAGATATATTTTATATGAGACCTGATATGATATGAATCACATTAGTCAGATTTGCATCGGGATTACGCGTTGCGGCAGAAGAGCATAAAGATGCAGGAAACAGAAGAAAGTGATGAAGAGGCTCTCACCTCGGGTCTTAAGACCCGAGTGCATTGTGACAATTGTCACAAATCAAGAGCACGCGGAGCTATAGATCTGGGTCAATCTGAACAAATCTGGGGCAATCTCGGCACTCGAGCGTCAACAAAAGGTAAGCAGATTTGTGCTAATATGACGGCATCTGTTTGACAATGAAACAAAAATGCATAGATCCTTAGACAGTTCGGCACCTGAGATCGAGTAGTGCGTGTGAACATCTAGAATCCTCCCGGAGTGCTGGCCACGCGATCCTTATTCGCAGGATAAACAAAGTTTAAGTACTCACAACATAAAATTCAAGTGCTATTTGCTTAAATTATGTAAATCTGCGCAAATCCAGCGGGCGGGTCGAGGATTGTAAACGATAAGCAAAAATTTATATGTATTTACATATGTACATGTGTATTTTCGGATATTTCGACGTGCGCCGATAAACGAACTTCACAGACAAAGCGACGTGCATTTTAATTGGTAAACGCAGCCCAGCAGTCTCTCTAGCACCGGAGTTCGGATTAGCAGTCAGAATTAGTGCAGAGCTCGAAATTTAGGCTGCGTATGCCTAAAATTCAACGGAAACCGTAATTCCAGCTGAAAAACATCATTATGCTAAATGTTGCACACAATAACTTACCCCAAATAGGAGTAGAATTCAAAAACAAAAGATGAGCACTTGGAAGCGCTAACTATGCCTTTAATTGCAGTGCACTATAGCCAAAAAGTTCAATATTTTGGAAGAAGTTCGATTTTATTCTTTCAATATTTTTGTTAAACAAGTAATTCAAATAATTGGAAAATATGACTCTTAGTTTTTTCGACAAACTGCAAGCTACAGTAAAAACACAATTAAAGCTGCTAGGATTAGAAAGATAAGATAATGTGTTTTTCTGAAGTAATACTATCCTAGCATTTATGCAATATAAAAGTTTAAAGGAAGCTATTAAGCGAAAAAGTTTTTAGCACTAAACGAAAATTTCGAACCACGTTCTCCTTTGGTAACTACATATATAATAGAATGCGATTCTAAAAAATTTTGGTATTTATAAAACATATGATACTATAATTAAAATATTATTATTATTTTATATTTAGTATTATATCCAAAATGTATAAGATCATACAAATATTTAAGGTTCTTATATCTATTATATAAAGAATTGATAAATAAAAACATAGAAACATGTCTTATCGTAAAAAGAGAAAGTCTAAAATAATAAGGGTAGACTTAGTTTACTTTAAAATAACTGAAGTTAAATATTATATTTAGTTTTGTCAGAGTTTAATTCCAAAAGATCGCTTTTTTATTCCTTATTTAACTTTAACAACCAACAATCTTGCTAAATTTTAAGTGAATTCCATTTTACTTATAGTTAATATCGTAAATTTTTTACATTTTTCCAAAGACAAGAAAACCCCACTGAATCTGCGAGGTTTTATAGCATGGACTGTACAGCAATGCAGAGTCGGAGTTAACATTCATAAGTGTGGCAAAGAAATCATTGGAGCGATTTGGGGACTGCCAATGATCAATTTCATGTTCCGTTGGAGTGATGTTTTGCCAACATTATACCATATGCAAAAGAACTATTTTGTTGCAAATGCATTGTAGTGCGCTGCATAGAGCGGCAAAAGTATCAAGATCAGACAACAAACCCATCGAGCCATTGTTCCCAATAGTCGCCACCTCGTCACCACAAACCGAGGAAAACAAAACTCGCCATTATTTTGATGCATTGTGAATTTGCTTTGTAGGCCGTGTTCATATGTTTTCTGTGCAGTGTGCTGTTTACTGAGCCTGAGCCGCTTTTGGGCATTACTAGATTAAGAAGGAAAACAATACACCTACATGCACATAACATACAACATAGTACAACAGTGCTACATACTACTCACATGAGTGCATAGTATTTATACATCCCAACGTTTTATAGCTCATTACCATTGTGTGGCGTGCGGAGTGCGTGATAAATATTTTGCTACACTTTTCATTATCTTTTGGCTCAAAGTAGAGCTCTGTATGTTAAACTACAAAAATGCGGTGTTTGTAAATATATATATATATATATGTACATGCATTTGGAACAGTTATCTTTGAAATCTTTTCTTGTTCTTAAAACTCGCGGCATTTACTTTGAAGATGATTCGATGAAATACATTGCTCATTTATACGATTCTCTACATATGATTAAATGCAAGTTTATCTGCTCATTTATAAGACTCTTTACCTATGTTCTTACATATGCAAGTTTAATTTCTGATTATATTGTATGTTATGATTATATTGTATGTTGTGATTATATTGATTATATTATATTGTATGTACAATGGAAAAACTTCAAAAAAATAATATAAAGTAAATAGAAATAGTAGAAAACGGCACTTTTCAAATTGGTATTTATTAAAAGAATTAAATTGAAATATAATTAGTAGGAACGGCTTCGGTCGAGCGAGCCGACTGTAAGATACTACAGCGTATTCTAGAACAAAATCATGTACTCAATGTAAGATGTCTTATAAACTTATAAGCTTAACATATTTATCCCCTACAAAATTGCAAAATATTTTACACCTACTGAGTAAGTTTAACTTGGATACCTCAACTGATAAAGAAGTTTCTCATACTAAAGACATATCTTGGCTCTGATTTTTGTCAGATTACTTATATGGAAGATATGTCATAAAGTTGTACAATTCGAACCAAAGTTGGTCAGTGTTTAGATAATACTACAATACACATGTTAGTGAAATTAGTTCAGTTATTTTGAAAAACAAATTTAGACGGGAAGACAAATTTAGCACATTTTTCAATTTTCATCATATAGAAAATATATGACATAGTCATCCGATTCCAATCAAAATCGGTCAGTATATGTATATTACTATCTTACACGTACTGTGTAAGTTTCATTACAATAGCTTAAAACAAGATAGAAAATGTCATTCGGGCATGCCGACCGTGTAATACCCTCTGAGCTTCGTTTCCAATTATATGAATGCATTTTGGACTGCTTACAAGCAGTGCACTGAGTAAGTTTTAGATACACAAGCACTGCTTGCGCACTGCTTGTAAACACTACAGCGTAAACAAAAACAGTGCACTGCTATTGCGATAAAAATTTAAGTTTGTATGACAAACTTTTTTTATTATAGTCCGATTTTGATGCAATTTTCAGTATTGCTTAATATTATTTGTCTCTCAATTATACACTCAAGTAACAAAACTATACGTTAAGAAATAGGTGAGCCAGAAGCATTCGAAGTATCAACGCAATTGTGAACGAAGGGGGCGTGGCATCCAATAAATTTTGATGGCATTATCTTTATATAGTAAATATCAACCTGCATGCCAAAATGGGTTTCTAGGTATTATAGTTACCGAGATATTCGCAAAAAACATGTAGTTTTTCCGAGGTATGTCTGGTTCTTCGCTTATTGTGGGCGAATGGGGCGTGGCATCAAAAAAAAAAGATTCTTATATTGCCTGACTAAATATGTGATCGATACTGACCAAGTTTGAACTTGTAGCTTTTACCATCTCTGAGATCTGTTTGTTCATACGGGCAGACGGACAGACGGACATGGCTATATCGACTCGGCTGTTGATGCTGATCAAGAATATATATATTTTATGGGGTCTGCCACGCCTCTTTCTGCCTGTTACATACTTCTGACAAACCCATTATACACCTCAGAGGGTATAAAAAAAATGTCTGCAATATAGTGCTGTCTATGTATATCTTTCATGTTGAAACTTGAATCTTTTGCTCACTTGTATCTTAACGAATCGTTTTCTAACTTGGTGTATAAACAGAGACAAAAAAATAAAGCATCAAAATCGGACTATAATAAAAAGTTTGTCATAAAAACTTAAATTTTTATCGCAATAGCAGTGCACTGCTTTTGTTTACGCTGCAGTGTTTACAAGCAGTGCTTGTGTATCTAAAACTTACTCAGTGCACTGCTTGTGTGTATAAAATTTACTCAGTGCACTGCTTGAAAGCAGTCAAAATAAATCATATAATTGGAAACGAAGCTCAGAGGGTATTACACGGTCGGCATGCCGACTGTCATTTTCTTTTTTGTTTTTAAATTATTAACAACATTAGTTAGAAAACGCAATAATTTGGGTGTTTACTATTTGGGGTGTACACTATTTAGGGGGGTCACTACTTATACCCAGACAGCACTGTATATTTATATTTGAAATTAAAAACAAACAGAAAATGTCAGTCGGGCATGCCGACCGTGTAATACCCTCTGAGCTTCGTTTCCAATTATATGCAGTGCAGTGCACTGCGTAAATTTTATACACACAAGCAGTGCACTGAGTAAGTTTTAAATACACAAGCACTGCTTGTGCACTGCTTATAAACACTGCAGCGTAAGCGAAAGCATTGCACTGCTATTGCGATAAAAATTTAAGTTTGTATAAAAAACTTTTTTAATTATAGTCCGATTTTAATGAAATTTTCACAATCGTTTGATATTATTTGTCTCCAAGTATATACTAAGTTACAAAACTATACGTTAAGAAATAAGTGAGCCAGCGAAGTGGTGAGTGGGCGAAGGAGGCGTGGCGTCCAAAAAAATTTTGATGGCATTGTCTTTATATTGCATTTAGCAACCTGCATGCCAAATATATATATAGATATTCGCCAAAAACATGTATTTTTTACGAGGTATGTTTAGTTTTTTTGCTAATTGTGGGCGAATGGGGCGTGACATCAAAAAACGCAAACAAACTTGTATTGACTGACTAAATACTTGGTCGATACTGACCAAGTTTGAACTTGTAGCTCTTACCATCTCTGAGATCTGTTTGTTCATACGGACAGACAGACAGACGCACCGACGGACAGACGGAAAAACGGACAAGGCTATATCGACTCGGCTCTTGATGCTGATCAAGAATATATATATTTTATGGGGTCTGCCACGCCATTTTCTGCCTGTTACATACTTCTGACAAACCCAATATACCCCTCAGAGGGTATAAAAAATTATGATTATTAAATGAAAATTTATAATTTAAGTTTGAGCAGTGTTAATTTTGATTTTAATCCTCCATTACCTGACAACCCAAACAAAAAAACATTAATTGGTGTTTAGTGGTAGTTTCGAAATTGTTTCAAAAATATCGTAGTTCTTGTTGTCATTGAAAACGTTATTAAGTTTGCATTGAAATATATTTTAATTTTGGAAGCATATAAGTTTTAAAATATTTTTTTGTCGTGATTTAAAATGACTACTATGTGTATGGATACTATTTTTGCCACTACTAGATTACTAAAACTATTTTGGACTGTTTAAAATTACATTTAATAATGTAGCAATAGTTTTCGAACAGCGCTTAAAAAGTAACCATTGCAAACGGCGAATACTTGTATTTTCTTGTATTAGTCGGTTCGCGGGACAAGGAGGAATAAAGCTTCGTAATTTGAGGCCCATACCGTTAACTAACAGACAATTACCAAAAAGTATAGTCATTAATAGTTTATCTGCTCTTCAAGAACAACACCGAAATCCATTTGAAACGCTCTTAACCGCTTCGTTGACCGTTGCTGCAGGCAGTTTCAAATTGAAGATAAACTTGATAGCATGGCAACACTGGCCCTCGCACGCTTTACCGTTTGGTGCTGCCAACCTGCTTGAATTATCGTGTCATTTGTTTTGTTTTTGTATTGTCATTTTGTATTTTGTTTTATGCCGGCAGCTGCTCATTCTCGTCTGGGGTTAACGACTGCTAGTTGTAATCGGTTCTAATATTTTTCACATCTTTATAAAAATATACATAAATCATGTCGTTCCTTGGACGTGCCCTGCTGCGCAACGTAAGTGTCTGCCTCATCTCGTTGCTGTTGCTCTTTGGCAACGACGGCGGCTGCGGTCGCTGCACCCGAAATGCAAATAAATTTTATTGTGATTACGTAATGTGTAATAATGTGAAAACTGCAAATTGTGTACACGTTTTAGGTGGCTTTGCTGAATAAAAACATTGCTGGTCAACACAAGCAGACAGCGCGTCTGCTGCATAAGAGTAAGTGCAAACTAATATTCCTATTTGCAAATTGCTTTATTTACTTTGTTGTTCTGCCACAGCCGCACCACTGTGCGCGGTGCGTGTGCAACAGCCGGCACCTGATTTCAAGGGTCTGGCAGTGGTTGGCAACGACTTCCAAGAGATCAAGCTGGAAGACTACAGAGGCAAATACCTAGTTCTGTTTTTCTACCCTTTGGACTTGTGAGTGATAAGCGACTGCTTTGATAATCATTCACTAAAATTGTACTTACTATTCGATTGCAGCACATTTGTGTGCCCCACAGAGATTGTTGCATTTAGCGAACGCATTAAGGAGTTCCAGGACATCAACACCGAGGTGGTGGGCGTCTCTGTCGATTCGCATTTCAGCCATCTGTCCTGGTGCAATGTGGAACGCAAGAACGGTGGAGTCGGCAAACTAAACTATCCACTACTCTCGGATCTGACCAAGCAAATATCCAAGGATTATGATGTGTTGCTGGAGAAGGACGGCATTTCGTTGCGTGGCACTTTCATCATTGATCCCAAGGGTATACTGCGTCAGTATTCGATCAATGATCTGCCCGTGGGTCGGTCCGTTGATGAGGTGCTGCGTCTGATCAAGGCCTTCCAGTTTGTCGAGGAGCACGGTGAGGTGTGCCCTGCCAACTGGAATCCGAAAACCAACCCGGCCACCATTAAGCCCGACGTGGAAGAGTCCAAGCAATACTTCAACAAACACGGCTAAGCCAACTGCCCGCTACTCCTCTTAATCCACTCAAAACCACAGCACATTCTACATTAATTACACAAATAAAATGCGAAAAACCCATATATATATTTTGTGGTCAATCCTTTAATGAAGCATAGAGCATACAAAGTTATATAGTTATTTCAGGCGATTAAGTTAAGATAGAAAGAGATGATTGGCAAATCAAAGGTCAGAGACTAATAGTTAAGTAGTGTGAAGCATTTTAAACGATCAAATAGATGGCGGCGGCGGTGGTGGCGGTTGGGACAAGCTAATTGTTGGCGGTGGCGGCGCACACGGTGGTGGTGGAGGTGGCGCATAGCCAGTGCCCCAACCGGGATACGCACTGGCCCAAGGCGGCATTGGCGGCGCACCGGTGCCCGGTGGCGGCGGTATAAGTGGCGGCAATGTGCCCGGTATGGGTGGATTCATTGGCTCCGTAGCTGGCGGAGGTGGCTGCGGTGCATTCATCCAAGGCATAAGCGGTGGCGGCATCGGCGGTGGTGCCTGACCAACTGGTGGTGCTGTTGCAAAGGATGACATACCCATGCCGTGATCCATGCCCATGCCAGAATCCATACCCATTGAAGCATGCTCATGAGGCGGCGGAGCACCCCAGCCACCACCGCCCAGATCGCGCTGATGATCCCGCGAGGAGGTGGAGCTGGGCGGCGACTGTATGGCCTGCGGTACCGCTGGAGCTTCTGGCTTGGCAGCCGACGGCGGCGGTCCTTCACCCAATTCGGCCATCAGACTCATGTACTCCTCATCGATCTTGGCCTGGGAATCCTCCATGGCCATGCCAGGTGCTCCAGAGCCTGGACGCTTGTTGCGACAATCTTTGGTCAAATGGCCAGTGCCGCCACACGAGGTGCACACAATGGTGTTGGTGATAATCGGCTTATCGGGACACTGCCAGGACTTGTGATCCGTAGAACCACAAGTGCAACGTTGTATATCATTCTCCCGCAACGTGCCATTCAACTGGGCCAATTCACGCAGCTGCATGCGGCGCAGATCGTTGTGACCCTCGGGCACCTCAATGCCTTGTCTTATGACATCCTTTATCTTGTCCACAGCTTTGCGCACCGCCTCTGGATTGGGTGCTGTGATGAACGCATGCAAGGGCTCATCCTCGCCAGGCAATGGCTGGCCATCCTTGCGACCAACCTTACCCTCCTTAACAGACCCTTTGCCACGTATTATGATCTTTGCACCCGTGTCCTTCTCCATGGCCTTAAGCGTGTTGCCGCGTGGTCCAATCAGCAATCCCACAAAGTTAATGTCCGGATGCTGCTCCTGCGGTATCAGAACTTTATCGCTGACACGTGTCACCGGCGGCCTACAAAATAAATAGATGGAATTCAGTTTAGACCGAAAAGTAGATGTAATGATTTGCTTACTTGTAATCAGCTGGAGGCTTGAACTCTGGATTGACGGCTTGCATCTTGACAATCAACTGATGACGCTGCTCCTCCAGGCGCTTCCGATAGCGGAACTCACGCGTGTTCAAACGCTTGCCATCAGAACTGTAAATAGGCTCCGGGGAAGGCGATCTGTGAATAAGCAAAAGAAAAAAGGAACGAAAGCGATGCTTTTGAAATGGATATGTTTTCAAGGTGACTTCCTATTTGTAAGATATGTAATCATAATCAAAATTGTCTAGACTTAATGATCTTATTGTAAAGTACTAAATTATTAAATATATATCATAAGTATATATCCTGTAATTTGCAAATCAACATTCATTAAACAATTAATTCAGCATCAACATCATCATCATTATAAGCAAGAATTGATTAGAAAAATTAAATTCGCTGGTGAATTGAGAAAAGAAGAATTTTGATTAATTCATTTCGTTTCATTTCGATTTATGTTGCACACTTTCTTTTCTACATCTTGTATATAGTAACAGTAGTATAGTGTATATTGTTTGATTTGTGTCATTCAGGTAGGTAGGTAGCCTGGCTGTTGCTCTGGAGCACCCTTCTGTAAAAGTAATTATAGAATTTCTGTAAATTGTACAATTATTGGACTGGACACGCTCACGGCTTGGTGGAAGAGAAGAAGAATTGACATTATTATTATAATGTAAACACACAAACTGATTAGATTTAGGATTTGGATATAGGTAATTGTATTTGTATTCGCCAGACCCGCTTACACTTCTCTTGGGTTTCAATCTAAGCCCGTGTTGTCTGATACCGCGCAAAAACATTAAAATTATAAATTAGACTGTTAGTTATCAAATTATTCCCGCCTTTTACCGATAATACCGACAATTGTGTGCAACCTTTGATCCTGTGACCCTTCACCCAGCAAATATAACATAATTTATAGCATTCACAAGCGTTGCCACCAACTAATTCGAATTTCGACAATTTAAATATACAATAATTGATTATAATTAAACGATGCAACTAAAGAAATTTGATTGTTAACTCAAAAAAACTAATGATGGAACCTCCATGTGAATGCGTTTACAATGTACAGTATAAGTTTAAATGGTTTCACTATGGTTTCTCTTTGGTATAACATGCTGCGATTAAACCTGATCGTGATAACCCATCCTGTTCCGTCCCATTCCGTCCGGATGCTGATGCTCCGCTTACGGCTTGGGGAAGATTATGATAGTTGTTGTGTGAGTATAAACAGTTTTCAAACCTTTCTTCCGGCGTTTGTGTGATGCCCAAATCGCCAGTGCGCAACTTTCGGCTGATCTCCTCGATTTGAAATTGAACTGCAATTAGAAGGCGTTAGAGAAGAAAAAAAGAAAATCGAGCGCAACCTCGACATTAGTAAATGTTAAATGCTATTTCATTGTACGAGAAGAAAAGGAGAAAGTTATAAATGTTGGATATAATCAATAAGTTGTGGCTAGGGACGTTGTGGTTGTTTCGGAGTGTTCGGGGGAGACCGAATCGTATATATATATTCTCTACGAGAGAGTAAGATTGAGATTTGTGTTTCCATTTTGACAGACGACAGCGCCGACGCGTGCCTAATCTAACTGAAAATTTGTGAGCATTACAATTAATTAGTTAATTATTTGATCGATTGTTTGATTTGTTTGCTTTGTTGGTTGGTGGGTTGTTTGGCTGGTTGATTAGATTAGTTCATGTATTTCTCATTTGGGTAATAAGATAAGATGGGGTTATTTATCTTATTATCTAGCCGTTTTGGAACTCGTGTCGTTTGTGTCACACGCCGGAATCCCTTCAAAAAGAGAACGAGAGATTATTATAATTTGCTCAATGCAATTTTTGTTTGTTTTTGGTTTTGTAGATGCTTTACGTTTGCTCGCGGCGCTCGCACGTCCGCCCGTCTGACTTGGCACCTCTAAATGTGGTTACTGTGATCTCCCCGTGACTATTTGTGGCTGTGTTTGTTTTGCTCATTAGTTGACATTAGACTTAGAACTAACACTTACAACTAACTTAGTTTCATACTAGCTACAATTATGATGCATTATCTCCATTACCTAAGTAGGCCTCCTGCTGTGCCGGATCCAGAGTAGAGGGCAATATGGTCGGCATTCCCGGTATAAAAGTCTTGTCCTTTTCAGTGCCTCCCCAACGGGATTTACGTTTGCGCTTGCGCTCAGCTGCACTGTCCACTAAAATACAGAATATTATCATTAGTTAATATGAAGAATGTTAAATTTAAATATATAGCTACTTGAGTTTTCCGAGAGTCCATTGCTCAGCGAGTCGTTGCTATTTTGGCTACTAAAGAGCGAAGCGAAACTCTTGGTGCCCCCAACATTGCTCATGAGCTCCTGTATGGTCTGTGAGAGATCGAAGCGTGAAGTAAGCTCCTCACGTATGGTATCCAGCTGCGGCTGTCGCTCAAACAGCGAAGGTATGCGCGGTGTTTCCGGTTCGTGCATGGAGGAGTTACGATTGGATGAAGTGTCAAATGGGTTCACATAAGCTCGTTCACGGCTGCTTCGCTCCCTACTGCTACGCTCCCGGCTATTGCGACTTGATTCATGGCTGCGCTCATTTCGACGACGATCATAGCCACGGCTGCTGGAGCGACGCCTTCGACTGCGATCATAGTCATCGCGACTACTGCCACCACCACGTGAACCGCTGCGACGAGAGCGTGATTCGCGATCATGATCACGTCTTCGCTCGCGATCCCTGCTCCTTGAGCGTTTTTTACGTCTGTCATGATCATCGTTATTGCGTGAGCGACTGCGATGCGAACGTGACTCACGGTCACGATCACGTTCACGTTCTCTGTCCCTATCCCTGTCACGCTCACGGCTGTCACGTCGGCGACTTTCACGATCCTTGCTACTGCGATCACGATCTCTAAAATGTAAAAAAAATATACACATTCAAAATCTACAAAGATAACTGCAATGTTTTGTATGAAACACGAACCTGCGTTTCTTCTCTTTTTCTCTTTCCTTATCCTTATCCCTGCCACGATCTCTGGAACGTGAGCGTTCTTTTCGATAATCATCATTGTTGCTGCCACCATTGGATTCCTTTTCCTTACCAGAACTGGCCGACACTGGCAGATGCAGCAATTCAGGCGGCGTTGCACTCATTGCAGTTTTTTTTATAATTGATAGTTACACTCGAGAACTTGCCACTAGTTTTATGTATACGTTTACATAAAATAAAATATTTGATTTTTCACCCTGCCGCAGAGTGCCACACATACATATACACACAAACAGCGCGTACACGCATACAATACAAAGCAACTTCAACTGCGGCGGAGCAAAAGTGCGTGGCAAGCGCTGTTAGTTTTGTACAACTTTAGCTCAAGTATACGAATTAGTAATATCTTAAACTTTATTGCAGCATTACTTGCATTTCTGCCCGTTTTTTTACACTTTCCAGATATTTAATATTCACTTTTATAATTATAACCAAAGATCAAGACGACGGTTTTCGGCAAAAATCTTGCACATACACACGGTACAGGGATGTTGTATAAATATCGAATCCACACGCAGGGTTGATATTTTAAACCAGGTCGGCAAATTTTACAGCGATGTGCATTTAATATCGATATATACGATGAATATTTTGTAAAACATTTTTATTTAAAATTATTAATATATGCAATTAATCAATGCAATTTTCTTTTTCAATGTATCCAAATTAATAGCTTTTGTTTTTGTTAAGTATGTACAGGAAAGCAGACAAATTGAATAAAACTGAGCGCTTAAACATTCAAATGAAAATGATATCGATTTCACGAAAAGATATCTTTAATTATCACATCGATAACAGCGCAGCGCACGTGTATTGCATTTGTTTTCGTTTTGGTTTTTAATTCCGGGCATTAGTTTTGATTATTTTAACTGAAAAGTAAGATAAATACAATGTTTGGCAAGAAGGGAAAGTCTCGTGCCGATGCGGTGTCCTCCAAGAAATCAGTACAGAGCAGTAACCCATTCGACACGGCGAAAGCGCAAACCGCCAAGCGAGTGAATCCATTCGACGTGCATGTAAATAAGGAAAAGTTCAAGATTCTCGGCAGGATTTGCAAGCATGATCGAGGCATGCCCGGTGTGTCCCGCTCTAAGGCGCTTCAGAGACGTGCCCAGACAATCGGCAAACAGTATGCGGTTAAAAACAAGACGAACCAATTCAAGGATCATCGCATTGGCAGACATCTAAGCGGTGATCAGCTGACCGAGTCCGTGATGAATGCACGGTACTTGTCAGAGAAACTGTCACAAGTTCGTGCCTCCAACAAGACAGAAAAGTTTAATCTGAATGACGACGAGCTGCTCACACATCGAGGACAAACGCTTGAGGAAATTGAACAGTACAGAGACGAGCGCTCCGATGACGAGGAGATTGACGACGAAGTGGATGGTGTGTATATCAACAGAGATTATGAGGCATACATATATTTGAATTTCTTTATTTTTTAGCCGACTTCACGTCTGCCGCACATTTTGGCGGTGATGGAGAAACGCCAGCGGATCGCCAAACAGCCATTGATGAGATGATCAGTGAACAGAAGCGTCGAAAGAATGAAATAGCCAAGGATAAGGATGAAGTCTATGATCTGACCGAGAAACTGGATGCCAACTACAAAGACTTATTGCCCCTTGTGGCACAGGCTACAAAGGATGAGCAGCGGGAGAAGCCACCGCCAGATGCCTACGACAAGCTGTTAAAGCAAATGATCTTCGAACCACGTGGCAGTGTCACCGACAAACTCATCAAACCCGAGGAACTGGCCAAACAGGAAGCGGAACGCCTGGAGAGACTCGAAAACGAAAGACTGCGACGCATGAAAGCCGATGGTGAGGAGCAGGAAACAAATGTTCAGGTGCCACATCGCTCTGCAGATGACTTGGATGATGGTTACTTTGTTGCCGGCAACGAGGATGATGGCGATGATACATTGGCCTACGATCTGGAGGGCAATTTGGGCACGCATCTCAATGAAAAGAAGCAGACAAATGAAGCAGCAGCTCAGCAAAGCGAGGACGATGAGGAGGAAGATGAAGATGGCGATGAAGAAGAGGAGGAGGAGGAGGAGGAGGATAGCGACGATGAGGTAGATAACTTGAGTGATCTCAAGGAGTCGGAAAGTGAATCCGAAGCGGAGACTGCAGCAGCAGCAGCGACGCAGCCAACGAAGACTAAAACCAAATCCCAATTGAGAGCGATATCTATGGACACCAGCATACCATTTACGATCAAGATGTCCAAAACCTATGAGGACTTCAGTGAGCTGCTGGGCAAGTACACGACAGCACAGCAGTCCACTGTTGTGGAACGTATTATTAAGTGCAATGATCCAAAGCTTGAGGGTGTCAACCGTGAGAATGTTGTGAAACTCTTTGCCTTTCTGCTGCAGCACATTAAGGATCTGTTTGAGGATGCCAGTGAGCAGGACATTAAATCCCACTTTCAGCTAGTTTCACAGCTAATGCCCCATCTGTACGATCTAATTCAACTGAATCCCGAACGCATGTCCAACATTCTGCTGGATGTGATCAAGGAGAAGTATGCAGAGTATCGCCATAACCACAAGGCTTATCCAACACTCGAAACACTCATCTACTTTAAGCTCGTCTCAAACATGTACTCCACCTCGGACTTTCGGCATCCCGTCGCCACGCCCACCTACATATTCATGCAGCACATACTGTCGCGTGCCCGTGTTCGCAATCGCCAGGACATTGCCATGGGTCTGTTTCTGATCACCATTGTGCAGGAGTTTGGTGCACAGTCCAAGCGCTTCTTGCCCGCCGTCTTCAGTTTCCTGCAGGGCATTGTCCACATGGCGATACCCAAGCGGGAAGTGGCTACGGATAAAGATCACTTGGAGATTGTGCCGCCCTTTGAGCGAGACGGACTCTTTAGCAAACTACTGGCCAT
Source organism: Drosophila tripunctata (assembly GCA_035047385.1). NCBI lineage: Eukaryota > Metazoa > Arthropoda > Insecta > Diptera > Drosophilidae > Drosophila > Drosophila tripunctata. Next base: position 788,793 of record JAWNPS010000130.1, on the reverse strand, counting down.
ACCAGCCACCAAGGAGAGCAAAGCGCTCAAGCCACAGCAAATGCAGGCAGCGGATCTGGTGACACTCTCACTCACGCTGGACTTTAAGGTGCGTGCTCTGGACACGGCACTGCGTCTAATCACACACAGCATGGAGCAGCTGGTGGGCGAACATACGGGTGCCTGCTTTTTAGCCGCACCCCTGCTGACATTGCTGGAGCGTCTGCCACTTAAACCGTATCCCGAGCACGTGCATCAACATCATGCAGCGGCCAAGTCTGCTTTGGAGAAAGTGGTGGCTGTGAAAATGAAGCCACTGGCGCCACCGGACAGAAAGCCCAAGGCATTGCGACTGCTGGAGCCACGCTTTGAGGTGGTCTACGACGACAAGCGACGTCCCAAGATGTCCAAGCAGAAGGAGGAGCGTGCCAAGCTGCTGCAGAAGATCAAGCGGGAGAAGAAGGGCGCCATACGTGAGATCAGACGAGACACGGCCTTTGTTCAGGATCTCAAGATCAGACAACAGCTGCAGAGGTAAGTGCCTTAATTAAAAACTGAAAGTTTTGACCATTTGCTAATCTTCTTATCGTCCTTTCGCAGCGATAAGGAGCGCCAGGAGAAGGTCAAGCGCATCTTCCAGGAGGCTTCCGTGCAGCAGGGCGAACTCAATGAGTTGGCGCGTGCCAAGAAACGTAAAAAGTTCTAAATGCGTAGACAAATGGACAATGTTGATAACTAATACTACTATTTTAATTATAATTATAAATGAATGTATATATACATATATATATATATATATCTGTGTCTAAGACTCGCTGGAAATCTGACGACAGCGTAGAGTGGCCGCCTCCACAGCTCCGGCAACTGCGGCACGGAAACCTGCAAAGAGTACAAAGAGATACGGGCGCATTGACGTCATCAGCTCATAGACAGACAGACAAGACAGACTTACCTGATAGCTCTAGGTGCTTGAGTGCAGCTGCCGTTGAACCCGCGGGACTTGTAACATTGTCTTTCAACTGACCGGGATGCGTCTTGCACTCCCTGACCATGTGACCAGCACCCAGCACAGTCTGTGCAGCCAATCTGTAGGCCATATCTCGGGGCATTCCCATGCGGACAGCGCCATCGGCCAGTGCCTCGATCATGACAAACACATAGGCTGGTCCACTGCCACTCAGAGCGGTGACAATGTCCAGCTGGGACTCGTCACACGCCTCACAGGTGCCCACGGCCTCCAGCAAGCGTTGGGCAATACCGGCATCTGCATCAGTGGCCTGGCTGCCGCGTACATAGACCGAGCAGCCGGAGCAGACCAGAGCCGGAGTATTGGGCATGACACGTATGACTCTCGCTGCGGGTGATAGGCTGGACTCCAGGCACTTGAGTGTGATGCCCATGGCCACGGACAGGAAGAGCTTGTTGGCACTGAGTGGCTTGATCTCCGCCAGCACTGTGGGCACCACTTGTGGCTTGACGGACACAAACACAATCTCCGACTGTTCCACTACAGGAGCATTCTGTACGACCGTCTCAATGCCCAGATCTTGAAAGGATTGCAGCGATATCTTATCCGCCGGATGCACGCTGGCAATAACACCACTAGATTTCGTTAGACCTAATTGTGTAGTGTTAGTTTGGGGTATTGAAAGACTTTCCAAGTCTGTTTACCTGCTGTTATAAAGCCCTTGGCCAAGGCCTTGGCCATGTTGCCGCCGCCCAAGAAGCCAATTTTTCCCAAAGAACCCATTTCAAGTATAAACACTGTGTTCTCGGTGTAACAACTGTTTTTCAACTGTGGCAGCGGTAAGTAAGCCAAATGCTTTTCACAATGATAAGCAATCTGGACTTCGCAGCGTAGTCCCCCGTACTCACCCCTTCCACGGTTCAATGTACAACAGGAACAACAACAACGACAACAACAATATACTCGACAGCAGCAATACACAGTGCTTATCATTTTGTTTGTGTATTATAAAAGTTTATCAGTTAAAAATAGAGCGAGCAGTCTGTCTATGCACTTTATACGTTATTTTAATCTACATGATTGCAAGCGGTTTCATAGTAAACTGAGCTCAGTTGTATTTCATTTGAAATTCATCTAAAAAGTCTGCTAAGGCATTGCTTAAGTTCAAATTTACGCGCCTGCTGCATAGGAATTTTCTTTCAAATGGCAGCACTGTAGCTAAAAATATCCATTTAAAATACCAAATAAGGGAAATTTCATTAACGAACACCATTTTCGCCAGCACTTTGCAACACTGTACACACTTAGAACTACGTCAAGAGAGAAACTTTTTTTTTTATATTTTAACACTAACACAAATTGGCAGTTTTACGCACTTGATGTAAAAAAAAGTACACAAAACTATTTTATATTTAAGTGTACAAGTGTAGGCTTAGAAGAAGCCAGCGATTTCTAGTGTAAATACAGTAAGGAGCAGAGACGAGTCAAATCGAATGCAACTGGCAGTAATTATTAAGTGTGTTTGTGTTGTTGTTTTCACACATTTTTGCTGGGCAGCTGTGACCTAGCTGTAAATTGCACTAACAACGCGTTGTAGCAACAAAAACAGCAACAAGGAAAACAACATAATCGAGGTTGGTGCGCGTTTTTCCAAAATACAACAATAACAATAGCTAAAAAGACAGCTACACGCACACACACACACACACACACAAACAGGCACAAAGACGTGAAATATGTAATTGGTAAACAAATTAATTAATGCAAAGCGCACACGGCTACGTTTGTGCTACTGTCCGGCGGATGGCGCTGCTAATCCGCCAGCCCACTCGCAATGCAATTTGGCCACGTGTGGTGTGTGGTGTGTGTTGTTGGCAGAAAAGACTTGAGTTGTTATCAGTCTGTGTAACACACACACATATGTAGTGTGCGTATGTGATAAAATTAAGCATTTTGTTAACTGTCAAAATTTGTTGCATCAGTTTTTCTTTGCAGCAGCTGCTAATCATCATTTAGCGAACATTATGTCCTCTTCGACGGCGGGATCCGGCGGGTCTGGTGCTCGCAAACAGCCCACGGCAGTGTCCCGCATGAAACAGGACTATATGCGTCTCAAGCGTGATCCTCTGCCGTACATAACTGCCGAGCCGCTGCCAAATAACATACTGGAGTGGCACTATTGTGTCAAAGGACCGGAGGATTCACCCTATTACGGTGGCTACTATCACGGCACTCTGCTGTTTCCCCGCGAATTCCCATTCAAGCCACCATCGATATATATGCTAACGCCTAACGGACGCTTCAAGATCAACACCAGACTCTGCTTGAGCATATCCGGTAAACTATATGCTCTACCCTATATACATATATAAAGATTGTATATCAACTTGTCGTCTTTGCAGACTTTCACCCAGACACATGGAATCCCACTTGGTGCGTGGGCACAATCTTAACAGGACTGCTGAGTTTTATGGTAAAGAGAGTAATGATTTGATTTAAGGTCCACTTTAATAACTATATTGTCTGCTTGTCTAGCTGGAGAGCACACCGACACTGGGCTCCATTGAGTCGTCGAACTATGACAAGCAAGTGCTTGCCCAGAAGTCGCTGGCATTTAATCTGCGCAACACAAACTTCTGTGAACTCTTTCCGGACATTGTTAGCGAGATCAAGCAGCGTCTGCAGGGCACCAAGGCAGAGCCTAATGCCACAGGTTCAACGGCGGCTGCTGCTGCTGCTGCTTCCAAGTCAAGCAACGCTTCCGGTTCGACGCAGACAGCTAACGGTGGCATCGATAGCCGGCACAAAGGTGCTGCCAATGAGGAACAACAGACGGCCACTGCTAACTGCGATGCTGCCACAGATGGAGCGGCTGGAATTGTGGGCGTGGCTGCTGCTGGCGGTGGTAGTGTGGATCTGGGCGGTGCTCCGGCAGCGCTTAAGAATTGTGCTAGAAATTCCTATTTAAATTGGCAGTCGATCTATTCGAACCTGGTGATTGTAATCTGTTTTGCAATATTTGCACTCATTGTTAATTACGTGATCAAGAACCTGAATCAGGAATAGAGTTTAATTGTAAGCAATCAGTACTACAACATAGCCTCTATATATATATATATATATTTATACTATATATATGTATGTATATTCATATATATACACATATATTTAAAATAGTTTATTCATAAAGTAGTCTCTCCTATTGTATCCTTTACCTGTCCTGTCCGTTAATAGAAGAGCGCTCAAAACATTGTGCACAGTTAGCTTGAAAAGTATTTGCCGACGCACTGCTTACCTTCCCCTACCACAATAGTCCCCCGGATCTTTGTTCCCGACCTAGATCGAAGTTAGTCTGAGCAAGTATATTTGGCAATAACGAAAACAAATTTTTAAATTTCAACCAACTCGATAAATAAATTGTTTTGTTATATATTCATATAAATATTATAAACTTAGCATAGTTATACCGAAGATATAAAAGATATTGAAAACAATCTGAATATATTTGTAAATTATTAATAAAAAAAAAAACTAAGCTAAACAAAACAAAAGCAAAGCAGACTACATTACGTCTCTGAAAATCTATAATGTTTTGGTTCACAATAATGTTTCGTATTTAAAATTCACCTAAGTTTTGTAAATACATTTACATTTAATGAAAACTATCAAAATTATCGCTGTATAATATTAAAAACGATATTAAAATGCATAATACGGTGATATAAAATTAATGTGTGTGGTTGCATTTGAATTCGAACTGTGACTTAACAAACTATCGATAATTCTACCGCGCTATCGAACTGATGCATCAATATCGGTAACGGCACTCTTATTTGTTAATAAGCAAAACTAATATAATTTAAACAGAATCAATTCGTTTCAGTATAATTACTAATTTTTTTTTATTTTTTCCTTAGAGTATTTAAATATCGTGTGATGACGAAAACGATAGTTTTTCTGGCGACAATAGTAGTTCTGACGTGGTTCGCTCGATAACTCTTATACTCACCAGTTCGATAGTACAGTAATTTATCGACCATCCATAGGCCGGCTGTTGTCGCATTGTCTTGTTTACGTGTTGCATTGTAATTTTACCTTTTTTTTAACTTAATTATAGTTAACCATTGATATTATGGCAAACATGACAAACCTACAGCGTTGGTTGTTCTTTGCAACGTTGTTCGCTGTGCCTTATTTGGCCCTGGTAATGGGCACAGTGCAAACGCCTCTGACAACAAAATACTTGCTGCACATTCAGCTTCTACCGCTGCTACTACTAATTATATTTGGTGTAAGTAACTTATAAATAAATATCTATGTAAATAGTGCTAACGTTTGTTTATTTTCTAGCTATATTCCGTTTTCACTGTGCTGTATCGAACTTTCACATTCAACGATTGTCCAGAGGCTGCCAAGGAGCTGCAAGCAGAGATTTTGGAGGCACGCAAGGACTTAATAGCGAAGGGATTCAAATTTCGCGATTGAAAAACATGCAAAGGCGGCTTGTAAAAGATTCTAACATGTACATACATACATATATGCTAATTTGTAATTCCATTAAACGTAAAGAAAATGTTAAAAAGTGTTCTCAAGAGTTTTAAATTTGGTTGCAAGCTTACAATTCCCCACTGGTTCCTTAAGGTTTACAGAACATTTCTCTGCTAATTAAGTGAACACGATTCAAATGTTACGCTCCACACCCAAGAGACAGTGCTGGCAAATCAGCTATTGTCACACTAGATCTTAAGGTAGAACAATCTAATAATATTAAAGAGCAATGTAAAACCCAAACTTCGAAATAGTATTAATACATTAAACGCAATTTTAGACATAAGGTATTTTTAAATATTAATAAGATTTAATTTGTAGATTCAGACTACTTCGGAAAGATAAGTGTTGTCATAATTATGAAATGCCAGCAGTGGGCTCAAAAAAGATAGGGTTCAATCGGAGATACATATGTAAGAACAGATCCAAACACGATATGTTCGATAATCTTTAGATTTTGAAAATACTGGATTAAATAAAAAAAATATATCATTTTACTTCTCTTGCGCCATCTGAACTATCAACTTAATTTTTTTTTTGTCTATTTCTAGCTATTTTTAAAGGCTAGTTTAGCTTTTTTATGACCCGGAGAGTTGGCAGCACTGTCCACACACGAGAGAGTGCCAAGAGAGCTCTCTCTCTCTCTCTCTCTCTGAGCTGTGCTTAGTTCGCTCTTCCGAAGTTTGTATGCTTGTGAGATCAAGAACGATCTGTGCACTGGAATATGCATATGAAGGCTTGTGTTTGCTTAACGCATACGTGTGAACGGGTTAGCGTCCGCTCTTTAATGCATGCTCAGACTGGAAAGCGGTTGGAGCTACTGTTGGCAACTCTTTAAAACTGAACCAACAGTTTACGCTTAGACGTCAGCACGTTCACAACAACTAGCGCTTAATTCGTTGCCGTAACGGTGACCGCATAACACACAAGAGTCGAAGACAAAAAAAAGAAAAGAACAAAAAAGCTTTAGCATGAGTCACAAATTGGTCTTGTTGGTGTGCTGCTTGGCTGCCGCAGTCTGCAGCGCTGCTAAGGTATGTACTGCCATTTTATATAATCACAACAAAGCCTTGAGTAAAATCAATTTAAAATGCAAAAGAGGTGAAGATGTGTGCATGGCAAAAACAAAATGAGTTTGGCTCACGTAAAGTTTCGTAGTAAATCACACAAAAAATGCTAAGCACTACAGCACTGTACAACGCCACGCGATTCAGGGTCGGGCAGAGGCGCATTAAGTAGTAGTACACACTGCCCTTTCAAAAAGTAGCAACAAGTGGCACACCCTATGCAAAGAGGTTGAATGAACTGATGTTGGAAAATTTACGCAGCTGGAAAATATTAAACACAAATGACTGCATGTGTGTATGTGTGTGTGTGTGTTTATAATAAAATTGGTAAATTCAATTTTCTCTCATTTGATATTTATGTTTTGAGATCCAGAACCGGTTTGTAAAGCCGACAAGTTTCCATTTCATTGCATGTATGTATGTATGTATATGTGTGAGTAATTGTGTTGCATGCATGAACCGGTATTAACCGCTTACTGCTACTGGAAAGCTGCCTTCCAGTCCAACCTGTTGTTAGTGTTGTTTCTGTAAGAATGAAACAAAAGTTATTCCAATGATGTGATGTTTATTCATGTCACAAACGTTCTCGCTCTTCTAATGCAAAGTATAACCAACAATAAGCAAATTACGTTTGTGGAAAAAAAAACAATTTGGCACAAATAAGCTGGTCTACTATATACTATGTATATTTTTATTTATTCACGTTAACATCTGTGAATAAAATAGTTAATTCGCAATGCTCAACAGTTGCCTGATTTGTCACGAATATTATTATAATAATTACATAGACGCTTTATCTACATAAAAATACAATACTCTATTAAAAAAGTACAAAGTATTCATACAAATTTAAAATTAGCTAGAACTACAAAATTTGGAGCTATGTTGCAAGTACAGATCAGATCCATAGGCGTAGCCACTTGATCTGTTTTTGCAGAACCCCCAAAAATCTTTAAAATCATGTTACAAATTAGCATAACGAGAGCTATTTTTATACCCTCTGAGGGGTATATTGGGTTTGTCAAAAGTATGTAACAGGCAGAAGGAGGCGTGGCAGACCCCATAAAGTAAATATATTTTTGATCAGCAACAACAGCCGAGTCGATATAGCCATGTCCGTCTGTCTCATCTCAGAGATGGTAATAGCTACAATATCCGTTTTAGTCAGCATCGACCAGATATTAAGTCAGTCAATACAAGTTTGTTTCCTTTTTTTGATACCACGCCCCATTCGCCCACAATAAGCGAAAAACCAGACATACCTCGGAAAAAATCTCAGTAACTATGACATTCAGGGCCATCAATTCTGAAATACAACATAAGCACAGTGACATAATAAATTTATTGATGCCACGACCCCTTCGCACATAAGAAATAAAATAATTGTCAAGCTTTCTTGCCTCTTAAAAGCATGTATTTCTCATCATATAGGTTTATAACTTGAAATTGAAAGTGAGTGTATTATGCGGTCCGGCATTCTCGACTGAATTTTTTCTTTTTTTTTTTTTGCTAGAACTTCTCCAGACATTTTGTATTAAAAAGATAAGGAACCACTTGCGAACTGAAATGCTTATAACCATTTTCGTTTATCTTGTTTCGTGGATTGATTTTCGTTACTAATCGTAAAATCCAATATTGTATTATCCCGACTCCATTCAAAACGAAAATAAATAATGTAGTTGTCTGATGTGCTCTAAACGAAATAAAAAGAAATTGGAGCCATAAATCAAAATTCTCGGAAATCATAATAGTTTCTCAATTTGCCTGTACCGAATAAGCTATATACAATGGCGGGCACAAGTGGATAAATGTTAGTCAAGTTGATCTTGTATGTCATGAATTCATATGTATGTATTTTATTTTAAATAAAAACAAGAAAACAATGTTATCTTTGGAACGCCAAAGATTGGAAACCCTTGCAGAACCGTCTATGAATTTACAGTACACAGTGTCATAATTCTATCTTCAAAATTTTTTACAAAAAATGCAATAGTTTTATAAAATAAGTAATTCTAACCGATTTTTACCATGGAAGCTATATGATGTGGTAGTCCAAACTGGACGAAATTTGGTTGGCATATGTAGTATGATTGTAAATTTGGTTAACATCGGTCAATAGAGAGAAAAAAATTTTGTACCAGGCACTTAAAGCCGATAGTTCCTATGGCAGCTATATTATATAGTAGTCCGATCAAGATGAAATTTGGCACGATAAGGAATATTGTAGGAAGTGCATACTATGTGAAGTTGGATAAAATTGCACCATAGACAGAAAAAATTGTAGTAGTAAGCATTTCCAGCCGATTGTTCCTATGGAAGCTATTTGATATAGTGATCCGATCTGGCCGATTTTAACATATGAACTACCTGCAGAGAAAATGAGCATGGGTACTAAGTTTTATCAATATAGTTTTAAACTAAGAGACTAGTTTGCATAGAAACAGACGGACAGATGGGCGTCTCTATATCGACTCCTTATACTTTTTGGGGTCGGCGTTATAAACGTCGTGACAAAAAACAATATATCCTCTAAGAGGGTATGAGTTAAACTCTTGTATGCAATAAGCTTTAAGCCACTGTATGTATTGTAGTTGGACATTATCATAAGCCAATTAAAGGCAAAACTCGTAATTGAAATCAATTTGGGATTCGGAATTTTGTCAATTAAAAAAGTGTAATCTTTGATTTTCGAAGACTATGTATGAAATACACTTAGTTTTCTATTGTATTTATTTTGTTTTCGACAAATATTTTGAACATTGCGGGCAGAGGCTGCACAATTCTTCAAAAGATGGGCTACAATTACTGGTCTATCTGTGCTGATCAAGACTTTATGTGTACATACGTGCATCCAATACACTTTCATTATTTTGTTCGCAACTGTATATACCTTATGAATACCTTGAAGTATAAATCAAGAATTTAAAACTTATATGTATATGTATTTATCAGTATAGCCAGTCTTTGTTCTTGCCATGAGTAATACTTTTTGATGTTAGTGTTGAAATATGTATTCTCAACTTCAATTGGCAGAGTCATCAATTATGATCATAAACAGCACTTTAAATACTATATTCAAGTTGATTTGCGAATCACTTCTTAAGTATTGATAACCTTTGTAGTTTTTATAGAGAAAAGATTCTTGTTTGCTTTAAACAGGTTTCGTATTAAACATTGTAATTCTTTATAATAAAACAAGAAAGAAAATGACAGTCGGGCATGCCGACCGTGTAATACCCTCTGAGCGTCGTTTCCAATTATATGAGTTCATTTTGGTCTGCTTACAAGCAGTGCACTGCTTAATTTTTATACACACAAGCAGTGCACTGAGTTAGTTTTAAATACACAAGCACTGCTTGTGCACTGCTTGTAAACACTGCAGCGTAAACGAAAGCAGTGCACTGCTATTGCGATAAAAATTTAAGTTTGTATGACAAACTTTTTTAATTATAGTCCGATTTTGATGCAATTTTCAGGATTGCTCGATATTATTTGTCTCTAATTATACACCAAGTTACAAAAGTATACGATAAGAAATAAGTGAGCCAGAGGCATTCGAAGTTTCAACGCAATTGTGGACAAATGGGGCGTGGCATCCAAAAAATGTTGGTGGCATTATCTATATATTGCATTTAGCAACCTGGGGCGAATGGGGCGTGGCATCAAAAAAAAAAAGATTCTTGTATTGTCTGACTAAATATTTGATCGATACTGACCAAGTTTGAACTTGTAGCTCTTACCATCTCTGAGATCTGTTTTTTCATACGGACAGACGGACAGACAGATAGACGGACAGACGGACATGGCTATATCGACTCGGCTGTTGATGCTGATCAAGAATATATATACTTTATGGGGTCTGCCACGCCTCCTTCTGCCTGTTACATACTTTTCACAAACCCAATATACCCCTCAGAGGGTATAAAAATGAGCTAAAAATTGTATTTTGCTGTGCTTAGAACAGTTGAATGTTTTTGTGGAACTATTGAACAATAGCATTTCAATTACAAAGCAAAAACCTACTGAGAATTTTGTTGGTCGCAGATTCACATTTTGTTTGTGTTAATTCAGGCGAAACTGATTTGCATGTACAGTAAAAATGCAAATTGGCCAACACATACGCACACACTCACACACATACGCAAACAATGAAGAATTTTTAAAGCCCAAAAGTGTTTTGCATTTTGCATTTTGCATTTGGTATTGTACTAGTAATGTGATAATGTGGCATGCATCATGTACTGACCTGCTTTGTTTGTGGCCTTAACCAGGTACCCGTTGCCGTTTACTATGAATCTTTGTGCCCGGACAGCGCCAAGTTTATTACGGAGCAACTCTATCCGGCCATGAAGACTGAGCTGCGCGATGTGGTCGACATCACATTCATTCCCTTCGGCAAATCCCAGGTGAGTCGACGCCACAGGGTTCGGTTCGGGGCTTAAACCAAACAAGTGACTCATTTTGGTCAACTTTTGGCAGTACGTAACACAAGGCTCGGATGTGACCTTCACATGCCACCACGGCCCCAATGAGTGCTATGGCAACAAGGTGCATAATTGTGCCATTGAAAAGATTCAGTCCGATTCGTACAGACTTGAATCCACTCGCGAATCGCTCACCTTGGACTTCATCAACTGCCTGATGAAGGCGGGCAAGAACTTCCCCGACAATGTTTATCCTGGCCAGCGTTGTGCCATCGAGAGCCAGGTTAACTGGGAGAACATCAAGATGTGTGCCAATTCCACTGAAGGCAGCTCTCTACTTCGCACCGCTGGCGACATCACCAAGAAGCTAAAGGAACCGCTCACCAGTGTGCCCACCATTCTGTTCAACGAGGTGAGTTCATAAAGTTGTTTACAATTCACACATTAGAATTTAAACTTATCATTGTCAATTCACTTTTGCAGCAATTCGACAAGAATGTGAATGAACGTGCCCAGAAGAACTTTGTTGGCACCCTCTGCCAATACGTCGGAGCTCCTCAGCCCCATACCTGTAGCCAGCATAACTCCGCATCGGGCCTGGTTAAAGCCAGTGCTCTATTCACAACTCTTCTGCTCGTTGGCTTCCTATTCTAAAGACAGTGATAGCATGCCTTTAATTGGCAATCACTTTGAATCTCTTTAAATTGTAAATTTGTTAAATTTCACAACCGTCCATTTGCTAAAGTTATAATTAAAGAACTAAAGTACTATTACTATCCAGTAATGTATGAGAATTTGTATAACTGTGGTGTTTGTTTTTTTTAAATCGCTCAGTAAGTTAGTTTTAAAGTTGCTTTATATACTTTATATACTAAAAATTAATCAAAGTTTGGGATAAAAGCCCCCAGGTTAGTAGTTCTCTGAGAAAGTGGTCCAAGCCATACAAATTCATTTAATAAACTCATTTGATGGGAATGCGTAACCTATACTTGGCACTGTTTCCAGACGGTGGTTCATTATTTTGACATTTCAAAAGCAACTTAGTTGACTGGGGTTACTTTAATAATTGTTCAGAAAAAATAATTTTGGGATCTCACTTCCATTGGTATAGTACACATTGGTCCAGAGTCTGAACTCCAGAGCTTCAAGTATATTTTAAAAAGTTTTTGGATTAAAAAACTCGTATAGTTCACTATAATAATTAAATAAGACTATAAAATGTGCAGTAGAATCCTGTTATAACGATTCCGCTTATAGCACCCGTCCGGTTACTGCGACGAAAGTTCAATGAGTAAACAAACTTTTATAAAAATTATAACCATATTTCGAATATAACTTCGAACCCTTGGGTGTTGTTATAACCGGATTTTACGGGTTTTATTTAAATTTGGGTGAATCTCTGGCAATTTTTAAAGAAATCCTGAGTTAAATTGAAGTTTACAGATAAATTGAGACCTAGAAAGTAAATCAAAAGAAATCGTAGTCTTCTGTCGATTGGTTAACGATTTCATCGATTACTGAAATTGCGCAGTATTCTATTATCGAGAATATTATTAATTTTGAGAACATTTGATATTTGATTGTAGAACTCCATCGACAAAATCGAAAAGTTATTGGTTTCATTAAATACTTTACTATACAATTTAAGTTTAATACGAAATTATGAAATTACGAATATATTCGTTTATTCAGAAAAATATTTCTCGAAATTGCGGTTAGTGTGTTAAATGCTAACAATGTAAACAAAATTTTATTGATTTCATCGATTTCATCGCTCAGATTAAACTATATCCTCTTATCATGAAAGATATGTATTTATTATTGAGAACTTTAATATATTACTGTAAGCGAGGAAAGTGCAAACGCTATAATCAAAATGTTATCGATGTAATCGAATACTTAAATGAATCATTTTTTATTTAAATTCACTGAAATTACAAATATATTCTTTTATTAAGAAGGATATTTTTTATTGGAAACTATAAAACAGGGACCGCAAATAATGATTATATTTTTAAATAAAAAAATCATTCACTTGCAACAGACCTAGAAATATATCTAGTATACCAAAACTATTATTATTATTACATTATCTATGCATTTTTAAAATGATTTTTAGATTTCTGATTTTTATCGAATTTTTCAAAAATAATCATTATTTTTGAGTAATTTATGAAAAACTTAACCATAATGATTATATTTGATAAAAAAAAAATAAAAATCGAAAATAATGATTAAAAATAATTTTTTTTTTCACTCAAAATAATAGTAAAATGCTAACAATGTTATCGAAACTTTATTAATTTCATCAAATATTTTAATATTCTGGTTGAATTTATTTTAATTAATTTTCAAAAACAATTGAACGAATATTTAGAAGGCCAAAAAAATTAAAGGAAGAATGGTGTCTTCCCCTGCAAGCGGAATTTACCCCTCCAAGCCGGAATGATCTATCTGATGCTCAGTTGGTAATAGTACATAATATGTATATATTGGTATGTGGGTGCTGCAACTGTTTATTGTTAATTATTTGTGATCTGTGTGCATTGTACAGTGTTTATTCGAGGCAGCAACAGCAGCAGCTGCTTATCGACATAATTTAACTGTCTGCGATAAGCTTTGACTCTCTCCTTCTCTCTCACTTGATCTCTCCCTTCTTTCTCTCTCTAACTGTTGTAAACAAGTCGTTAACATATCAATCAATTATGAGTCTATATTCAAATTATTTCTACCTTTCGAAATGCGAATCAAAGACATGTTAAATGACAGTTATTTAATTAAAACTGCTGGCCAATAGGCATCATCTTGTGGGCCAAAAGCGCGTCACTTGGGAAAAGTTTGACTGTATTCAATTGATATCTCAGCAGATGACGCACTTGGTAACCGAAACAACCAAAACACGTTCCAAGTGCTGGTTCAAAGGGTATGATATGACTTGGCCGGGCCAAAATGCGTTTGCCGGCCTATCCAAATGTTACAGCACCTACGCAGTTAACTTGGCCAAAATGCCAGTGCATGTGCTAGTACGATAAAAGCTTCGTGTGACATTCGGCTCGTAGCGAGCTTCTGATTGGTTGTGCTCTACCCTACACCCCACACACACACACAGACTCCCAGTCTGGCACACACAGCTACAGCTACAGTCGTTGTCCTGGAGTATAAAGCTAAGGCCGGTCGCCTTTAACGGCATCAAACGGTTTTTGGCCTGCAGTCGAGCGACATCAATAAGCAGCGCGTAATCAGAGTCAAAAAAATATTAAAAAAATACACAAGTAAATATTTTAACCAACTAGATTTAGTTAAAGTGTCCAGCATTTAGTTAAAAAGTTAAATTAATTAACTCTGAACGCAAAGTTGCCAGTGTATACTCGGAGAATATCCAAAACTAACTTAGCCCCAAAAACATAACAATATTGGTAAGTGAAGTAAGTGTTTTTTTTAGCTAATTTTCCAGCCTTTTAAGTGCTCACATTTAGGTTGAACTTTATATAATTTTTAATTATGTCTAAATTCTGTATTCTTCTTTGCCTTAGCAAATATTTTATTTGCCTCTGTTTCCCTCTGGTTATGGCCATAATTTGTTCGCTTGCTTATTTGTTCAGTTTAATTGAATCAAATTTGCGTACTGGTCATTTCACGTGGTCTTCCCATGCCCTACTGTACTACTACAACTTGCTCTCGCTAAGTGCTTCAATCATTCGTGATGCGCTTAAATCTTTTCCATCTCAGTTAAGTTTTGCTTTGATTAATTTTTAATAACCCGCCAGGAGCTGCATTCACTTTTAACTTGAAACTCGACGCTGTGCTGTAGCAAAAGTTCCCCATTTTGGCCAAAAGACAACATGTTAGCTGAAAACAGCTGTATAAATCATGCACGCTAGATTACTTTAAACATATACATATCTCCTTCTACACTCGACTCTAAGTAATACAACAAAATCTGCATACACTTGTTAGGTGTATAGAGCAAGTAGTTTGTTAACTTATTATCTGCATTAGCTTTGAAATTTATAATGTAGTTGAAATTAAAGAATTCCTTGTAATTGATAAATTTAGTAGCAAGAACTTAATGGACGTTGTAGCTGTTAGTTATGAACACTTTCGAATCCTGATTTTATATTTATGTTCAATTTTCGAATATCTAGTTTAGGTTTCATATAACTAAAGCAATTTATATTGGTGTCAACTGTCTGGAAACTATTTTCAAGTAAATTTTTAAAACTGAATTGGTTTTTCCAGCTTTATAACACTTTAAACACTTTATAATGTAGTTAAAACATTTTCTATTTTTTACATTTAAAGTTAAGAAATTCTTTTTAGAACAAACTATATACACAACGTTTTAAATACAATCTGCTGAATTAAATACCATAAATTACAAAGATAAGTTTAAGCCTAAACAAATTAAAGTCCTGATTGAATTAAGAAGAAAAGAAAGGTTTAAATAGTAAGTTATCATTAAGAATTGACGTGAAGCAGTTTTTTCATAACCCATAATACAGATCTACTTTTATAGATCCCATAAAAGACACATGTTCTTAAACTCAAGAATCTGTGTAAATGCTAAGAACTTGATATTAGAAATTTGTTAAGCGGACTCCTTATTTATGATTTTTGAAATTTCAGATGTCATACTTATTGGCAACACATCGAAAGAAGCGAATAAACGAATGCAATAACAATTTTAAAGCTTTAGACTTAAGAACTTCAAGCAAACAAATATAAGGTGCGCGAAATAAGAAAGTGGTACAGATACATTAAGTGATAACTGACAGGCTTGTACTTAAGTAACTTACTTTTTTAAATTCAATATTTTGTTACAGATAATTGGTTTCCCTAAGCATTCAACACAACAGCTGATTTGCCATTACGTTCTGTTATTTCTTTGAAAATGCTAGCGTACTTAGTTCTTATAGACAAAAAAATAAATCTGACTAGAAAATTGTGCCACGTTCTGTTAATTAACTCTGTGTATTTAAAGAGTTGGGTTTAGAGCATTTCGTAGTTAGACACATTTAGCATAAGCTTTCTGACTTAGTTAGTAAGTCCGATTTTCCTTAATTCAAGTGTTGAAAGTTAAAAAGGTTGTGCCATACCCTGTGCTCTGCGGCTAAGAGTTTAATGAAGTTGTGCGACACGTTGAAACCCCTTTAAAGCCATCATAAATGTGACGATCTAAGCACAATACTTTGGAATTCATAAAATTTTGAGTGTCATCCGGAGTTGTCATATCAGCCATTTTTATCGGATCTCCTTCTCTTTTATTTTCTAATTATCTGGAAGAAGAACTCAATGCATCCCCTGTCCAAAAATCTGTTCTATTTAATAATCATCTTTTTGGAAACGTTTCAATGGATATATATTGATAATGTACTTGATCAATAACGTTTTTTTGTAGCTTATTTGTAACTTTGGTGCCACACACTACATTTGCGGAAGAATTGCATAACAATCATGGCCTATAATCATAAGACTATGTCATCAAGTCTTCAAAGTGTAGTTCAGTTCGAAACTTCAGTTCAGTGTCTGAACTTCGGGTATCTCATAGTCAAGCTATCTCGCCTAGCAAATGCTTTCCTACTTGCTATTGCTTAACTTAACTTTAGCTAACCGCAAAAGTCTGCACCGCTTTTAGTTGATTTCTTTTAGTTTCTGCATTCAGCTTTAACGCTACAGGTGACTCTTATCTCTGCTTGATTTACTGCCCTGAATTTGTATACTACTTGTATTTACATGAACATATATAGACAACCTTTGTTACTGCAAATCGTAATCCCCCAATCACAAAGAAAACAAAAACTTGCCCCTTTCGAAAGCATCTGGTGTATTGAGCATCATGCCAAAGGCACGCTTTTATAAACTGCTCGATTGTTATTAATGCAATTGATTATTGCTGCTTTAATTCCATAATATATTTACATATATTTGCTCTATCTACTGGACGCAGATAAGAAAATTTTCACACGGAAACCCTTGGACATTGAAATTCCTAGGCAGATGTTGATCTACAGCAGAAATAGGAGCGGATCGGTGGAATTTAGGAAAGGGGATGGGTTCAGGAAAAGGGGACTTGGGACAGCTGCACCTGTGGAAAGTTTCTGAAATTGATTTATATGGGCCAAAAGCCACAGAGCGGATACTACAACGGGGTAGCTCATTAAAATGTTATTCTGGCAGGGGAGTACACTGTACACAGATAAGCCAACACAAGCATGGTAACCGCAGGGTGTTGACACATTATGCGCCTGATAAACCTGATGTACTACAATATAATACAACAATAATATTATTGTTTTCGAATTGCTTGTGTAGGTGGGCATTTTGTTGATT
This sequence comes from Drosophila tripunctata, assembly GCA_035047385.1. Taxonomy (NCBI): domain Eukaryota; kingdom Metazoa; phylum Arthropoda; class Insecta; order Diptera; family Drosophilidae; genus Drosophila; species Drosophila tripunctata. The sequence goes on along the minus strand of JAWNPS010000130.1, from coordinate 771,478 downwards.
TTTACTGATTGATTGGCAGTAGCAGCAATTAATGCGAATTTAATATAGACAACTACAGCACAACACACACACAGACACACAAGTGCTTATCGGTCTTATCAGCCCATAAATTGTATATATTTTTGTTACAGAGACTAACTGTGTACCGGGTATAGAACTAAGCTCAAGAGTTATACGCTATTTATAATTAATAATTTATATTGAGGCTTCTACAAACACGATTACGTGTTATCAATAGACAGAGACAAGCTGAGCTCTCGGTTTTGAGAACTGAGAATTGAGAATTAAGAACTGATGTTCACGATTTAGTCGCCGGGCAGCGCTTGAAAATGTGAAATCATCGACAAATTTTGGCTCTGGCACGGTTGCCTTAAATAGTGATTCAAATAAAGGGAATATAGTTGTGATCTGTGATTAAATATACATGCATATTTATTTATATACATATAGCAATAGAGTGATAAACAAAGCATTACACCCTCTATATAACGTGTCTCGTTTTCTTTATATAAACCAGTCGAATCTTAACTAATCAGATCCCGAGGTGAGTTGTTTAGTTTCACAAACACAAACACACGAGTTTAAACACGAGTTCAGTCAGACAGTCATTATATGCATTTCACATACGACACACGCGGCGTATGATTGATGCGTTGCTTATGCAGAAAAGACGAACTTAATTGAGTTCATAGGCCATGTAAATCATTTGAATCGTGCAATATTAAATGATTTACCTTTTATCTGTAAATGCTTTGCATTCATCTGCAGAATATGTGTCCGCAAGGCTAAAAGACAAGAGAGCCAAAAGCGATTACTAAATTCAAGGCACGTAATAAACAAGAATTAGTTTAAGTTTTCTGCGTTTGCCACTTTCCGAATCACACACACATACACACCAACACTAATTGCCTACATGTGTGTGTGTGTCAGTGTACGTGTGTGGGTGTTACATAAATCAAAGTTCAAAAGTTTTGTGCCCAGGATTAACTCCTTAAATGCATGTGACTTGTTTGATTACCATTGTGTGCCGTGGTTTTCTAATTAGCGTAGCATACCCGCAGGGGCAGAGTATTCCGCCCATTGTCTTAAGAGATCGCAACCTGTTGCCTTTAGTGTTGCCAGCATCTCTCATGGCCCAAAATACTAGCTAGTTTAATACAAGCAAAAGAGCTAAACTATATAAGGAAAGCTATGGTATCACTTTCAGTTGATAATTACTCATTGATTGTTGATTGAATGATTTTACCAAAATAAGTAATTTTATTGATAATTTGGATGTGGTTGAAAAGTTCCAAAAGCCAACTTGATTTGTGTGTATAGCAAGTAGTTTTGTAAGCTAATTTTTTCAACCAAAGCCTTATTAGTAGTAGTATTTGAGATTCAATTTCTAATTAATACTAACTTAAGAATTTAGGATTCAAATGTTTCATTTAAATCTTAAGCCATTTTCCAATTTAAACACAATGTTGGTATTAGAATTGCTTTTCACTCAGTTAAAATTTATCTGACTAATTTGACAGAATTAAATTCATAGCATCTAAATACTAAATATCTACACTTTAGCTATATAAAAATACTTGAAAACTAAGTTTTGATATGCAAATATTTTAAAACCAGTGGATTAGCTTGATCAGCACATTTCCAAAAATTTATATATTTCTAGCTAATACACAGTAAATATCATGAAAATATTAATTTAATTTAATTGTAAACCGGTAGATGATAAAACAAAAAATTAAGTACAATCGACTCTCGTTATTTCCAAATTTAAGACACTCTTAAAATATTATGAATTATATTGTGTTTGACCACTTTTAACTATTAATATTTATTTCAAATTTTTCTTTAAATTAAATTAAATTATGGGCGAATGAAGTGATAAAGCCGCTTTTAAATTAAGCATTTCATATTTAAGAATCAACCTTTTTCTGACATCTTTTTTAATTAGACTCTAAGCTCTTTGATTTTATTATTCACTTTACATGATAATTATATCAAATTATGTAATTTCGAAATCTAACCATAATTTGGCTAAAATGACAACACCGACCTGTTGCCAGCCATTAGAAGTAAACAAACATATGAAATTGCTTTAATTGTAATTTCCTTTTTTGACTTTTACTTTCTCTCTCTCTCTCTATTTCTTGCAGTTAAAATGAAATCGACTATTTCGTTGCTGGTTGTCATCTGCACCGTTGTATTGGCCGCACAGCAGAGCCAGGCCAAAAGTAAGTACCCAGCAGTTTTGACTAGTCCCATATTCTAAATATGGCAATTGTATTGAATTATGGTATTTGTACCTGGCCACTTGACTGAAACTGTCACTTGAGATGTCATGAAAAATTCATTAAATTCAAGAGCAAGAAAACAAAGCTATAAATGGTTGACAAGCGGAAGTCACAACAAGCCATTTCACGCACACATATGTGCATATGTGTCTGTATGTGTAGCCTTATGGCTGCCAGCATCAATTGTTGCAGTTTAACTTTAACGGAAAACAAACAAGCTGCCCTCGTCGACCTGACACATCGACACCAACAAGGACACCGACAACGAGACAACGACAACGCCATTGACATTGCTCCTTTGTGGCTTTTGTTTATGCAGCTGCTACTTCGTTAAATGATGGGCAGCAAGGGGGGCAGGTGGGGTTGCGTTGCAAGGTGTTGCATTGTGCAACATTTATGCATTTTTCAATATAGCAATATAGTAGAATATAACCCAATTAGTTGAAACTCAGAACTCAGAAGTTACAAAAAATTGATAAAGTTATTTTGTGTGAAATCTTAAGCATGCTAGTTCTTCTCATTTGTCTAAACGATATATTGTTAAGTCAAAGGTGTAATTGCAGATTATTATTAAACAAAAAGGAAATGTTATCTTTGGCACGCCAAAGATTGGATACCCTTGCAGTACCCTGTATGAATTTACAGTACACGATGTCACGATTTCATCTTCAAAATATGTTTGTAAATATTTACAAATATACAAAAGTTTTACAAATTAAGTACCAAACTGGATTAAATTTGGTTAGCATATGTAGAATAATTGCAAATTTGGTTAACATCGCTCAATAGAGAAAAAATATGTCGGATCAGAAGGAAATTTGGTTTGCTTATAATAGTAGATACTTTACTATACGTAATTTTTGTGGCGATTGCTTAAAGAACATAAAAGTTTTTCTTACCAAGCATTTCCAGTCGATTGTTCCTATGGCAGCTATATGATATAGTAGTCCGATCGCGATGAAATTTGGCAACCATATGGCATATGATAGGAACTGCATATAATGTGAATTTGGATAAAATCGCTTAATAGACAGAAAGTCTTTTAGGACTGAGCCTTTTCAGGCGATTGTTTCTATGGGAGCTATATGATATAGCGACCCGATTTTTACATATGAACTGCCTGCAGAGAGAATACGCATGTGTACCAAATAGAAACAGACGGTCAGACAGACGGACAGACAAACATGGCTATATCGATTCGGCTGTTGATACTGGTCAGGAATATATATACTTTGTGGGGTTTTCCACGCCTCCTTCAATGTGTTACAAACATCGAGACAAAAACCATATAGCCTCTGAAAGGGTATACAAAAATATTTTTCCAACGTAAAGTCAAATATTTATTTAAATAAAACATTATATGCCAATCTTATATTGTAAATATGTGCGAATATTTCTGCATCTTTATCTAATTACTTGGACTGCACGATTATCTATTATTATTATCAATTTTTTAATGAGTGAGTTAGTCAGAGTTTTGTCAAGGACACTCAAGGAACCGACGTTATACCCGGAATATAATTATAATTTTTATAAAAGTTTGTCAACGTCATCGAATTTCCATCGCAGTAACCGGATGGACGTTGTAAGCGCAGTTGTTATTAATGGATTCTACAGTAATTTATATTGGATGTGTTTCAAAACTGACTCATCCTAACTCTTTCTAATTAGAATGTAAAATAATCAGTGAACGAACTATCTAGTCAGTCAGAAAAAAACAAAGCGAGTTGCATGTATTAATATAAACCGAAAAAAAAAACTAACAAAAAAATGTACTACTTGTGTACAGTTCGAGTTTGATTTAAGTCACATTAAATTAAAAGCTGTAAATCTGTAAACGAAATTATGCTTTTGTTTTTAAAAACTTCAACAATCTTGCCACTGTTAACCTTTCAAACATAATTACAAATTTTTAAATTCCCAATTTAGTAGATTGGCATTAAGGCAAAAGTGCCTAAACTTTGCTAATTTACTACACGCATCTATTTATGCAGCCCACGAGAATTGCAAAACAGTTTAAAACAGTTTTAACATTTAAGAGTCAGATAAACTCCCACGAGAAAAAGATTGTCTTCTAGTAAAATAATGCACATCGCTATTTTGTGTACAAGCGGAAGCTAAACAAAAAATAAAATAGCAATAGAAATCGAGTCAACAGTTTTCTTTTCACACACACACACACACACACTGAGATTTATTTATAAAATAAACAAACAAAAATACAGAATATAAAAAAAGTACGAAAAAAATAGGCAAATATTGTAAGAAATAAAAAATCACACAAACGTAGGTCAAATGCTTATCAAACGACGTCTCTCCAGAGCATTGGCAAGCGATTAAAGATTTCCAGAGTCAGCAGACAAACAGACAAACAGACAAACAGACAAGCAGACAAACGGACAAACAGACAGACGGACATGAGCAGCAAATGTTTGTTCATATATAATTCGCACATAATGGTTCAAAGTTTGCCTCAATTCAGCGCTCAGGGAATGCATCTACGCACTTGGGTTCAAAAACTTTTTTTAGCCAGAGGAACTCCTAGTTAATAACATGAGTGTGTGTGTGAGTGGGGGTGCGTAAGGGGGATGTATATGTGCAGGAGTGTGTAGGTGTAATATCGATTACAATTTAGGGCCAGAAGCGTTTGTAATATCTTACGAAAGTCGTTGGTGGCTAATTCATTTTGCCATTTTGCATTTCACATTTCACATTCCACACTTGCCACCTTTCACCTCTGACCTCTTACCACTCCGCTATCCATTCACAGAGGGATGTCAGGCCTATGGGCACGTTTGTTACGGCGGACATGGGAAGCGCTCCTTGAACTCCGGCACAGGCAATGACGCTGCTGCTCCCAATGGCCCCAGCCTGGAGCAGGAGTTTGTGCGTCCAAATGGCCTCTTGCCGATGCTGACTGCAAACGAACAGGCACCTGTAGTGCCCGAATCCGAGTTCGATGATTATCCCTCACGACAGGTGCTCTACAAGATAATGAAATCATGGGTACGTTGCAACAACCCCAACTCTCTAAAGAAGCATGTTTTAATTTTGGACTATTTGCAGTTTAATCGCCCACATCGACCAGTGCCTCGCCTTGGTGAACTGGATTATCCGCTGTCCAGTTCCGGTGAAAACTTCAACCGGGAAGTGGCAATGAATGCACTGAACTAAACCGAGACTAAACCAAACTGAACCAAAAACCAACAAAACGAATAAATCACTTTCCTCAGCATCGCGAACAATAACAACAACAGTAAAGGATAAAATCAATTAATATTGAATGTTTATTACAATGTTTCATAGTTGTCTACTAAGAACTTAAAACACATAACGCATAACAATTTACACATACGAGAGTAACAAATTTTCGCAAAGAAAATTGAAAATTGAAAATCATCTGAAATTTTTATGGGCTGGTAAAAATTTCAGTATATAAAAAAAATAAAGTACACAAGAAAAGAAGGCTCAACTTTAAAATGCAAATAAAAGGGTATACGCAGTCGCAACGTGTTTTCATTGCTCTAATTTAATTAGTTTTGTGTGACAGGGCCAAAGACTATATAATGTATATATTTACCTACTTATGTAGTTCATAATATTATTTTAACAAATACAAAAAAGGAGCAAATAAAATTAGTTTCAAGCTAATCCTGAATATCTAGCACAAAAAGACCGAAACTTTCAACTTATATTATTAATTTGAAATGCGATTAAAAACTAAAAACAAAAAAAAAAAAACAAAACAATATCACAAGAGCTTTTATTGTATATATGTATGTATGTTTGCGAGTACGTGGGTTATTAAATAAAATAAAACTATATAAATATTCAAATGCTTTTACTTTGAAACTCTGTTAACTGTTAAAAGCAACAGTTCAGTCGAGCATGCCCGATCGTGTAATACCCTCTGCCTTTCATTCCCCATTATATGAATTGAAATCTGCGTAAACGCATCAAGAACATACCATGCACTTGAGTTTGTACTATTTGTCTATCTCTCTCTAATTTTATATACGATTCTGAGTGGTAAAACAGGCAGAAAATAGAAAACTTTTCTCAGAGCCTAGTCCTATGCTCTGTAAATAATTTGATATTGTTTTCCTCTCAACGAACATAAAGTAACAATACTATACGTTAAGAAATACGTGCAAATTAGAAATAATTTTAGTACCCTTTGGTTGGTACATTGGGTTTGTTAGAAGTGTGTAACAGGCAGAAGGAGGCGTTGCAGATGTTGATCAGCATCACATGCCGAGTCGATATAGCCAAGTAAGTCTGCCAATCCGTAGTATAAACAAAGCGCCAAATTAGTCAATATAGACGTTTATTCAATCAATCCATTCGCCCACAATAAGTGAAATACTAAATAAACCTCGAAAAAAATACATGTCTTTGGCGAATACGTTTCTGAGGTATTACAAATGTAATAAAGGCAATGTGATCATAATTTTTTGGATGTCACACATACATATATGTAATTAAGTTATATTTTCTGCAGAGGCGCAGCCATGTGCATAGCACTGAGGAATTGAAGGTCGTATCACTAACTATACAATACAATTACTGAAATTACAATTTGGATACCTAATTTATTTCATTATTTTGTAAATAAATTTAAAGAATTTGTACAACAATGCATGCTGCTTTTTAGGACACTTACACATGTACACATGTATTTTCTTATTATTTTCTTATACTGTTATTAAAATACGAAACGTTTTCTAGAGCAACGATTATTTTCATTTATTTTATATAATTTATTTATTTATTTTTATTTTTTAAATTGAACAATTGTATCCAACTTTTTTAAGCCAACTTGAGGGTAATACAAACAACGAAAATAAATAAAAATTAAACTAATACCTTAAAAAAAATGTATTGGCATTTTACAAGTTAAATTTAAAACACTTAACTTGAAAGAAATGAGAATGTAGCCGACTAATTTCCCGCCAGTATTTATTATAAAATTTCATCCGCATTAAAGATTCGAAAACAGATAAGGCAGGTAAACAGCAGAGTTGGCAGCACTGCCACTGTTTAGTGTTTACGATGAATATATTGCGGGCTACAATCGATAGGCGCACCAAAGTCGGAATCGATAAGCAAAATATCGGTCGCAGCTCCACATTGGAACGACACACGTGCGTGCGCGTAAACATGAAAAGTGCAAAAGTTTATTAAAAAATAAATACATATTTTAAAAGCGAGCAGAAAGAGTAAATAAGAATGACACATCTGCAGGCAGAGGAAACACCGGCAGCTGACGAGGCGCCTCGTGGAATTGTTAGAGAGAGCAGCAAGATATTTCGACGAAATCGCGCTCTGGGCTATGTGAGCAACCAAGTGCCGGCGGTGACTCGCTATGTGCAGCGTCGTCGGGACACACTGTTGATCACATGCATTGGCCGCTCCTTCCAGGTGTATACGGCCAGCCATATGCGGCTGCTGCACGTGAGTGGCTTGCATCCGGATGAAATTACGGCCATGGCAACGGACAGACTGCACACATATACGGCCAGCAACAAGTGCATCTATGCCTGGCGAGCGGGCAAGCATATCCGGCATGTATTCCGTGGTCATGAGCGCGATGTGCACATTCTGTTGCCCTTTGGCAGCAATCTGATTGCCGTGGATCGCAACAATGTGCTAAAGGTGTGGAATATAAGCACCAATGATGTGTATTTGGATGTGCCCTTCAATTCAGAAGAGTTCGAAATAACGGCCTTGACCCATCCACCGACTTACATCAATAAAATCGTGCTGGGCTCCCAGCAGGGCCAGCTAAAGATCATGAACATTAGGAAGAACAAAGTTCTGTGCACGCTGAAACACCACGACAGTCGGGTGACCTGTATTGAACCAGCTCCAGCTTTGAATGTGGTGGCTGTCGGACATGGAGATGGTAGCATAATATTGCTGGACATCAAATTCGATACGGTTTTGGTGGCCTTCAAGCAAGACTGGGGCATGGTCACCCGTCTGACCTTCCGCACAGATGGATCACCCATATTGGTGTCTGCCTGCAGTAATGGTTCAATGGCATTCTGGAATCTGGAGGAGCGCAAGTTGGCCGGTCAGTTGAAGGCCCATGAGGAGCAAGTAACTACCGCCATCTGCTTGCCCAGTGAACCTGTTGTCTTCACCACATCGCCAGACAACTCAATGAAACTGTTTGTTTTCGATCTGCCCGATGGAGGAGCACGTCTGTTGCGCATCCGTGAGGGTCACACAAAGCCGCCGCTGTGCATACGTTACCATGGTGCAGCTGGTGTGTCCATACTATCCTCAGGAGAGGATAGCACATTTCGTGTATTCTCGACCATTTCGGAGTCGCTGAACAAAAGCATGGGTAGAGCCACCTATAATCCCAAGGCAACCAAGAAGAAAAGTAAATCTATTTTAATTCTTTAATCAGCAGTTTGCTAATGTTGTGTTATTCACAGATCGCTTCCAGTTTGACAAGTTCGGCATGCCACCGATACTGGAGTTCACCTCGGACAACACACGTGAGCGGGAGTGGGATAATATTGCGGCCATTCATGCGGGTATCATACAGACCACGACCTGGTCATTCCACAAGAGTCGCATGGGAGAACATCGTCTGGTTCCGAAACAGTTTCAGAAGAAGAATCGCACCAACTTTGAGAGCGAAACCACATCGATTATATTGACGCCTTGCGGCAACTTTGTCATCATTGGCTATAGTAGCGGTGATGTGGAGCGCTTCAACATTCAGTCGGGACTGCATCGCAGCAGCTATGGTGCTCCCGGCAAAGCACATGAAGCAGCTGTGCGAGGATTGGCCAGCGATAACCTGAATCAAGTTGTTATTTCGGGCTGCACAATGGGAATCGTTAAGTTCTGGATGTTCAAGGGAAAATGTAAGATTCAATAATTTTAATTGTTTGTATTCAGATGCCTTATTGTTTAACTCTTGCTACAGCCAAAGCGCCCATGGCTATACTGCGTCTCTCGGATGGAGTTGCTCTAATGCGTCATCATCGCGAGAGTTCCATGCTGGCCATTGCACTGGATACATTCAAGGTCTATGTGGTGGACATGAACACTCGGGTGATTGTGCGCAAATTCTTTGGACACACGGCGAAGATTAATGATCTTGCCTTTAGTCCCGACAGTCGCTGGCTCATCAGCGCGGCCATGGACTCCACCATTAAGGTGTGGGACATTCCCTCCTCGTACATGATCGATCATTTCCGCGTGGAACGTCCCTGCATCTCGCTGAACATGTCGCCAAGTGGCGATTTCCTGGCCACCGCCCATGTCAATCTTCTGGGCATTTATCTGTGGGCAAACAAGACCCTGTTCAACCAGGTCTCTTTGCGTTCCATTGATCCATTCGAACCTGCACCGTATGTGGGTTTGCCCACAAATATGTGCGACTCTATGCAGCTGGAGGATGCAATGCAGGAACTAGAAATCGACGAGGATGACAACGCAGAGCTGGGCGAGGAGATTGATGCCAAATACGAAACGCCCAAGCAACTAACTCCAGAACTCATTACTCTGTCTGGTCTAGCCGCATCCCGTTGGCAAAATCTGCTTGATCTCGAATTGATTAAGCGACGCAACAAGCCCAAGGCACCGCCAAAGGCTCCCAAGCAGGCGCCCTTCTTCCTGCCAACGGTTTCGGGACTTGAGATGCGCTTCGACGTCAGCACTGCAGCAGCTGACAACGATGGATCCAAACTTCTGCAGGTCACATCGCTCAACAATTTGACCGCCTTTGGCAAGATGCTTGAGGCAACCGCAACGGACAACGATTTCGAATCTGCCGTAAAGCACATTACCCAACTGGGTCCATCAATGGTGGACTTTGAGATCAAGTCACTACATCCAGATGCAGGTGGCACAATGCTAGCCATGATGCAGTTCCTCAAACTAATCAAGTTTATGCTAAGCACCAATCTAGACTTTGAACTGGCCCAATCCTATCTTAGTGTCTATCTGCGCTCCCATGGCCTCAGTCTCACCGAATCCCCACAGCTCGTCCAAGCTTTGCGCAGCGTCTCCAAGGCACAGGAAGATGCCTGGAAACGTGTCGAGAGCAAATTGATTTACGGCACTGGTGTTGTTGCCGCTCTTCGAAACTTTGCGCGCTAATTTTCTAATCTAAATATTTATACTTGTAGTTATCTTTGTTTGTAAATAAACAATATTGCAACAAATTTATTAAGTAAACTTGACTTATTAAGCGGAACGCTTCAAATTGTTTATGTTAATAAAAACTCGATATCGCAGTCATGAAAAATTGTATGTAGAGGATGTTTATAGATCTGGGAGACAAGAAAAAGAGAGCATTTTATGTGGAAGATGGAAAGGTGGGAGGTAGGCTATCCGTGACTTCTACTCCAGGGTCAAACGTACGACTCAAGAATATATGTCTTGGCCAATTGCCTGCAGATGTAAGTATTTAAATCTTTTCACAGATGCACAGAGGGTACAGAGATTATAAAGTGATCACTTTAAAAGTTTTTTGGCTGGAAACGGCCACTAACTCTAATCTCAGATTATGTTGTTAAAGTTCTATCACTAGATATACGGAGTTATGGAATATAAAATTGGACCTTATCAACGCGGTTTTCGTCCTTGAAAGTCCAGTTCTGAAAAATCGCATGCGACTCATACCACCTGTTTGCCGATTTCAAAGCTGCCCAAAGGGAGATCGATTGTACGCTGAGCTTGAAGTATAACATTGAAATACTCCATCAGCTCTATCAAGCTAGGAATTGATCAATCAGCAATCTTCAGGCGTTTTGACATTTAGTGTGCTCTTTATTCCGCTCATGAAAAGTATTAGGAAAACAAATATGTGCAGTTCCTTGGTTGCGCAGGTGACTTTGATATCATTGATCATACCTAACGTGTTGTGGCTGCAGCTTTTGGAGCTATCTAAAAAGTAATCAGCTTGAGACTAATACCATGAGTTTGCAAAGGACTTTGTCTCTTTGTACTGCAGTGTCCAAAAATAGTACTGTCAGTCTGAAGATTAAACGGAGCATCACACTTGCCAACAGATGTTACTTTGGGCTAGGTGAGAATATGAACTATTGAGCCATCTTTCGAAAGATCAGTGCTACTCTATTATATGGAAGCCTGGACAGTGACGCAGTCAAACTCAGCTGCTATTGAGTAAACCTATCGTGTTAGGTGCATTGATGTCATTTTTTTTTTTAGCAAAAACAGCTAGTTTGACGAAAAAAAACGGCTAAAAACCGCTGAATCTCCGGGAAAAACAGCTGAAGCACCGGGTGCTCGTAAATAGCATAATTTTGCAGTAATGCTGCACTTAAAAATAAAATTTGAATCCACCTGAGTTAAATCTGTGGGATTCCTCCTCAGTCACTACCAAAACTACTTGTTTTTCATCCATACATCTTGCACTTTATGTTTGTATACTTCCGTCTTATTTGTCAAACGAATTTCACAATACTAGGGATGGAAGTCGCATCAATTTACAAAGGTATGAATTATTAGGAAAAATTATTCAATAAAAGTAAATATCGATACTTTTCCAATAGAAATATGTTTTTAATCGTCAAACACGAAAGAAACAACTCACAATTTTAGTAATGAAAAAAATATTTTTTTTTTCAATTTCTAAAAAAGCTAGAATTCCCGCTGCCCGCTGTTTTCAAATTTTTCCCGCAATCGCATTTTCAAAACAGCCAGTTATGGCGGGAAAAAAGCTGAAATGACATCAGTGGTTAGGTGAAACGCCAAGCTGTACGATCTATACGGCGTTGTCGACATAGTATAGTATGGAATACTGGAATCAACGTTCAGCTTGATGGAGTGTTATTTGGTACTTCAGCTACGAAGACGGGATTTACCATGAACACGTTAGGAGGACAAGAAGTTTGATCTACTATCAACACGTACTGGATAGAGACACGTGGAGGTAAATTGTGCATCAGGCTGTGCTCCATTATGGGCGTTAATGCCAAATCATATACAAAATATTTGAATGTTTGTTGAAAAAATACAATTAATTTCAAAACAAATTTCATTTTTGTAGGAATATTTCAATTAAATATTTAATGAAAAAAAAATATTATTTTTATTTTGATCTTAACTAAACTTATAAGCATATACAAAGCAATACCGAATACCGATTTTATAAGCCAACCTGAAATATTTTACAACATAAAACATGTTTCCCCATACTATTTTAGAATTTCTCTCCACTTGATCCTACGCCAGTATTCTGATCTTTGTAAAATTGTTAAATTGTGAAAATTCGAAAATAATCATTCTAGAAAATCTAAATAGACATTTTAAATATATATATTATATATAGATGGATCCCCGCCAAGTTCGTGGCCATTGCAGTTACCTCTTTAAAAATTAGATTGAAATAATAATATGTGTACAGTTTGAAGTTGAAATTGTGTATTAATTATTTTATTTGTTATATCCGTTTAAACTAATGCATTTACTTAGGCTGGAATTAAATAACTTAAAACTTGTTCTTAGACGCGTTCCTTCGCGGACATAATATGCGGTTCTAGTGGCGACTGAATTAAAGTTGACCTTTTTATCATTATTTTGTTGCTTGTTTTGCTTCTTTCTTGTTGTGAAAATGTTTCAAAACTCAACACATAAACGGGGAATTAAACAATTTTCATCATAATGTATACGAGTTGTTTGTTTGTTTGTTTGTTGTTTTGAACCACGCGTTAATCTAGTGCATATTTTTGATAAGTATTTATATAACCTATATGTATATGTATATATATATATATATTTATATATAATATATCGTAGTTTGCATATCTTGTAGTCTGAAGAGCGTCTCGAATCCTAAGCCATGTGAACTTGAAATTTGTTTCCTCAATTTAAAAGTTGGTTTTTTTTGTTTTCAGTGTGGTCTTCTAGGTTTAGTGTTTAGCGAGCGTTATTGGTTTTGGATAAATTGGGTACTACAAATAGGATGCAAAATGCCGCAACATGGGTGGTGTTGGTGCTAGGTGTTGTTCGGATACTGCTGCGGATACTGCCATGATAGTTTGGGGATTACAGACAGCAGCAAGTTCTTGATCAAGTTTCTTTAGAGTTTACAATATTAACCCAGATCATGGGTTTCACACTACAGATCTGATCTCCTGGATTGGTTGTAGGTTGTTGTGTTTCGTGTGTGTGTGTGTTAATATTTGTGTATAATTTAGGCCGCTTAACTCGAGGTGCACTGCTGGACACGAGGTCCATCTTGATAGCCACCATCGTCCTCATCATAGGCCATGCGCTGGTGTTGCTGACGACGTTGCTTTGGATCAAAGTCCTCCTGCAACCAAAAGAAACAATCAATCAATCAATCAATTAATCAAAAGTAATCAAAAGTAATCTCTGCCAGACTTACCAAAACAGTATGCTCTGCATCAACTGGAATGTCAATTTCTGGTGCTGGTGGCAAGCACTGCTTAAGCGTCGGTATAACTGATGGGTTCATAACGTCTGGGAAGATGACCTCAAACTGAATGATGAGTGTGCCCTTCTCCATGGGATTTTTGAATATGGGCATGCCCTCGTCGGCAATGCATTTGGTCATCTCGTGTCTGATAACTTCCCCGGGTTGCGTGGAGACCAACAGATCACGATCATCCATGGTCTTGACAATGCGCTGGAATCCACAAAGCGCCTCAACCAGCTGCAGTGGCATTTTCATCATCAAGTCTGTGCCAGCATGCACAAACGTCGAGTGTTCCTTCTCATCCAACAGTATAATTATATCACCCGGTTGAGATTCCGACTCCTGATCGCCCTCGCCTGTAAATACTATCTTCTGTCCATCCCGCATGCCCTTCTCGATGTGCACTTCGAGCACCTTGCGCTCCCGCACCGTCTTGCGGCCATTGCAATTTTTGCAGCGATCCTTCTCCTGTATGCACTCACCGTTGCCGGAACACTTCCGGCAAACCTGCTCGATGTGTTGCACAATGCCGGGCGCAATCTGTTGCACGCGTGACTCGACACCAACGCCGCGACACTGGGTGCACTTCTCTATGCTGCCCTTCTTGCCACCTCGGCCCTCGCATTTGTCACAAATAACATTCTTCTGTAGCTGCAGCTTGCGAGTGGCGCCATTATACAGCTCCTCTAGCTGCACGGACATCTGGTGAACCACGTCCTTGCCACGACGCTCGCGACGACGACCGCCTCCGGCGCCACCGCCCAACCCAACACCGAAGAACTTCTCAAAGAAGTCCATCGGATTGCGGAAGTCACCCGAGTCCGCTCCACCCTTCTTAATGGCCGCCTCGCCGCCATCATCGTACACCTGACGCTTGTCCGCATCCGAAAGCACCTCGTACGCCTGCGAAATGGCTTTGAATTTCTCTCCCTCATTGGGATTCTTGTCCGGATGGTATTTGAGGGCCAGTTTCCTATACGCTTTCTTCAGCTCATCGGGTGTTGCGTTGGGCTTCACGCCCAGCAGATCATAATAGCCGGTTTCCTTCACCATTTTAGCTGCAAATTCAATCAAACAATATCCATTAATTTTGTATGCCAAATTAATTCAAGGTCAGCGATCGTTGTTGGCGCATAAAACCCATATAGCAGTAACACCAGGAACCACGTTTTCTAGAATTTTTCATTTCTATTTCCATACGCTTTGCTTCGCTTGTTTCTTTCTAACTACAATTAAACAACGAGCAGCTGACTCTTCTGGCCCTCTCTCTCGCACCCACCACTAGCGGCTGCCTGCTCACCACTCGTACATACATACATACATACACACAATCATCAATCGCCACTGACGCAGACACAATTTACACACACGTGTACACACACACACACAGAAACATAAACTTCTAGAAAATTTCGTCAGCGATACACACGCAGCCCTGGTAGCCGTAACCGTTGCCCCTGCGCGAACAACAGCACAAAGCAGACAAACGATAATGAAAAGAAGAAAAAAACGCACCAACACAATGACAAGGTGAAAAGCAACGTGCAAAAAAAAAAAAAAATGCTGTAGAATTTTCTATCGATTTATGTGCATGTATGTATATAAAGCCCTGTGAATTGTGCAATATGCAATATATCGAAATATATATTTATATATAAATATATATGTATGCATGTGTGTACCTACTTTCCAACTAAAACATGTGCCGCGCAGGACGCTGCGTCAGAGAAATTTTAATTGGGGTAGAGAGACGAGACGAGACGAGGCGAGACGAATGAAAGAAAGAAAATTTGGCCATCACCATTTACCAAATCGATATTGCCAAATTTTGTATTAAACTCAAGTGCAGGGTGAAGGGAACAAAAAAAAAAAAAACAACAAAATCCTCTGATTACTTAACAAAGATTGCACAAAAAGGCAGTCTACCAAATACATACACACACACACACACACACACAATGCTAAATGCTAGTAAAATTATTAGTCAGTTTTTTTCGCCGTTTTTCTCTCACCTTTTATAGCAGAACTTCGCTGAGTATTCAAGTAATTTATTCAAATAATATATTTATATATATATATATATGTATATATATACACGGTTTTTTCCAATACGGTTTTATAATTACACTTTACTAAAATTTTTAATCTATATCGAATACTTTTCAGCAGCCTACTCGCTTTACGAATCCGCCACGCTTGTTGTCTGAATATAGATAGAGTTGTGTTGCTACGTTCAGAACACGTTCAGCTGAACCGGCTAGTGAAATGAACAGCTGCTGAACTTATTTTTTCAATTTAGCTCGCGAACTTTTAGTTCCTTACCACTAAATTAAAAACTTTAGTATTAATTTTAAACTTAAAATAACGTATATTTTAATTATATTTTTTTGCAGGTCTAACATGATTTAAAACATAAAAAATAAATACATTTCGGTTTTATGTTATCACTAGACAAAGGGTTGCCAGATGAGTCAGAATCAGTTATTCGTAAACGAAACATTTTATAACATTGGATTACAATAATTACTTTAATGAATTATAGAATATATAAAAAATAATTAAGTTTATTTCAAGACATTAAAAAAAGTTGAAAATTTAACTTGTGATACTCTAAATTCTAAAAATTGCTAAGTAATGCAACCCTGTTCAAGCGCACATTCTGGCAGCTCTACTTATTTCTCTGGATGTGGCAACCATTTTACAACAGCTGTTTCAGTGGCCTGGGCTGTGTTATTTAACGCCAGTTTACAATTATTATTATCTAAATTATCAACAAACTGAAAGAAACTTAAAGAGCATTTAGCATGAGGCACGTGCAATTTCTGGCCCGCACAGTGATGGTGCAGAACAACAATGTGGAGGAGGCTTGTCGTCTGCTAAATCGTATTCTCGGCAAGGAAGAAATCTTTGATCAGTTCCGCCGCACACGTTTCTATGAGAAGCCCTTCCAAGTAAGTGGAAAAGTTTATTGAAAATTTCTGTAATTAAATTTGATTTCAATCCTAATAGGTGCGTCGTCGCGTCAATTTTGAAAAGTGCAAAGCCATCTATAACGAAGACATGAATCGAAAGATTCAGTTTGTTCTGCGAAAAAATCGTGTGGATCCCTTCCCCGGCTGCAGTTAAATTATGGCTCATTTTGTTAACATTGTTTACTCCATTAATATTATTAATTCAAAGAAACATTAGTTAAGAAACTGAAAATAGCTATGCATTTCAATTTATATGGCAGTGAAAAGAGCTTTCATCCTGCCAGCGTCATTATTATTACCCGATTCACAACTTTAGGGTTAAGGCGCTTTAGCGGCAAGAGAGAGCTTTTTCAGCAAAGTCAATTCACGATTTCACACTCGGCTCAGAGTCTTTTCAGCTGTCGTGCGGGTGAGACGCATTTTAAATATAACACGAAATAAAGGTAAAATTTACAAAACACACAACTAAATGTATTGTTAATCAAATAAATCGAGTACGCGTCACGAGCAACGTAAATCTATAAAAATGCATAGCATACTTTTTAACGTTTTGAGCACTGCAATTGAACAAATTCAAAGTTGTTTGATGTGAAATGAATAAAATTCAGTTCAAAATTCAGTTTGTGTGTGTGTGGATGTGTGTAGTTTTTGGCAGAAATATTGCATCTGCAGGGTCACTTAATAACAAGGAGACTTACACATACAAGGAGACTTGGAACGTGCTCAAGTGCTCCCAAATGCATCGATAATTCGCTGCTGTGGCCAATTTATACGATTTACTGCCTTGTTAATGTGTGTGCAATTGTGTGTGTGTGTGTGTCGCAGTGGGTGTTATACACATACATATGTACATACATACATATGCAAAGTTCACTTCACATCAAAGTTAGCGTGTTCCGTTTTCGACCTTCTTCTGTGTCGTTTCCTTCATTCTTTATTTCTTATTGTGTCCATTGACAAGAGGCAAGCTTGCTCCTATTCCTTGTTGCTTTGTTGTTGTTGTTCGTTCTGCTTTGGTTTCGCTGTTTCGCTTTACTGCCGCTCTTTTATCGATTGCTTGTGTTATTTTTAGCATTATTTATGTGTATGCATTAGTGTGTGTGTGTGTGTTATTTTGTGTGCTTCCCCTCCAGTACGGTTCAGGCCTGAAGCAGACGTGAAATCACACATGATTGGTCAGGCCCATGCATGAAACTACAATTTCCAGCACATGCTTTCGACCCATGAAATTTGTATGGGCATGTCACAACTTTTCACGTGTCGGGAGACGTTCGCTTACCGAGCGTGCATGATATCAGACGTGAAATTTTGAGTAATTTCATGCGTGCTTTCATCAGTAAGGCAGAGGCGAAATCATATGAAGCCAATGCATGAATCCATTGGTGAAAACTAGTCAAGTTTCCTGCATGAAATCATATGAAGTCAATGCAGGGGTGAAAACTAGCCCAAAAAACATTTTTTTTTTAATTTATTTATTTTACTTTATTTAAATTTAAGTTCAGAAAATAAAATTACATTTACAAATATCATTATTTTCCTTATATTATACAAAAAATGTTATTATAATTATTACTACTATTATTTCTTAAACTACTTATATTACTCATATATTTTAATTATTCATAGCTATGTAGTTCACCTTGCAAATCCTGTTTTTGTTTCTCCCCATTGCATTTCTTGTCTAGTGCTCAGCAGATCCAGACTAAATATTATTTTAACTTTATTTTGACCTAATAAATAGAAAACGTTTGTTAATTATTATTTTGCCCATACGACAGAAATGCAATGCACATTACCATTTAAGATGTTCTGGTCTTCTTAAATTTTGTCTGTAAATACAAAAGAATATGAAAATTATGGCTATTAACAACGAAAGTATATTTAAATACATACCACCATGGTTTTTGTTGATGCTACAGTTAATATATTATGCTAGTCGCAATAATATTTACCACTTTTTTAACAAGACCGAAAAAATAAGTGCGCACTAGATTAAATCACAATATTAAATGACAAACGTCAAACGCAAAAGTTTGCTTCGGCATTTGCTTCGGCGTTCGCTTCAGCCTTCGGCCGGCGTTCGGTTCAGCGTTCGCTTTGACGTTTGCTGAGGCGTTCGCTTACGCGGCATGCCTGAATTCACCGATACGTGAATTCAGCTATGATTGTTTCATGCTTTGTGAATCCAGTACTGGCGGGCACTGATGTCATTTCAGCTTTTTTCCCTCCAGATCTGGCTGTTTTGAAAATGCGATTGCGGGAAAAATTTGAAAACAGCGGGCAGCGGGAATTCTAGCTTTTTTAGTAAATTGGAAAAAACAAATTTTTATATAACTTTTTCTTAATTTTGTGAGTTGTTTCTTTCGCGTTTGACGTATAATCGTCAAAAAAAATTTATTACTATTTGTAAAATATCGATATTTACTTCTATCGAATAATTTTTCTCAATAATTCATGCCTATATAAATTAATGCGTCTTCCAACACTAACACTGTGAAATTTGTTTGCAAAATATTTAAAAAATGTACAATGCCGAAGGAAGTATTTAAACGAAAAGTGCAAGTGACTGAGGAAGGATCCTACAGATATAACCCAGTTGTATACATTTTTTTTTTTAAGTGCACAATTACTGCAAAATTATGCGATTCACGAGCACTTTGAGCTTCAGCTGTTTTTTCAACTTTTTTTCCCGGGGATTCAGCGGTTTTTAGCCGTTTATTTTCGTCAATCTAGCTGTTTTTACTAAAAAAAAATGACATCACTGCTGGCGGGTCGTTAAAGCACTTGTCCATGTGTACATATGTATGTATGTGTGTGTGCTCATTTATGTAAAAGACATTTGCATATAATCGCATTTTTGGCAGCTAATCAAATATCCTACATACATATACATACATATATTATATCATCTAATGTCACTTTCAGTTCAATTCGCAGATTACGTTTTGAACGATGTTCGGTAACAGTTTTGTGGCCATTGTTCTAGTGGCCAGCTGCAGCCTGGCCCAAGCCTATCCAGCTCTATTGCCATATATCTATAGTAAGTAAATTTTAATTTAAGCCATACAGTGCCACAGTGTCTGCTAAAAAAGTGTTTACACTTTGAATTTCTATATTTTTGATTTATAAATAAAAGTTAGAAACCAAATCAATTGCTTCATCTTAAGTTTTCGAGTGAAAGTTAAGAAAAAAGTATTTTTTGTTTCGGAGACGTTTTTAAGAAATATATTATTAACAGCCTTTTTCATTTCTGATTTAAAAAATAAGGAATATTTTATCCTAACTTAGTATATTCAAGTAGAATTATTCTCACCAAAATTTAAATATTTGTGTAGATAATATATAATAATATATTTTGGGAAAAATATATTGTAAAATAATAATACTACGGCAAATAAAACTAGATAAAAAAGAAAAACGACATGTAGATAATATTAAACCTTAGCATATTATAACTTTAGCAATTTCGAATGCTTCAATACATAAATCTGACCCTAGAATCTCAGATTATACTCCCAGGACCCCAAGTTTGTGATGAGTAATCCTGGAATGACTTATTTTTTTAACATCAAAACAAAATATAACTTTGGGTTTCTTTGATCATTCTATTGGGGAAAATACCGTTTTTGAGAATATTTCCTAAGTGTTGTGGATCGGTGCATGGTTGGAATGTTAAAATCGCCATATTTTAAGATGTGTAAATTTAATTTAATAACTTATGATACACATATAATATATAACGATCAAAAAGCCACAAGAATTTTTACAGTATAAAATATAAATATATTTTTTAGAAAATTTAAGTTATTTACTATAATTTGTGATATAATTATAATAGAACAAAATTAAAATGTGACCTGAAGCAGCCAATGTTATTTAATATCTAATTATAAACAATACAGATCCATCGAATGTGCATCTGGATAAGCGCAGCGATGTCAGCTTTCCACAGATTGAAGACGATGTTGTGGAACTAGATCAGCTGAGGGGCGAGCAGAGTGTTGTGGCAAAGCGGCAACACGATGGAAGCACCGTTCGTACAACAACTACCACCAAGGAGAGTGTGGAGAAGGTGATAGCACCACCAGAGCCAAGCAGCAGCAAGGAGCAGGCCCCATCTAGCGTGCATCTCATTCCTGACTTGGAGCGACAGCTGGAGGTGGCCACACCGTTGATGTCGATGTCCACCACGACAACAACAAGTACATCGGCCACAACCACCACTGCGGCCTTTAAGGACGACGGCGAGCGATCGCAGCTGGAGGAGCCGAAGACGTCGACTAAACCGGTTTCCACTCCCGAACAGGGTCCACATGCTAAGGTAAAGGCAAATCCCTTGTAATGTACCAATCCCATTGTATGTATGTATGTATTGCTTGTAAATGTCATATGTGTCTTTTGAAAATCAAAGTGTATATCCACGAAACCACCCAAAAATCAACAGGCATTTTATGGTGCAGCTCGTCTAGCATTTGGTCAGAATCCAGAGGTGTTACCAACATCTTCTACATCCACAACCACAACCACATCCACAACCGCATCCACATCGACGTCTTCGAGCACAACAACAACAACACCGGCACCACCACCACCACCACCAGCAACACCCACCAGTGCAGCAAGCGTTCCTGAGAGCGAACCCGAACCCGTTGTGGATGTTGCCGGAGAACCGTCCGAGAATGACGAAACAGAAGAAGTGGAACGTCAGCTGAACAAGTCACCAGCGGCACATCACAATCATGATATCAACAAGGAGACAATCGGTGACATTTTGATCGACCAGCTTGAGTCGGTGGCAAAGACCACAGAGCGAAGATCCAGTATGCCACATCTGACGGCCAAGGTTCTTATGATAATACCGAATCCATAACATCGATTGGCAAAGAATTGGCTTAAACCAAACTTAAAATTATTGTATTGTAAATTCACCCAACATCAGTGTAGAAAGTTCTCCCCTCATCACTGAAGAAAGTACTGATCGTTTTACTCTATTTTCCACTTCTCTGTTTTTCAGACTGCTCAGAGTTTGCTGCGTAACCCAAATGGACAGTATTCCTCCTTTGACATGGCCCAGTACGTGTTCTGGACTGGCGATGAAACTGGCGTTGCCCGCGCCGTTGAGGAGCTGATCGATGAGAATCTGGTAGACTATAATGCATTTTATCTATAAGTTGAATTCTTATCTGGTACTCTGTTTTACAGATTACCCGAGAGAGTGCTCTGAAGTTCTTGCGTGATATTCGTCTAGGCATTGAGTTCTTGCAACGCTCCTATGCCAATCGCATCTTTCCCGAGGAGCTGCGTCAGAACCATCTGAAGCGCAGTCCCCCCAGCAGCACATCTACAACATCCACAACAAGCACAAGTACAACAACCAGCACTACCACAGAGAAACCCTTGCCCTATATTCACCTGGAGAGGGATTCCGAAGGTGTTACCCCAGACGTGGGTCATCCCAAGACTTTGGACAGTTTCACATTCTGGAACAAACTCAAGGCCCTAGAGGGCGAGTCTCCGCAAGATTTAACAGATTATGATGATACCATGGGTCGGGCCAAGATCGTTGAGTACTTGTACAATGAGTACAGCTT
Source organism: Drosophila tripunctata (assembly GCA_035047385.1). Classification (NCBI taxonomy): domain Eukaryota; kingdom Metazoa; phylum Arthropoda; class Insecta; order Diptera; family Drosophilidae; genus Drosophila; species Drosophila tripunctata. The sequence goes on along the minus strand of JAWNPS010000130.1, from coordinate 749,196 downwards.
AGAGGAAATACTCTACAAGTTAGCCAAGGTAAGAGTTGAATGGAGTTTGTATATTTGAAAACCGCTTAGCTAAAAGTTTTTAAGATTCCGAAACTGAATGATAATTCGATTTAAAAATTATATTATGTATCTTCGGCAGGCCAATTAAGTACAGATCTGTCCTTAAAAAATCAATGAAATCGGATAATATACGATAAGATATAGCAAATATTTTAAAAACTGGATTTTACTCTCCCTTTTCAGGTTATGTTTGCCCAGTCGTTGGCACATGGTTCCGATGAGGCCCAACAGGAGTTGCAGAAACTAACCGAGTTTCTGGAGCGCGAGGGAAATCTTGGCGTGATTCCCGTCGACTTGCAGAAGAAAGTTTTACGTGAGTATTTTATAACAATTAACCATGTGTTGCAATCAAATAATATTGATTTTCTTTTGTGAATTCAGGGGTCCTGCTTACCGCATTGTCGGACACTTTGACCGAACATCCGGAACTGTTGCCCGCTGCTCGCGTTAACTTGGCCAATCCATACTTTAGGCTTCCAATGCATACACCAAGCCAATAGAGCGCCGCAAGAATGAAGCTATCAGAATAATTAATATATACATTCACAATCTATATTAAATATATATACACACATATATATATATTAAGTTATTAGCATATACTTACACAAGACGCAGATCAAGAAAATTCTTTTCTATTCGGTTCAAGTTGAATGCCCCATTCAAAAATGCGCTCTCTCGGAATTGTTAGCTACAAACATTTTGAGTAATCTTGAGTTTCCTTACGAAGAAAATATATAGTCTTTGAGTTTTATTGATTATAGCATAGCAAAAAAGTAAAAAAAAAACTCTCGTGATATTTTTGTCAGGCTAGAAAGTACAAGGACATCCGTTAGAATGAAATGAACGTTTTTATATATTGGTAGAAAGAATTTAATAAAACAAACTACAGTTTTAAAAAAAATGAGAGACTTGCGCTATTTTGAGCTTTTAAATGATTAAAACCAAAGAGGAAATAACATATTTAATGTATTTGTAGAAAATTGGCATGCTTACTTATATTTGATATGAGTTAGTTTGGGAACAATGAGGTTGAAGTTGATTATATCTTTTGTTATATGGTACTACATGAAAAAAAAAATGGAAAGGACACACTTATGTAGGAAATACTTATATATACATTATGAATATATGCGCTCCGTTTAATAAAAAATCAATGAAGCAGGAAAGGACTTTAAGTCCAAATATATCAGTAGCAAATAGAACTGCTTGTTCATTTAAAAAACACTTTTTTTTTTATCGATATCGTAAGTCCCTACATAAAATACTTACCCACTTATATGCCCTATGCCCTACTGAATAAATAACTAAAGTGTTGCTTGATATTAACTAATTGTTTAATTGTGTATGTATGGGAATTGTCCAAATGTGTAGTTATAAGTTATTGTTTTAACATACAAGCATAATAATATAAACGATCTCTATTGTTTAAATCCGAATCGAACTCTTTTTAATATGTACAAGTAATACTCTAAAGATACATCTATTGCTCCTTCTTCGGCTCTTCTTTTGAGCTATCCAACAACTGATTCAGTTTCTCCTCAGTTAGGGGACCATCACTATTGAGGAGCTTCTCGATCTCTGCACGTTCATCCTCATCCATATCTTTACCGTATTGCTTGGCAATTGCCTCTAGTCGTTCCTGATTCCGTTTCAGATGTTTAGGTAGCCAGAAGATAGTTTGCACCATTCTACAAACGAGATGAAAAGTTAAATGATATAATATGAGATGAATTTGGACCTACTTGAGGAATATAAAACCAGAAATGGCCAACAATATGCACATTCCCGATGTCTTGAACATGGTCCAGTAGTCAACTACAACCTGCTGATGCTTCATTTTGTCAATATTTGATAATCAAAATCGTTCTACTCAACGCAAAAGTGTCTAATAAACTGTCATATAGTACATATGTGATTCTCGAAATGTTTCAAGTACACTTTCTGTGTTGTGGTCCTAACCCTAGAAGTCAGGTCGCCATGGATGCTTATTCATACACATTCATATGAACATACGTGTATGAGAGATACCAGGACATACGTAGACCAATCGAATGTGACCTATGAAAATCGATATATGTGGTTATTTAATTGAGCACGATATGATATCATATAAGAACCCCAAAACTATGCATCAATCTAGGGACGCAAGAGTAAATTCGACACCAAACATTTGTGATGTTATTAAGTAATCGCATAATATTACAGAAAAGGGCTCGTAATTAACAAAAATTTACTGAACTTGATTTAATCGATTTAATTTTTTATATACTACACGCCAAATTTCGATATTGTCAAAATTTTACTATCCAAATTATTTTAAAAATATTTTAAAACAAGAAAGAAAATGTCGTGAATACCCTCTGAGCCTCGTTTCCAATTATATGAGTTCAAATCGGAGTAGCTGCTGCAAGAACTTGAAATGCACACATATTTATACATATGTATGTCTATCTCGTTCACACACTTTTCGTTTTCGTTGCTTGCACAGCTCAGTGCAATGCACGTGGCTATGCCTTGCTTGAAAGTATCGATTTTCGTTGTATGACAAACTTTTTTAATTATGGTCCGATTTTGACGAAATTTTCACAATCGTTTGATATTCTTTGTCTGGAAGTATATGTATGCTAAGTTACAAATCTATACGTTAAGAAATAAGTGAGTCAGCGGCTTGCAAAGTTACAACGAAATTGAGCTTTTGGTGGGCGAAGGAGGCGTGGCATAAAAAAATGTTGATGGCATTATCTTCACAGCTGTTAAAAAAAAACATTCGAATATAAAATATATAAATTTGTTTTTTTACTTTCCCACCCCTTTGGGACTTTCCAATAGCTCTACTGGATTTGATATGACCCCAATAATCTGAGGAGGATGTTCCGGTGGGTTTGGCGGCCATTTTAATCAGAGCTGTTGAAAAAGCATTCGAATATAAAATATATAAATATACTAAATAGTATTTTATCGAGTTTGAACTTGTAGCTCTTAACATCTCTGAGATCTGTTTGTTCATATGGACAGACGCACAGACAGACAGACGGACATGGCTATATCGACGATAGTTTGGCGTACAAATGGTGAAAAACATTGACGTTCAATAACTGGTTATGCAATTTTTATGTATTTCGCTCAATTTCCAAAAACAATTCCAACAAAATTTTTATACCCTCTGAGGGGTATATTGGGTTTGTGAAAAGTATGTAACAAGCAGAAGGAAGCGTGGCAGACCCTATAAAGTATATATATTCTTGATCAGCATCAACAGCCGAGTTGATATAGCCATGTCCGTCTGTCTGCATGAACCCCTGGATCTCAGAGACAGATACCAAATGGTATGTATGTTCGTTCATGCTGCAGTAACAAGTTTATTTTTGATTTTTACTAGCGTCCTAACGCCTCCGCTCGAGAAGTAAATATATCTTAACTAAGCTAACACAAAATTTGTATGATTGAAGTTTATATATCATGACCTACTCCCAGATTATGTGTATGTCGGTATATTAAATAAACTGCCCAATTTTATTTGAAATCGGAAACTATATTGCTGTAATATCATTACATATTTGATAAAATCATTACATATTTGATAAATATATTTTTGCTTCTAAGATATCTCAGTAAAATTGTATTGTGTATTGTAGTTTTTTATATCTTGAACAACTTTGGTGGGAATCAGACAACTATATATGTATATAGCTTTTCTATTTTAAGACATTTTAACTAAAACTACATAATATTGACGTGTTAACTTTTATATAATCTGACCAGTTTTGGTTGTCATCGGACCACTATATTTAATTTATATTATTTTATATTTTTAATACTGAAATATTAAAACTCTATAAAAAGAACTAAGTATTATCCATTGTGATCTAACTAACTGATCTCTGCGGCTAGTAACTAGAACGCCAGGATTTTGGTGTTTATGACTTCTGCTTTCGTACCTAGCGCGGACTGCCAATCACTGTGACATAAGCATTCACCTGCGACGTATAAAAGTCAATAAATAGTACAAAGATATTCGTAGGAATTCATGGTTTTAATTTTACTCAACTAAATTTTATTGCGATCGTGCTATCGGACGATCGACTTGACCAACCACTTCTAAGATTTATTTATAGCGGTAGACATTTTGATTGAAAATTTTCTGAAAAAAGAAACAAAATAAAATATAATACAAAGACCGATAATGATAGACATGTGCGGCGATGGTCTCCTGCGAATCGTGCAATTGTAAATTAGACAAACAGAAATGAAAACATTGGGCTGATTAGAAAACCCAGGTCTAAAATTATATATGTACATTAATATATATATATGACGCGTGTACGCATACGGGGGGTATACCATAGCTAAGTATCAATTTGGGTCTGGGAATAATAATAATAGTACTATCAGACAGAGATAGTGCAGAGATATTGAAGAGCAGATAGTAGACAGCAGATTCCCTATATAAGCCAATGCCACTGAGTAAGTTTCGCAAAATACTTTAACAATGATGAAACTTATTACCAGTGCGTCCATTCTATTGGGCGTTCTGGGCCTTGCCCTCGCGGCAAGACCCATTTCGGATTGCGTAAGTCTACAAAAATTTAAGGAAACCTTCAAAAAAACCCATAATATAAATATAATATTATTATATTTAAATAATTGTTACTCCTTCGTCTGCAGGGCGAGCGCATCGAGAACGATGGCTATCCGATGGAGCGTCATAAGGTTGTCACCGAAGACAACTACATTCTGACCATGCATCGCATCCCGTACTCTCCCAAGACCGGAAACAATGGCAAGCGCCCTGTTGCCTTCCTCATGCACGGTATGTTGAGTTCCAGCTCCGACTGGGTGCTCATGGGTCCCAAGAAGTCCTTGGCTTACATTCTATCCGATGCTGGTTACGATGTCTGGATGGGTAATGCCCGTGGCAATACCTACTCTAAGGCCCACAAGGTCTACCCAACATTCTGGCAGATCTTCTGGAACTTTAGCTGGCATGAGATTGGTATCTACGATGTGCCCGCTATGATTGACTACGTTTTGAGTGTCACTGGTGAGAAGAAGGTGCAGTATGTGGGACACTCGCAGGGGACCACCGTCTACTTGGTCATGATGTCCGAGAGGCCTTCCTACAACGACAAGATCAAGTCCGCCCATTTGCTTGGACCGGCTGCCTATATGGGTAACATGAAGAGCCCCTTGACTCGTGCCTTTGCTCCCATTCTGGGTCAACCCAATGCCATGGTCGAGCTGTGCGGCTCTATGGAGTTCATGCCGAGCAACAAATTCAAACAGGATATGGGAATTGCCCAGTGCCAGGCTACCTGCAAATATGCTGAGATGTGCGCCAATGAAATCTTCCTGATTGGTGGCTATGATTCCGAGCAATTGGACTATGTAAGTCATCTAGTTTCGAATAATCACATGTAATATATTCTAATATAATATTTTTCTTGAACAGGCACTTTTGGAGCACATCAAGGCAACGTCCCCAGCCGGTGCATCGGTTAATCAGAATCTGCATTTCTGCCAGGAGCACAACTCCAAGAAGTTCCACAAGTTCGACTATTCGGCAATCCGCAATCCCTATGAGTACGGCAGCCTAACTCCTCCAGAGTATAAAATTAAGAATGCCAAGGCTCCGGTCCTACTCTATTATGGTGCCAACGATTGGATGTGTGATGTTAGTGATGTCCGCAAACTGCGTGATGAGCTGCCCAACATGGCTCTGGATTATCTTGTTCCTTTCGCTAAATGGGCTCATCTCGATTTCATTTGGGGCACCGAGGCTAAGAAATACGTCTACGATGAAATTTTGAAGCAAATGCCTAAATATGCATAAGTTTTCTTTAATTTATTGTTTCATTCACAATAAATGTTAACGCACTTTGAGCACAAAAAATTACTCCTCACAGTACACTTGAATCTCGGCCAGATACTCTAGTTTAACCTCCTGATCCTTGAGGAGCTGGCCAATTACTTGATAGTAGCCCTTTGTTAGGAACTTTTTGTACTTGGACGCATCCAAGGGATAGTCCTTCAGATAGTAATCCCGTGGCGGCAATGGACAGCTGTCTGGATGCGGAGCATTCGAGTAATTTTTAAGATTTTCATAGAAGTAGGTCTTGTAATAGGAGCCCATTAGTTCGCAGGTGCCCAAAAGAGGCAGTTCCCTGAACTTGGCATAGTTGTCGTCCAGACTTTTCTTTCTATAAACTGTGATGTTTACCTAAATAAAAAGTTGAACTGTATGTTATTGTATTTGGAGAATTTTGTGTTCATTTAAAAAATGATCTTAACTAAGTATTTTTTAAACTATAGGTTTTTCTATACTAAAATCGTATTTTTTGAATTAGTTGTTCGATTCTAATAAAATTTTTGTAATTTTGGATGATTATCACATATAGTAGATAACTATTTGAAATAGTTTAACGATTCAAAGAAAATTAAAAAAGATGTTGTTTACATAATTGAAATATCTTAAGATCATCTGGAGTTATGCTCTTCGTGAACATACAGGCTGAAGACGGTCATATTCATATAAACTCGGCTAATAATGCTGATCAAGAGCACATACACCATCTCTCTCTCTCTCACAAACGCTTCGTGCTTGCAACCCTAATAGACCACTGTACTCCAGGTACTTCGTATAATTATTAGACTCACCTTCCATTCGTTGTCCAGCGTCACATGGTGTTTAAGATCGCCACTGATCTTCAGGTGATCCTCGGCATCGCGTTCGCTGAGCTGCACACTGCTTTGGAAGTCCTTTTCATCCTCCTTGATCTTCTGGAGATTGAGTAGCTTCACGTGGCATTCGGACTCCCCTCTCACTTGGAGAGTGATGCCGAGTAGCACAAGACAACAGAGAAATACCGAGTATGTCAGCATTGCAACTGCAAATGTGATAAGCTCGGAAACTTTACGGTTTATATATTATTTACGTTTGAATCGTAAAAACCATGTACTACATATGTAATCATTGCATGTGCACATTACGCATACGCCACGTCAGGCGATGCAATCGTAATCCCGTAACGGAAACGAAACATGTTCTGGCGACAGAGATGTTTGTTATATAATCAGCATTTATGAACACTAAATTTAACACGAGGGCAATGGCTATAATTAAATAATTTAGATCGCCTTTCATTAGAATTTTGATGTCAACCATAAATGTTGTAGATATGTATCATGAAAAGCAATTTAGTCTGCGAGTGTTTTGAAAGATCTTATAAGATTAGAATCTGTAAAACATTGGTTTGATCTTTTCATAGCCAAAGTTAAGTCTTAACTGCTCCAAGAACACAAACGTTAGAATCGTCTGCGGTACCATTCTTAAAGATGCCGGAACATAGCCCTTAAAGAAGCCAAGTGGACCATGTTGTGCCGTTTGCCTAATGACATCCATAAGACCGTTGTACTCCCCAGGCTTCCTGATCATAGTCAGCGTCTTGACTACGTCAATCGGTTGCGTCAGCGTTGTGGCAATGGTCCCGGCCAACACGGAAGCCGTAAAATGCGTCATCAAGTTATCATCGAAGTTTAATCTTTTGAGTAGATACGACTTGGACTGATCATAAAATGCTAGCTGACCAATGGTCATAAGACCGCCCCGTAAAGTTGCTGTGGTTCCGCCACGGAATAGATTAAAGAAACCTTTGCGATGATAGGTCTTGATAAGTCCATCAATTGCATTCTTATAGCTGAAATGGAAGCATATTTATTATTCCTGCCCATAAGCATCTACATTGTATTGTCTGTTTCACTTGCCCACTGCGTTTTTCCAGTGGTAGTTTGACATCGTTCTGCATACGCACGTTTACCATTTCTGCTGGTGTGCCTAGAATACCACCAAACATGCCACTTACACCGGCTAACCCAATCTTGCCGGTTAACGTTCTGGTATCGACATATTCCTTGCCCAACTCATACGCACCAAATCGCGTTGTCGAATACATTACCTGGCGCAGAATGGATGCTGTAAGGCCTCTGTAAATGGCCAGCAGCCCCTGCTCTCTGATTATTTTTGCAATAACTTCTAGCATTGACACTCTTCCCTGATGGATCTGCAGGGTGACTTTAAGTAAGTCCAAAGGATGCGTTACGCATGTCGCCATTATACTTGCAAGGCCACCGAAATACCAATGCGAATGCTTCTCTGCGGCCATTTCATGTCACCGTGCTTACCGCAGATGCATTTGAATTACTGCAAATTTACGTGAAAAATTTTAAAAAGTTAACCAAAATGTCAATATATAAACTGTTTGAAATGAATGAAAAAGCATTTCAAATAACGCGCGCACAATAATAACAGGGCGGCTTACAACACTTTTGCAAGGTTGCCATACTTGTGATGTGCGAACGGCTGGTAGCACTGATCAAACAGCTGTTTAGCAAATGCAGTTCAATTAATTCGTGTGTAAATTTATTTTGTGCTAAATACCCAGCAACTGACAAGTTTATACAAAACAAACGACAAAACGGAAGCTTGCAAACATTTTTTATAGGTGAGTATGGAAATTTCTTTAATCTTTTTTTACGTATTTATGTGCAAAAGCCACTTGGAGTCCAGCAAGCAAGCGGCAGTGTCTCATGGACATACATATGTATTGGCTTTATACGCGGCTTTTTATTTGGCATTAACACTGGCCAACAAATTGCCGTGGTTTGTAAACAGTGGCATGTTTGTTGTTTTTTTGGCCCGATTGCCTTTGTGTTGTATTTATATGATATAGCATTCAGTACACCTGCATCTAATGAGCTGGTCTGCATACATAGGTGTGCAGCTGACAGTGTTGCCAGAATTTTCAAGACTAAAATAGTTGCATTTACAAAACCAAAGTGGTCAAATAAAACTTCAACAACTAAAAATTAAAATAGGTAACAATAGGTAGCATTAGCAATATTTTGTCTTAATAAGTGATATTCTCCACTGAATTTTAATTTTTATTTGGATTCTGCAATCTGATATGTATACAATCGACTCTAGTTTATTCAAACCAATGATATTTCGAACCTTTCATTAATTTAAAGTAATTCGAACTTATATGGCCATTTTGTTACTCATTAAACAGCAAAATCTAGCTATAAAATAGCTAAAATTGCTCAATATCCGAGTGTGTGCCACTTCAGATGTAGATATCAGATACACCGATAATTTACTGTGTAATTATTGTGATATTGTGAAATACATACACTTTTTTAATTAAAAAGAAGCTACAATATTACTATTCACATACACAAATGCATATGTGTGAATGTACAACATATATTCTCAACAATAAAAGCAGTTTTGTTATTAATTAGCATTAATTACAACTAAAACAAATAGTTCAATGTTTAGACCCTCAGGAAGTAGCATCAATTATGCCCAGATGGAATGTTAGGATTGCGTGCTGGGTTTCTTAGCCTTTTCATAGCCAAAGTTTAATCGCAGCTGCTCGAGGAACACAAACGTGAGAATCGTTTGCGGTCCAAGGCGCACAAATGCAGGAACATATCCCTTAAAGAAGCCAAGAGGTCCTAGTTTTGCTGTATGCCTTATGACATCCCACAGACCATTGTACTCTCCGGGTTTGGCATTCATGGAACGTGTCTTTAGCACGTCCATGGGTTGTGTCAGTGTTGTGGCGATGGCTCCGGCCATTAGTGAGGCGGTAAAGTGGGTTACTAAGTTGTCCTCAAAGTGGGGTGTGGTCAGCAGATACGTCTTGATCTGATCATAGAACGCTATTTGGCCAATTGTCATGAAAACACCGCGTGTAGTTGCTGTGGTCACACCAGAGAATAGATTACGGAAACCTTCATGGCGATACACCTTGATTAGTCCATCAATTCCGTTCTTATAGCTGGAAAGATTCATGTTTAGCTTTAAAATGTTCTAGCTAATGTTTCCTTTGTAACTCACTTTCTGCGGTTCTCTGGCGGCAGTTTGACATCGTTTTGCATACGTACGTTGACCATGTCGGCGGGTGTACCCACGATTCCGCCAATAAGACCGGATAGACCAGCTAATGCAATCTTGCCGGCAAACGTGTCAGTGTTAATGTGTTGCTTTCCCACCTCGTAGACACCAAATCTCGTTGTGGAATATGTCATCTGGCGTAGAATGGAGGCAGACAGGCCGTTGTAAAAGGCCAGCACTCCCTGCTCCTTGATGATTTGGGGCACAAGCCGCATTACCGACAGGTTACCCTGTTGCGTCTGCAGTGTGACCTTGATGAGGTCCAAAGGATGTGTGGCACATGCCGCTCCTACACTGCCAAGGCCGCCAAAGTACCATCGTGCCTGTTTTTCGGTGGACATTTTGTAAAGCTACAAAAGATACATATTCGATAGGAAATAAATGAATTTTCAATGAGCACTTTAAGTTAATTAGCATGTAGCTATTACGCACAGTTTGAAATGCCAATAATCGAAATTAAATCTTTTGGAGGGCAGTAGTTACGCTGTTATGTCATCTTTTTACGCAGACCCTTCTGCAGGAACTAAAATATCTTAAGGATATACACTTATCAGCTGTTAAAGGGCGCAGGCGACCAAACCTGTTTCCACTTGCACTTTAGCGCCTCTGGCGGCAATTGCTAGCTACTACCGAAAGTGTTTACATCGCAGGTCACATAACAAAACGCCGGTATTAATCTATTTTACGGCAGTTACTAATGTCTTATTAATTATTTTTATTATTAAATAGAAAAAATATTTAAAAAGAATATTTTTGATTTTACACACATTTTAAAGTTGCCCGCCATATCAATATGTCGATATTTTTATTGCTCGCTTATATGTGGCAACTCTAGTGTAACAGCTGTTTATGAAATGCAGCCACACTGAACTGACTTGTACGATGTTTGTTAAATCCAAAATTGCAATAATTTGAACTGTATTAGTTAACAAATATCTGCAACTGTATTATACATATCTGGTTTTTCATTGGTGAGTTTTTTGTATCTAATTAAAAAACATTACTTTCTTTTACGATTTTTGTTGCTATCGCAATTCTGTGCAGTTTGTTTATTTTACACCCAATTAAAATTATGCATAACATTGCATTATAGATGAACTTTTGTATTTAAATATACATTTGTGTGTGCGAATGTATATGCGGCTTTCTCTTGCCAGTGAAATTGACCAAGACACGAATTTGTCTGTTGAGCTTTGTAATAATTGTTGTTTGCTAAGCTATTTGCCGATTTGTTTACCGATAAGCCATTTGCGCACTTGCGCATGTGTGCCTTTAACACACACACTCACACATGCATGAATGGATAATATTGAAATGATCTAAATAATTTACTTATTTAATAGTTCACCTTTGCCCTGATATAAGTATATATGCATGTACATGCACATACCAAATATGTTTCCAATTATCTTTAAAATAATTGTTTATTCAGACCTCAAATTATATTTATTTATTTATTTATTTTACTTTGTTTAAAATAAATGTAGGTAAATAGTTGGCTTCTTTTATAGTCCAAGTGTTTGGTACACTATGTGTTCTCATAAACATGATTTGGTTGTGTGGCTTTGCTCTCATTCTTATCAACATTTAATTAATGGTTCGTTCGCTTGGTGATAACGATTTTACTAGTCAAAATCCCAGCATACAACTTGTGCTGCTGACATGTGTTTGTTTAGGCATCGTTTATTTATTTTCGTGTGATCCATGCCACGTGCCGCAAATGGCCCATAATAAATCAGTCGATACATATTTGTTTTGCCAAAAATCAGCGGCTCATAGTTTTCCCTTTATCTAATGTATTAAACATTTCTAATATATACATATATGTTCCTTACCATATTTATAATACATTTGCTATTGATTACGCTGATCTGATTGTCTGGAAGTAGTATACTATATATTGCTGATTCATTTGGTTTAAAAATCAAATACAGAATTTTTAATTTTACAATTAATACTATCAATGTCACCTTACTAACTATATGAGCTGTATTTTGCCTTGTTTTTTATCTCATCATAAAAATTAATTGACTTGTTCAAAGTCTCTTTGTTAAATCGTATCAAAAGGCGAGCATCACATGATCCAATATATAAAAAAAAACATACATACGTATATAGACATGTTTTATTTTATGTTGAATCAGTCGCGCCCCCAAAAAATTACATATATTATATGTGTACATATATATAGTCTGGTATGAACAGCTGATTGGTGACCCCTAAATCGTGTGATAACTTAACGATTTCTCTTGCAATTGCTATCAGAGAGACACTGGTGTTTTATATAGCGTGTTTAGGTCATGAATTGCATATTAGCACCGAAAGGGTTTAATTGAATAATGCACAAAACGTTGCGATTGTTTGAATTTACAGCCGATTTCCGACCCGCATTATGTGCTGCTTATTGAAACTTTACCTTGAAAAAGAAACGTTGCCGCTTAATAAAATTTTGTATATATTTTTGGCAACACCAATACACGTGCACACCACGCACTGTTGTTGATTAACACACACACACGATCGAGAGAGAGAAAGAGAGAGAAATACACAACTTCAACGCGTCATTACCGCAATGGACAGCGAAAACTGGTCTGGTAATGAATCTTTGACTTTGCCGGGTTTTCTTACTCTCTTTCTTGTTGTGCGCTGGAAGCAGGCAGCACGATGACTACGACAACGTTGTCGGTTGAGCACTGAAATCGTACTGATCGTGAGTGGACGAACAACCGTCCAGTGAGCTTCGGCAATCGTTAACCCACAAACCATAACTGCTCTCACATGTTTGGCTTTGGGCTTTGGATTTTGCTTTTATCTTCGCTTAAGTGATAGCACGGTCAATGCTAAGGTTTCGGAAATGTTCAGAAAGTGTGATGGGATCGGCTTAAGTTAGTCACTTGTCAGACACTCTACCGTTGAAACCATCAAGTGTCACTGGGAGACGACAAGAAATAGAGAGAAAAAGTGAGAGCGACACAGTGAGAGGGTGAAATATAAAAGAGAGTGTGAATAAGCAAACATAAATTGGTGAGAGCTTTTTATTATAACCTTCGTTCGCTCCAAGTTTATTTGTTTGCTAGATGTGAGTGCGTACATGTGTACGATTCTCTGTGTATTTGTACAACTACATTGTTATGGTATTGTACACTATCTGCCTTGTAATCACTTCAGAACGGTACAAATCGCTGCCGATTTTGTACACTGGAAAAAATTTGCCGCTTCTTTACAGTGCATACATAAATGCTAAAACTTTGAAAGAGCACGAAGTGGCTTATAGAACTCACACAGTTCTTCTTTTTGCAACTATTGCATATTTTCTTATAGCGGTAGACGTAAATATTTAGACACATATCATACTTGATGGACTTTCGGTTTTTATTCTACACTGTTTTGTTCAAAACTTTCTAGACTTTATGTTATCTTCAGCCAAGTTAGAAGAAAAACTATTTTTAATTTTACATTAAGTGTTAAACGAAAGTGAAAACAGTGTACTCCCTCACATGTTAGCAGGGTAATTTGTAGTCGCTCAATATCAAAATCAAAGGGCTTATTGAAAATATGTATGTTTGTACATAATCAAAGATTCCTTTATGTAATTAACCAAAATATGTTATGGGCGTCAATCATGTGCTCTACAACAGCAAAGGAAAAATATGTATGTATGTAAGTTCAGTATTAATCATCAACCGGGCGCCGGGTTTCTCTAGAATGTACATAATGCATTTGAAACAAGTTCATTTCAATTTAAAATTCATTTCTATGGTTGCCATTAGTTTTAATTAGTAAACTCGTAATTTAAACTGCATTTGTTGCAAGTTGCAGTTCACTTATTTGGTTTGCAATGCGCATTGAGAGACAAGGTTTAATTAGAGTGTTGGCTTCATTCACTTGCAATTAGCGCGCAGTGTAAATACAAATGAATTATAGCTTTTCGAATTCGGTAACAATTCGAAAGATTACGCTTAGTTAGAACTGTTGCTAAGGCAAAGATTAGATGTGGATATTGCCCGATAGATAATTTCAAAAGCATATTGCAATTTTGTGTTATTTTTATTATTTGCGTGCTTAATATAAAATGGCAAAAACACGTTTATCATTTGCCTTTAATGTCATTAGTGTCTCTATTGTCGTATATATGCAAATATGTATATGCGATATTAAATAAATTTTCACTAGTTCTAAAGCTCAAAACGTTTGAAAGTTTCAAGCAAGAGCTTTTTGTACTGTGTCTGTGCTGCGTGACACTGTGTTGAAATTGACATTTGCCGCAGTTGTGTTCAACGGCCCATTAGCTCAGCTGGTTAGAGCGTCGTGCTAATAACGCGAAGGTCGCGGGTTCGATCCCCTCATGGGCCATGATTTCTTTTTTTTTTTTTTTTTTGTTCTTTTGGCTTTTTTTAATTCTTGTAATTTTTGTTGTTGTAAAATATTGCTTTTCTTCTAATGAATTACATTGAGTGCACTTCATTTTCATTGATGGCTGGGTTATTGGCCACGTGTTGTGCTGACAGCCATGATGAAGTGACAAAATGAAATTGAAAATATTTACCATCCCAGCGAAGCGAACCGAAGCGGCGGGCCAAGTAAATAAATTAAATAAAATAAAAATAAAAACAAAAACAAAAAGCTGATAGTCTGGTCCGTCGTCGCCGTCGACGTCGCCGGTCAAATGGAGAGTGTCCTGAACTTAGGGCAGCTGCACGTGACCCGGCTGTCGGCTGTCACGAATGGCGAATATTGTACTGCTAATTAATTGAATACATTTTATGGCATTTATAAATTGACTCAACGTATTCACTTCACTTATTTCTTTGTGTTTGCATTGCAGCGCGTTTTTTGCACGATTTGTCAACATTATGGCCGCCTCAGTGCTGCTCGCCTGCGGATTGAATGAACAAAAGCTGCCCGGCTTCGTCCACATCAGCGAGGAGTCCAATGTGGATGGCAGTTTCTTGATCAGCTGCATTCTTGGCCAACGTCTACGCATCTCGAATGCTGGCACACTGCTCATCTGCTTGCAGCATCATTATCAGCATTATTTCAATGCTGGTATGCGACTTGGATACAATACCAACATCTTTCTTGGCAAGACACTCAACGTCATCGATGTGCTGAGCGATATGGCCGAGCAGGGTCTGGACTGCAAATGGCTGCGTTCGTCGGATGAGTTTAACCTAACGGAGCAGCTCATTGAGGATATACGCGCTCAGTTGGCCAACAATTATGCCAATCGCAGCAGTTACACCATACTGATTGACAATCTGTCAATACTTTTCAATCTGGGTGCCAGCAAGTTGCATGTGCAACAATTCTGTCAGTCATTGGCAGCACTGGCCAAGGAACATGAGAATCTTACGGTCATCACGAAACTAAGCAACAGCGACATTCATCAACTGACAGACGACAATGTGGCCAAGTTGGGCCATGTGCGGATTCAGGTGATGCGTCTGAAGAGCGGAGTTTTCCGTGAGGTCGATGGCAAGCTGCTCATCGAACGGGTTCTCGAGGAGGGCAGCTATGCGTGCGAGGAGTCACGCAAGGAGGTACTTTACAAGGTCAACGATCGTAATGTCAAGATATTTAATCCAGGCGAGATTGGTGTCAAAGTCTAAGTTCTCATTTGCTTATATACGAAATTTATTAAAGCCATTTTTATACACAACTGTATTTCTTAAAATTTCGTATTTCTAATCCTTGTACGTTCGTCTGTCGTCTGTCCTGTGTGGCAATAACATCTGCTGTTCTGTTAGTTTATACGTTCATTCTAATTGCGTTGTCCTTTTTGTTGTTTTCACATCTGTTGACGTCACGCCAGCTGGCCGCATTGATGAACAAATAATGATGAATTCATGTCTGGTCATGACTTTACACCAGCAGAAGCAGAAGCAACAGTCCAACCAAAGTGAAGCAAAGTATCCTGCGTCTCTTAAAGTTCAAATGTCCCTCAAGCTCAGAGACCGCCCAATATATGAATGGGCATATGAACGGAGTGGGCATCATAGACCATCAAAAAAGGGGCATATTGAATTTGCGAGAAAAATGAGAAGAAACTGCCCACAGGATGAACTTCATTATCTTGTCTGCGAAAACGCGTTAATTTCCAATAAGAGTATGCAAAACATTCGCATTTTTAAACAGTTTGCAAAGGTTGTTCGCTCCATTTAATATTACACGACACAAATAAATTTACATTTCTTTATTATTCTAATGTTGTATACGGATGCCAAGGATGTATTCAGATTTAAGAGATAGCGCAACCTTGACTCAATGAAATACCCAATTTTAAATGATTATAGTTCCAGTAAACAATTTAATAGTTATTTTTTAATTACCAAGACAAGTCATTAAGCTTTTGCATGTCCGACTATGGGATACCCTATACCCTGTGTCTGGAAAATTTATTAAGCTTAACATTTAATCCTTACCAGATTTATTTGTGCTTAAGTCGACGCCGAATTCCTGCTAAAGTCCCTTAAGCGAAAAATTACGAAAAATTCATAGGATTTATTTTATTCCCATGAAAAAACTATTGATGAAATTCTATATAAATTTAAAAGAAATCCTAATTTCAATGTGTGTATAAGTTTTTCATAAATTTCTTTGGAAACATAAAAGTCGCAAAATTTAATGATAGTAGTTACGTCAAATCTGAAATTTGACTCGTAGGAACGGCTACAGTCGAGCGAGCCGACTGTAAGATACTATAGCGTATTTAAGAACAAAATCAAGTTCTCAATGTGAGATGTCTTATAAACTAATAAACTTAACATATTAATCACCTTTTTGTGAGAAAAGACGCGGTATTCCCAATTTTTAAATTTTTTTTAAATACGATGATATACCGATTCCAACCAAAATTGCTCAGAAATTTAAAAAAAATATTTTGCACCTACTGTGTAAGTTATTTTGGATACCTCAACAAACAAAAAAATTACTCATACTAAAGACATATTTGTGCTCTGTTGTTTGTGCTTGAAAACAGATTTTCTTTGTTTGAACAACGATATATTTTTAAAATCTTTAATAACATTAGTGAGAAAACACACTAATCTGAGTGTTCACTATTTAGGGGTGTTCACTTTATAGGGGGTCACTATACCTAGACTGCACTGCATATACATAGATGAGAAATAAATTATTGGTAAAGATAACATGTATATAATTTATTTGGATGAGAAAGCGTCTGTCTATTAAATGGACCACACAATTTGTGCGGATTTGTTATGAATCCAACCTGGATATAAATATCCTCTTTCTTTTAATATACTACAGTAGAATTCGGTTTTAACGACACCCAAGGGACCTACGACTTTACGTCGTTATACCCGGAATACGCTGTAACGAATAGGTTATTTTATGATTGCCAAAATTTTTAAATTTAATTTGATAACATGGTTTTAAAAAAAACAAGAAAGAAAATGTCAGTCGGGCATGCCGACCGTGTAATACCCTCTGAGCTTCGTTTCCAATTATAAGAGTTCAAATTGGAATAGCTGCTGCAAGAACTTAACCTGCACATATATTTGTATGTCTTTCTCGCTCGCACGTTTTTCGTTTCCGTTGCTTGGGTGCAGAGCTCATTGCAATGCACGCGGTTATAAGTGCTTGCTTGAATGATAACGATTTTCGTTGTTTAAGAAACTTTTTTAATTATAGTCCGATTTTAATGAAACTTTCACAATCGTTTGATATTATTTGTCTGCAGGTATATTCTAAGTTACAACACTATACGTCAAGAAATAAGTGAGCCAGCCGCATGCAAAGTTACAACGCAATTGTGGGCGAAGGGGGCGTGGTATCCAATAAATTTTGATGGCATTATATTTATATTGCAAACAGCAACCTGCATGCCAAAATTTGAGTCCCTAAGTGTTATATTGACTGAGATATTTGCCAAAAAAATGTATTTTTTTCGAGGTATGTCTGGTTTTTCGCTTATTGTGGGCGAATGGGGCGTGGCATCGAAAAAAGGAAACAAACTTGTATTGACTGACTAAATATGTGGTCGAAACTGACTAAAACGGATATTGTAGCTCTTACCATCTCCGAGATCTGTTTGTTCATACGGACAGACGGACAGACGGACATGGCTATATCGACTCGGCTGTTGATGCTGATCAAGAATATATATACTTTATGGGGTCTGCCACGCCTCCTTCTGCCTGTTACATACTTCTGACAAACCCAATATACCCCTAAGAGGGTATAAAAAGTTGGACATTTTCTTTTTTGCTCTTTTTATACCCTCTGAGTTATTATTTATGAAAATAATCACCACTTTTGATTGCTAAGCAATAATTTTTGACATAAATAATTTTTTTTTTTACATTATTTCGGCACATAGCAGCAGTCGGTTGAATTGTGCAAAGTATCGTCTGTATTAGCGGAATCTCTTTCATATGAGTTTGAATGTGGACCAACCAAGTCATCGAATTTTTTATAAGCAAACAAACTCTATATAGTCCACCACATACGGGGTATTAAATAAAAGATGTCACTTTGACAAATGAAACTTTTTATTCAAGTTCTTCAGACAATGTGTTAATTAATTGCATAAATATTTCTTGTTCCATTGAGCGCAAACTGAACAAACTGTGAGTTAAAGCTCAGTTGTCCCAAGTTTAACATCTTCAAATTGTTTAAACCCCGCAACTACTTGCTCTTGATTATTAAATTTTTATTAAACTCAGTTTCCGTGGAAACAGAACGAACGGCAACAAACTGAACGGAAGTTGGCCATGTAGCAGTCTGAGAGTGTTTTATTTTTTTGCAGCATATTTACTTCGGATATGGAGCTACAGATTTTTATTTAAAATATGGTTACTAAATTTGTAATGTTCGGCGCTTCGATTAGGCTTTAAAAGAGACATCGAGTGGCTTACACAATGTGGGCTGCTGGGCTAGCCAAGTTGAGTTAATGATGGCCATATGAGGCAATTTTATATGAGTGTGGACAATTTGGTTGCATACTTACTGAAAAATATTTATGCGCGATTCGCATGCAGCACACAGTCGCTTACATGCACAGATCCTGTGACAATGGCATCATCAGCGTCATCAGCATCATCATCGAGGCAACAAAAAACGGCGTATGCCACAATTTATTCGCCTCATACGCAACTCGTGCATGTAGGCCGAAAATGGACGCGGCCCCCATAAAGTTTGCTCGGCTGGCTGCCCTTTCATCAATGATAATAACGGCATATTAGTGCGGTCCTGGCTCGGATTTTTTGGCTAGCAACGGGTACAATGGGTACAATGACCAAGCAAACGAATCTCTTAAAAACACACACACACACACACACAACACCATCAATTTTTTAAGGTTTTTGCTGCAAGTTGTTTTTGTTACTTGTCAGCTGATAGTCTCATATCATATCTTTCGATTTTTATCGCCATAGCGTCGCTTGTGTTTGTCCTTCATATTTAACACTTACACACAAACTCACCCTCATATACATATGTATTCGTCTGGTTTTTGTTACCATAACATGGCGTATGCGTAATATTTATTTAACTGTCGCGATTTCGCTTTAAAGTCTTGCTCGACTAAAAGGTTTTTCCAGTTTGCTTCTTGTGCGCCAAGTTTATTTATTTGGTTTGCGGCTTGTATTGCTTAAGCCAAAAAGGGTTTACAATTCTGCTCAAATGGCAGGATAAACAAGAGTTTTTTAAGATATTAAACCCAACCCCAAGGGCTCATGATGTTTTTCAAATAAATTTCGAATTTGCAATATTTAAGCGATTTAAACTCGATTTAAGATGCATGTATGTATGTCCGATTAAGTCTATGTAAGTAGGTATATGTGATACGTGTGTAGATTTTGTTAGCATTTTCCCTTCTGGCACATAGACTAACATTTCATAAAAAATTTAAACCTTAAAGTATCAGTTTATTTAAAAGGTCATCAACGTGTTTTTAAATTAATAAAAAAGACAAATAAATCTTTCTTATTGGTCGTTTAAAAGGCAGATTTAATAAACAATATTAAATGTTTAGTCTGATTAAAGCTGCAACTGATTAAATTTCTTACAGCTGTCACTCCACTACCATTCGAATATTTTTGAATTTTATGAAGCATTTTCCAGTCTGTCGCCATGTGCTAATTTCAATATTTCGTTCCACATTCTGTCTCAACTTTGTCATTTGCCTTTGCACAATTTAATTTGCCACACAAATGTGCTCAAGCAGATAGGGAAAAGTTCCAAAACTGTGCAATTCTCGAGAACCCCTGGCACACTTCAGTGCAACTAATGAACATTTTGTCGTAGTGTTTATATTACGATCTGTTTTTTTTTAGACCATGTACCTAACGAACAGTAGATGGATGCATATTTGTCCCTATAAACTATACTAGTATATGTAATATTATATTATTGTTCAGCAGTAACCAACAAATTTGGCATGTAAATTTTTAGATTTTGTAAATTGGGTTAGAATCGAATAACTATACCATTTAGCTGCAATATCAACTATTAGTCGAAATTTAAATTTAAAGCCAAACTCTCATATAGTTTATTCAATAACACTGTAGCACGGTTTTTCCTGCTTGATGAGTACACGGTCTTTTACAGTTGTCTCGCTCGACTGTAGCTTTTCCTGCTAGTTTGTAATGGTTCCGTCAAAAAAATTACCCAAACATTTTGTTACTTTAACGGGCTGCTCAAATGTTTCCTGGAACTCAAAAATGAAATCTAATTTCATTTGTGGTAATGGCGATGGCTTTATTCTGGGTATTCTGTTGGAAAAGCAGCAAATTTGTTTTCATTAGACTAACTAATTCTGAGATGTGAGTTCGACATCTTCTTTTGGCAAGCGAGCGGTGGAACAGTTAAGCAACCGCAGCTGATAAACCCCGAAAAACATTTAAATTGATTACGCTGCGTATACGCAACATTTGACGCCCGACCGCTGTGCAGTTTATGGCTTTCCAATTCAGATGCGACAACCTTGAATGTTACTTTTTCACTTTGCTAACAATTTTACGGATGGAATGGGCTTCTATTACCACCACCACTCAAAAACGCTTAACATTTTTTCCGTTTAAGAAATGAGAGTCGCGTCTTTAAGCGTAGCGTACGCTGTGGGCGTCTCTTTGTTGGTTGGCAACTCGTTCTTTTTGAGTGCTGTCGCTGTTATTTCACACCTACGTGGAGGCCTAAATGAAATTTCAACTTAATGGCGTGACAATCCTTGGGAAGACATGCTCTAGCCTGTGGGGGTAAGTTCAATAGAAAAGACTACTTGCTCTTGGATCGATATCCAGGCCATAAATTGGGATACAAAATGTAACTACTCGTGCAATGTAAATGCGTTGACGTTATTCACGCTCGTTTACAGCAAATTGCATTAAAGTGTTGTTTCCTAACCACGTCCATGTTTTGCTTTATTTGCTGAAATACTTCTTTTTATTACTTTGCCATAAAGATGACCAGATATCTGTTGTTTGTCGCCATCTGATTACCAGCAAAAAGTAAAGAGCAAGTGTCCAGGGGCAAGTGTCAAGGGGCAAGTGGCAATGGAAAACGAACGTGCCAAGTGTTAGGAATGTTATGAATACAATTTATTGTTAAAGATTGTCCTTGGCTCATTGAAATGTATAAACGTTGCAACAGTCTGCATTCCAATGTCGAAACCAAAGTTGAAGCTTAACAGATGTAACGATTTTCATTTAGTATTTTTGTTGGAAATATTTTGAGACAAAATCAAATCTGAATATAGTAAATTAATTAAATTATATACTAAGTCCGTTATCATTTTTAGACTATGTACAGAAATATTTTTATACCCTTGCAGAGAGTAAAATATATTGTTTTTGTCACGATGTTTGTAACGCATTGAAGGAGTCGTGGCCGAAAACACAAAGTATCTTTATTCATGGTCAGCATCAACAGTCGAGTTTATGAAGCAATGTCCGTCTGTCCGTCCGTCCGTCTGTTTATATGCGAACTAGTCTCTTAGTTTTAAATGTATCTTGATGAAATTTGGTACACATGCGTATTCTCTCTGCAGGCAGTTCATATGTTAAAATCGGTCAGATCGGATCACTATATCATATAGCTCCCATAAAAATAATCGGTTAAAAAAAATTTGTTTTGAGCAGATTGAACCAAATTCACTTAATACGCGTTTAGTACCAAATCCCATGTGCAAACCAAATATCATTCTGATCGGACCACTATATCATATAGTTGACAAAGGAACAATCGGCTGGTAATGCGAAAATGTTTTCTGTCTTTTGAGCGATTTTAACCAAATTCACATGAAATGCAGTTCCTATCAGTCTCCATATGGTCACCCAATCCAAATTTATCCCGATCGGACAACTATATCATATAGCTATCATAGAAACAATCGGCTGAAAATACTTGGTAAGAAAAACTTTTGTGTTCTTTAAGCAATCGCCACAAAACTTACGCAATAAGCAATAAAGTATCTACTATTATAAGCAAACTAAATTTCATTCAGATTTGACAACTATATCATATAGATGCTATAGGAACAATCGGCTTTAATTGCCTAGTATAAAAATCTTTTCTCTCTATTGAGCGATGCTAACCAAATTTGCAATCATTCTACATATGCTAACCAAGTTTCATCCAGTTTGGATTTCTTTATCATACAGATATTAGATCATAAACAAATTTTGAAGATACAAGTTTGACCCCGTGTACTGTAAATTCATACAGGGTTCTGCAAGGGTATTCAAATTTTTGGAGTGCCAAAGATAACATTTCTTTCTTCTTAATTAAAAAATATTTTTTCTATGAGTGGAGCAGAGTCGGGCATACTTGCCAAATTGGATGGCTGTAACTCTTATGGTATCTGAGATCCAGGTGTTATACGGACAAACTTACGGACAGATGGACATCGCTACTTCGACACTGCTGTTGACGCTGATCAAGAATATATAAATACTTTATGGGGTCTTATGCTATTTACATTTTTTCATAAACCCAATGTACTCTACAGAGGGTACAGAAATATTAGGTGAATTTGTTTAAAGCGCTTAGTAGAAGATTGTCATACTAAGCATTTTCAACAGATTATTCCAATAGTAGTTGTATGATATTGGTCCGATCATATTAAGTGAATTTGGTTGAGATTGCTCAAAAAAATATTTTTTAATCGATTGTGAATATAGAAAAAAGTTATAGATGTGTTAGCTTATGAGCAATGTTAGCATCTGAATAAATTTCACTTAGCATTAGAGTTTATGTATATTTAGCGGGCGATTCAAAGGCTGGGGTTCGACTTTAGCGTTCTAAGTGCTTTATAAAACACTTGCATAAAGTAACTGATTCAGTTTACATTTCAATCTCAAGCTTACCATATTGAACTCTAATAAATAAATTGCATTAAACAAAATGATAATCGCTTGTTATACGTTAGTTATACTAAGTTTCATAACTGAAATAGCATCGCTTAAGCCAGAATGCGATGACTTTGAAGCGATCGATAACATAGTGTTAAGCAATAAAAGTAATGAGAATCCATGTTTTAATCCAGACAAGTTTATTCTTATAAACGAAAGCCAGTGTAATGTTAAAAAAAATACTTTAAAAGTAGTTTTTAATAATTCTGAATACGGGCTAAGTGTAAAAGGCTTAAAAAATTTATATAATGAAAATGATTATAAAGCCAAGTGCTACAGTTATAAATCGTTTAAGAAAAGTGAATATACTTGGACGACAAAGGTAAGATAAATTGCCATAAATTGTAATATTTATAAAAATTGTAATGTTTAGAACGACAAGTTGGCAATTTATTCCCGAGAATTCGACGTTACTACATTAGACTATTGTATTCAGCTATACAAGCAATGGTATTCTGAATTATATGTTCCCAGGCCATTGTTCTGCAATTTGAGATTAAAAACTAATGATGCTGGAGTTTACAGTAAGCATAATAATTGAAGTTTTAGTTAAATAACCAATGATACTTATGTTTTCAACTTGCAGCTCGTTATGTTTCTATACTATTTATGATACTAAGCTTTTGTGTATACATATTCTTCTACTTGCCTCGAAATGGATCCGTACACAACAAGTGTTGCACTTGTTACATTATCTGCAAGACAGTTCACTTCACACTACGAACAATTGACCAACAATTAATGATGTCACATCAACGTCCTCCAGTTCTGTGGTGTTTGTCAATGCGTATGTTATACATAAATATATATATATATTTATATGTGTTAATTATTTATTTATATCTGCCCAAATTATTCAGTTCTAGGTTGTTATTATTTTATAATTGCCACATATTTATGGCTGTTGATGATCAATTATAATGTATGGAAAACATTTACATCCTTTGGAATAACATCGAAATTTTTTATGATATTTAACATCATTGTCTGGAGTACATCAATAGTATTCACAGCCATTTTGTATGTTTGTGTTGCTCTATTTGGTATGACATGGTCCAGCTTTACTGCACATTATCATGGTTTACCAGTAATTTTTATAAGTTCACTTTGTGGTTTAAATGGTTCGATTAGTATATTATTTAATTGTTGTTAAACAATTTATCTTAAATAACTTAATTTGTAGTATACGCTGTGGATTCATTAACATTCATACATGGTCCTGTGGTTCTTCTAATACTAATTAATTTAATACTTTCAATCTTGACGGGACGGCATATCTATAAGGAAAACAGAAATGTTCGCCGCGAGTGGAGTAATTCCGATATTCAGAATAATATTAAGAATAAAGCAAAGTAAGGTGGCTATTTGACTAATTTTATGATAATTGTAATTATTAATGTTTATTTTTTTCAGTTTTGTAGTTTTTTTTCAATTGTTTCTATTTACTGGAGCATTCTCAATTTTTGAAAAGTTGACATATATTTTTATAGCTCTCCGCATTTTGGATGTTGCCTATTTGGACTATCTAGAGTTCATTTTCTCCCTTCAGGGCATCTTGTTATTTGCTTTAACCGTACTTCGAAAGGAATTTTTGTTAACTCTAAGTAAACGGTGAGTTTCATGAATAATCAATTTTTTTCATTGGATATTAATCTTTAACAATTGATTCTTCAGAGTTCGTGAAGTCGTGTCGTCTAGTATTCAAACAGAATCGTCTGAAATCACAAACTAAACTATACATATATATTTATATAAGACATATATTTTTAAAATAAATTAATAGTAATAAAATCTAATTGCTTTTAGTTGTGTTTCTTTATCAATTAATT
Source organism: Drosophila tripunctata (assembly GCA_035047385.1). NCBI lineage: Eukaryota > Metazoa > Arthropoda > Insecta > Diptera > Drosophilidae > Drosophila > Drosophila tripunctata. Next base: position 723,976 of record JAWNPS010000130.1, on the reverse strand, counting down.
AACTTTGACATTACAGTAATGGTTGTTCAACATTATTCCACATACTGATAAGGGTGCTTGGTGGTTTTCTTGAAATAAATATAGAACTATGATTTTTGATAGGAAGGTATTACTTGCTTTTGCTTGCTAACTCAGTACTGAAAAAAATATGCACTGAAAAGATTAACAATCTGTTTAATGATGAATCCAACTGAGACGTAATTGATTGTGTGTTTGGGTCCTACAAAAGTCTTGTTTTTATACCCTCGCCAAGGTATGCTGGGTTTGAAATACTGTGTAACTGGCAGCTAACAGGAATTTTGGATAACGGTATATTTTTGTTTGAAAAGTACATTCTTTAAAAGAACAGGAAAGAAAATTTAAGTCGGGCATGCCGACCGTTTAATACCCTCTGTGTTTCATTTCCAATTATATGATTTCAAGTTGTTGATCTCGCTCGCACAAAGTTTATTGATTACGTTGCTTGTGTAGTGCTAGCGCTGTGGCAGAAGTCAGTGCAATGACTGACGAAACTTGTGGTCGATACTGACCAACTTTGAACTTGTACGATCTTGATGTTTCGTTTTCGTCTTAAGTCTGTACAACCCAGTTGACTAAAAAGCCCAGGTGAAGCTTGCTGCTCCAAGAGTTGGTCAAATAGGAGTTAACTTATACTCGTATGTATATACACTGGTAATGATTATGGCTGACCCAAAGATTTGCATTTGATAATAGCCCCTAGTAAAGTACAGTGCACAAAATATGCGCCAACTAATACGTTTAATTACACATCCAACTACTCTCTCTTTTTCTCTTACTCTGTGTGTTTCTTTACTTCATTCTCTAACATACTCACTAATTTGCCTTCTGCTGACAGCGCTAGCCAAGTTTATAGCTGTAATTTTGCTAAAACTTTGCCATTGCAGTAAATTTTCGCATACCGAGTTCTAGAAACTGAATGTGGGCGTTGAATTAACTTGAAAGGAGGAAGAGACAGAGAGAGAGAGAGCACTGTACTTGGCTTCTTTGCTTAAGGGCAAAGAGCAACAATGTGGTAGTGACAACAAAACATCAAAACACATGTGGCTAAAAGTAAACAAACACTGCCACACACAAGGTTACGCCCACAGTTAAACGCCCCCCTTTTGTGTTGATAGTATCGTGTTGCACATCGTGAGGCAAGAACGCGCACGTATCGCAATCATATCACTATTTTGCAGTCTTTTATAATAAAATTGATATTTTTTCTTGAGCAAGAGCCAACTTGTGATTTCGAAAAGGAAATGAAATACAATATTTTGTTCGAAATGTAAAATAATTTCATAGCATTGTTAAAAGTCGTGAGTTCTTGAAGCAATGCAACTTAACACGCGTCTAGCTCTATATGCTCTTATATATAATATATATATGTATATTTACATATATACTCCTTACATATAGTAAGGGTATATTGTATTTCGTTTATCACTAGCGGGGATTAAAACATAGTTTATAAATTTAAGTTTTAACTGAAATTTCGGAAGCACTAAATGAAATCTTTAATTTATTAAACAAAATCTTATTAATTATTTAGCGTTATCCGTTCAGCTAAGTTTAAGAAAGATTTGGCAGTACAATGAAAAAAGTTTTTAAAGTCAGATATATTTTTTTATGCCTCCAACATATATTTTATGATTTTGGAATGCCCTTATAATAGTTAACCAACATAATGTTGTTAATGACAAAATATGACTGAGGAATAATATTATGGTTGTCGTATTAGAATGCTTCAAGTCCATATTGTTATAATTTAAAAGTATATTAAAATTACTATTGCTTAAGCTAATTTTGCCCATTAAATTCTGAAGCACCTCACCCAACATTTTATAAAATTTGTAATCATATTTGAGTCTTTTGCGACTGTTACGACACGGAATAGACCCGAATATGATTAGAAACTTCAACAAATTCTAGGTAGGACTTACCCTATAACATCCGACTCGTACATAGACAGTGAAGCAGTCTTTTAGTTTAGTTTAGTTTAGTTACTCGAACATCTAAAAGTATGCAATAGTTTTTGAGTTTCAATGAATTACTGAAATAATGGGTATTTTATAGCCGTGAAAGACAAAAGCATCCTAACATGTTTTGAATATAAATACATATATTTATTTTCTTATAAAACACTCCAAATTTGGGTTTTGCTATAAAGCACTGTCGTTGATATTAGAACGCATTAAAGCGGACTACAGTCAACAGGTGGCAAACAGTAAACAGTTGAAAGTAATCTGTTTCCTGGTTCTTATCAAAAGAAAACTGAAGTTCAAACTTAAATATAGAGAAAAGTCGCTCAGTTGAACATTTCGGCCTAGAGGTATTTGCTGGCGCTTTGTGTGTTGAAATTAATTGTAATTGTTTGGGGCAACAGTTTCCATTAGGCCAATGCCAAAGTCACAACACAAGCCTGGTAAGCAAGTACACACTCACACACACACACAATTACACACAAAATGCCAAGTCTAAGATTCTCAGGACAATTTATTTAATGAAATCATCAAATTATACAAAATGTGCCGTCAAAATGTGAATGGCAAGCAACTTGTTGTCGTTGTTATTGTGTTGCCGCTGTGCTACAGTTGCTGTTGTTGTTGTCAGACCACATGAAATATAAAACCACAAGCTCGACACGCCCCATCAGATGCTCTAATATAAACACTAACACGTGCACACGCGCACGCACACGCACACACACACACACATACAAACGAGCACACAGTTGAAATAATTGCCGAATTTTAAGACATAACTTCAGCTTGCAGTTGAGTTGGCTAAGACTTCGTCCCTTCGTCCGTTTTTGATACCTTGACGCACAATTAAGAAATACCTCACCCTTTCCCTTTCAGTGCTGAGTTTAAGCCCAGTCTCATCCTTACTTTGTTACCTTAAAGAAAATTTCAGTCGAAGCTCAGAGGGTATTACACGGTTGGCATGCCCGACTGAAATTTTCTTTCTCATTTTTTTTTAAGGTACTTCTGGATTTTCGATTATTGTAGGCGAATGGGGCGATTCATCGGAGAAAAAAGATTCTTGTATTGATTGACTAAATATGTGGTCGATACTCTTACCATCTCCGAGTTCTTTTCATTCATATGGACAAACGGACAGTCGGACGGACATGTTACATACTTCTAACAAGCTCAATATACCCCTCAGTGGGTTTAAAAAGAATGCTTGCAGATACCCAACAGAGCTACTTTTAAGCTTGAACTTTTACTTATCCGGGTTAAAATACTTAGTTATACCTAATATTACGTATGTACATACATACTATATAATTAATTTTTGCACTTTGCTGACTATACATATATACCATTCTGTAGCACTTTCGCCAGCACAGGGTATACGAGAATAATGAAAGGTTTTGTGGCTCGGCTTCGAGATTAATCACGGCATTCTCAGTCGTATTTTAAGCAGCTTGAGTTTCATGTTGTTTCACTTCTTTTTTTGTTTAGTAATGCCAATACTCGTGTACATTTCTGGTCTGGTAAACTTTTTCAATTAACACTAAATTATGCAAATTTTGTGGATGCCAAGGACCTGCGGCTGGTACTTTAAGGACCCTGAGAAGTAGCTGGACTCAAGTTGCCCGGCGACAGCATTGGTGAGTGTCAAAGTTTACGTACTGTAACCATAAAAGTCAACTGGAAATTCTTGTTATTCTGCTACATGTTATGCGATATCGTATAATGATCAAGTTACATGAATAGGTGTAACTTTTTTAAAATTTAAACTTACTCTAAGTATCAGTTTTTGACATATTTAAAATTTTATAGAAATGAATTTAATGAAAATAACTTTAGGTAATTTCAAGAGCAACTCTCGCAGTTTTGAAATAGCTGTGCACAATAGCACAAAGGCAGATAGAGTCGAGTTGTTCATTTGGCGCATGCCACAAGTGCCAGAAGATGCAATAAATTTAGTAAAATATACATAGCAGACAGCACACAGTATTCCAATTTCCCACTTGCTATACACTCTCCTAGGGGAGGCATGAATATACAGAAACTATGTTCCACTATCTTGTCTTGTTCCTTCGATCCTCCCCCTGCAATTACCAACGTAGTTACCCATTCATCAGACTATGGCACTCAATTGTCTTGGCACACACGTATCTCAGTGGCTGCGGCACTTACCACATTTCGTTGCACTTACAGCACAAATTCACAAACTTTTTTCCTGTTTCAGAGCAGCTACTTTTATTTCATTTTGTAGCTGCCGTGTTTGCATTAATATCCCATAATGAAATTAAATACTTCTTTTATCATCGGTTTTGGTCATTAAATGTGGTATTCCAGAGTGATAATTAAAGTTAATATTTATTAAGAATAGAGAAATAATGTACTTGAACAAAAGAAAATGAACTTTTGAATTGTTGAATTGATCGCATGAAAGGATGTCCTTATATTTTACTCTATAAAAGCTGGAGTCCGATTTTAATGTGACTTCCAGGATCGTTTATTATTGTGTGTCTCTAAATCGAAATTCGAAATTACAGAACTGTACTATAAACAACAAAATAAGTTTTTCGTCGGGCATGCAAACCGTGTCATACCCTCTGAGTTATTCGATTTATTTTTTAACGTATTTATAGCATCCTTGTTGCCTTGAAATGAATTGAAAGTACTATATACTGTACATACAAATAAATTGTAGTCATCTAAGATTAACTTTGTTAAATAATTCTTTGGAATACTTTTTAAAATTGAAAAAGTTATTACCCATTATTTTTTGCGTAACTGTATTAGGCTGTTTTTCGTGTATTGCCAAAGGCCCAAGTCAATCAAATAATACCGAACTGTCTTGTTCAGTGCGCATAAATCAACTTGGAAATTGTCGGGAAACATTTATATTTTCAATTGATTCAATGTTGATGTTGACTATTTGTTATTTTCCTTTCAATTGCGCACTTGTCTTGACCCACAGTGTATCTATGTGCTGTTTGTGTATTTCAAAGTTATGCCCCTCGTAGTTGTAGTTGTTGTATTAATTTTCATTTACCGTTCTTGCCGCCTCGATAAATATTGCATAATGCGCAGAAAGTGAAGCATACTTTGAGGCGTTCTTTTTATTTTTTGTGTTACTGTTTTTTGTTTAACTTGTTAAGCATTGATTTATGCATTAGGTATGAGTATTTTAAATGTGGGCGTTGGGAGGAGGCGTGTTCTATTTATGTGGCAGCTGCCTCGTTTTTGCGCTGCACTTGATTTGTGACCCGTTTGGACTACGACGATGTTTTGCCTGCCGATGAAAAGGTCACATGATGTATGGGGACCTTTAACTTTCACCTAGCAAAGTAAGTAGTTTGATAAATATATATGTATATTTAAAGAAAAAATCACTTTAAATATTGCTTTCGCTGCCTGACAGTCAAGTTTGTGAGCTGTCTTCTTTTCCAAAGCGGGGAATGTAAACTGTTTAATGGGATTTGTAGCTGAATTCTACCTGTATGTTAAGTAACAGTCAGTGAAATGGTAATATCACGTGAAAGGGTAGGCTCACCGGCTAATATATACACGGTCTCATTCGAAAGGTAGCTATGTATTAAAAATGGTACATACTAATTGGTTGGCGCCAAAACTTTCGTGCCTTGGATGCAGTCAGTTACCATTCCCAACTAGAGATAGTTGAATGGGAGTTTAATATTAGTTTTCAAAGCACGGATTTGCATTCGGATATAACCGACTGTACATGTTATACTTGTTAATATTTGCATTCCTTAATTCTTTACATTCTTTTACTGTGGTCTGGTTCAGTAAACAAATGTACATATAGACGACAGCTTCGACATCAGCTTCAGTGTGTATCCAAATCATTTCAATTAGCGTCGACTTAGTTGCATGTAAAAATAGGGCACAAGGCTAAACTAAATGTTTGGTTCAAGGATTACAATTTAATGAAACTTCAGACTGAATGTAGCCCCGAAATTGCGTTTCCTTTGTGCCACATGCTGCTCCAGCAGACCGTAAGAAACGTGCCCAATAGCCCAATAACGTAAACGCTACAAGTCACACGGCATGTCAACAGCTAACAGCTAACAGTAACCAGCAAAGCAGCTAACGACTAAGAGTAACAGTATCTAACAGCTAACAGCTACTACCAACTGCCAGCTGACTGGAATTCCTTGCGTGTGTTGCTGTCTTTCGATGTCTTCTTTGTGTGTCATTTGTAAAACGGATGTTTCCCACATGTCCTGCAACGCGATACGCCGACACATGTCCTTTTTAACGAGCTATCGAGACCCGAGTCCAAAGTCTGGCTTTAAGTTATTATCCTTTTTCTATATTTTGTATTGCCCGCATTGCCAATGTTGGTCATTTAATTTGTGTGGTTTTTCTGTCATGAAATTTATTCACAATCCTCCTCTCTGACTTTTCCAAATTGCGGATATTAAGTCAATTTTGTTGGTTTAATTCTGCAATATTATGCTAATGAGTATGCTATTCGAAACAATATAGTATGTTGTATATATTATGTCATTGGTTATCATTTGACATTGAATATGTTCAAATTTTAAGAGTTCATTTATTTTAGATTAATTTATAAGTTTATAAAAAATGAACTGTTTTAAAGAAATATATTTAATTATTTAAAAAACGAAATTGTTAAAAAAGGCATATAATTAAAATAAAAATACATTCAAATAAATAAATTTTATATAATTTTAAAATAATGAACAGTATTTGGATACATATTAATTTTTGTTTTCTGAGTGTTAATAATGCTTTCAACTATACAATTTTGTTTTCTTTAAACTATCTAAAATTATTAGAAATTGCTATCAGTGAAATATAAAAATAAGTCGCAATATTTAATTTCAATATATGTATTATATAAAATATATTAGTTAAAATTTTATTTTTCAGGCTTAAAAATGACTTTAGGGTATGCTAGATTTGTTGCATAAAAACCAAACTTTATTTAAACATAAATTCAATTTATATGCTACATGGTAAACATAAGTATATCAATTAATATAATATAATTTAATATAATTTGAAAGCAAATTTATCTCATTGTCTCATTGTCAATTGATTTTAGACATGTGTAACCAAGTGTAAAATAATTCAAATAGAGTTAATTTCAATTAAATATGTGTCCATGTTTCATTCGTTTAAATATTGAATTTGACCTGGACAGCTGATTGGTAGTAAAATATGTTAGCCAATAATTGGCAATTGTTTGGAATTTCTTTTCATAAAATTATTTTCATGCCGCTGCATATAAATTGAGTCATTGCAATTGTGATCCAATACTTTGTAACAATTATTGAGAGTTGAAAGTTTTGGCAATAGCAAAAACAGTGTTAATTAATAAAACTTTTGATGCACTAATTAATTGTTGAAACTGAAGGCAAAGCTTTTAATTAATACTCTTAGGCGAATAACAAAATTGGACACTGCAATGGACGTTGTGGGGTATAGTGGATCTTAAATCACGACTAGATGATACTAGTTAGTTAGTAATTAAATACAATCAGAGATAGGTATGTTTATGTGCTACAATAAATTTATTATTAAAAATATCTTAGTTATGGAAAAAGTTGCAAAGATAATACGCACGAGCTGCTTCCATTAAGTGAATCTATGTAAATTTGTTCGATAAAATTCAATTGAGAATTGCGTCAAAGGCGTTCCGTTTAAGCCCGCATGGATTACAATCGACACGTTTCTAGATAGGGTAATAGGCAAACGGAATTGTCTACGCATTGTATACAGAGTGGATCTCTCTAATTGAAATACTTGTAACAGTTTCTGTGGGAATTTAAGGCAGTCTTTAAGTAATTTACTCAATGTTAAAGTCCCTTTAAAGCCATGTAATTATTGTGAGGAGCAGTTCAAGTGACAAACGCAAACAAAACATAAAGAGACAACAGAAGGATGGGACTGGAAATGGGATTTGAGAATGGGCATTATTTCATGGGTCCTTGGTCAAGGCTAAGAGTTTTTATTGTAAGCCTGCAATTGTACGAGCTCGAGTATTCCAAGCTATTTTTGGCCTTTTTCACTTGTTAGCCAAGTTGCAGCTAATCTTTAGCTGTCTGCTTTGCGATTTGGCCCTTTTGCTTTGTTCTCTTCCCATTGAAAGCAGTCAGTACAGCATCGAGTACTTGAGTTCAGCGAGTTTGGGTGCCATAAAACAAACACTTTTAGTTTGTTGAACTGTGACCGAGGCTGCGTTTAATTTGTTGTCAACAATTTTGAGGCGAACCCAACGACAAATTTGAGATGCTCGTTGCCAGTTACAAGTCAAACAGCTGCCAAACAGATTTCATAAAAATTTCTTGGGTACAATATTTAAAGTTATATTGAAGACATTTATGTGTCGAATGCTGTGAACAAATATGTGAAAAAGAAATAAATTTTGAATGACAAGCAAATGAGTGGTGTAAACTAAACCGCAGTTTCTGGTGATTTTTGTTAAAATTTCGATTGGATTTTAATTGAAACTTCTATTGAAACGCCGCAAATTGTGCTAAAAATATTGTTTATAGTCCAGTGCGTATTTCTGTGTGTTGGTGTGTGTGGCGTGTGTGCACTTTGATTCAATAAAATCAAAATTCCCAGCCGACAGATAGTCATAAATTGCAAGCTAAACCGAAATCAACACAAACACATACACACTTTTTCCAAACAGAAAAAAAACAAACGTTTATAAATATTGCAAGGCAGAGAAAAAGTGAGAGAGAGACCTGACCTCGAGTCAATGACAACAACAAAGTAAACTGAAATCGATGAACCCAAAAACTATCTGCCAGTTATAGACCGTATTAACTTGTCCAAATAGACATAGGTTTATATATGTATGTGCCCCATAAAAACATATATATCAGAGATTACGACCACACACAGTTGCAGACTAACTTCAATTAAAGCGAGTTCAGTTTTAGGTGCTGCGTAAATTTTTAATTGCTTTAACTTTGTTATATACTTAAGTAATTTAAATTTACCTAGTTAAAATTGTATGGGCGGCAAACAAGTATGAATTTCCATAAAATGCTTAAAGCATTTTCATGCGGTTGACGCTTCTCGCTTGTTAGCAGCAGACAAAAGCATAAAAAATTAAAACAAAAAACAAAACATACAAAAAATACAAAAAAAGTATAGTGAGCAGCAGGATGTGGGTTCCTAAATCCGAGCACGAATATGCCAACATGCTCTGATATGTGATATAAGGCTATCTGGCATGCCACTCATAGTTTTATTTAGTAGTTGATTTTCTTTCTCACATTTTCTGCTGGCAGACGACAATGGAACACAATTTGTTACTGCGGATAATAAACTAAAACTGTCTGTGCATAATTTTTAGCACAGACCTAAAATCTACTCTCAAAGGTTAATAAATAAAATGATCCAGACAGCCTTAAAATGTGGCAAAGAAATTTGTTTTTTTTTTGCAGATTTGATTGATCAGTTTCGGTTATGTATTAAGCGAAAACACATTCAAAATGCTGTCAAGTGACAAACGAGTATGCCAAATAGCTATTTGCTGTGTGACATGCTAACCAAGCGTTATACACCTCGTATACTTAATCTCCTATTAGTCGCTGGAAGCAATTTAATGGAAAAATCGTGTTACCAACACGTTTTGCAGTGTGAGCTGTGCACAGTATGCAGTTGAAAGAGCATTTAATTTAGTTTATGCTCCAAATGAGTTCTACATATGGAAATACGGTTTTCTCAGAAAAGTTTAAGGGGGGAAATAAGGAATAATAGGTGAATTTAAAAGCAATTAAGCAAGCTATCAAATTAAAAACTTTGTGAATTTCAGAGCAACTAATTTTGTTACACATTTAAAAAGTTTCCTGATTTGAAATCACTTAATTCTGTAAAATTCCAATGAATGCTTCTGTTTAATATAATCTAATATAAACGAATTCAGTCAAGTGCGCCGACTGTAAGAGACTACGTACGAAATCTAGAGCCACAAATTAATAACCGATCAATGCTAAATGTTATAACTGTCCGATTCTACTAAGTGAGTTATAGTTGTTCGATTGAAAGCTAATTTGGCTTAGATACTAAAACAATACTATACACAAATTACGTGAGTTTGCTGTAGAAATTATGCAATTGTTTTTTAAGCTTTGTGGAAACGGTAGCTGGCGTGTCATATATCGAGAATAAACTTGTACTGCGTGTATCTTGTCCATATGTCAGTATGAACATTCAGATCTCAGGCATGGTGAGAGTTCAAAGTTTGCCAGCTTCGAGCAAATATTTAGTCAGTCAATATGTGTTTGTTTCTCTTTATTTGATGTCAGGCCCCATTCGCCCATAATAAGCAAACCAGACACACCTTGAAAATATACATGTTTTTGACGAACATCTCAATAACACCTAGGGACACCAATTTTAGCATATGCTCCCAGGTATGAAACAATCATATTCGATACACGCATCTCCTATAAGAAAGAAAAATAGGTTAACATCCTCAAGAGCCATTCAAAATTGAACAATAATTATGAAAGTTTTTCATATAACGTAAACTTTCAACACACCAGCAGTGCACTGCTTTCGTTTACGCTGCAGTTTTTATAAGTTGCTGTAATTATTGTAATTTATTGTCAACGGTGATAGATATTTACTCATTTCATTCAATATACTAAACTAATAAATATGTTCAAAAATGACTGCTCACCTAATTAAACAGTCGATTCTGGCCATACTAAAAACATGTATAATTTTTTTTGATTACGAATTTAGATTCTTAGAAAAGTCACTATGCGCAGAAAAATCCAAAATTATTTTAGTTCGCCCATTAATGGGTTAGACTTAAGCTACAACTTTGTAGGCATTACGACTAGTTGAAGTTATTCTTTGAATTGTTAAATTATTGATAGAAAGTTTTGTTGAAACAAAAGACTTTGGCTGATTGCCTTTCAAGGCCAGTAATAGCCTAGAAATCACCACTTCTCTGGAAAAGTGCAAATTGAAATGGCTTAGCCAGCTGCAAAAAATGCTGCAAAAGCGCTTCCCAAGAAAAAAAAAAACAATGTTCCTTTTACTTGGAACAAAGTAAAAGCCATGTTGAAGGAGCTGACGGATGTTGAATGCAGAATGAAAGTGGCTAAAAAGCGACTGAAGATGCTGTAAAAAGAGGAGAAACGAAAGACTGTTTGCTGCCAGTGCTGTGCTGGCTTTATATGCAGATGACTTGACACGAACATGGAAAGCAGCCAAAACCAAGAGAGATAGAGAAAGAGAGAGACAGAAAGTAACGATTTGGTTTTTTTTTTATCTGTTTCGCTCGGTGCATGTAAGTAACAATTTTTATTAGGTTTATTCACTTGTTGACTCTTAACACTTAATTTATGTTCAAGCTTAAGTACTAGGCGGCCATTTGATAGCCAAACTGGCAAACAACGAAATTCGTCAGTTGTCTTCTAGACAGGCATAAATCGTCTGGGCCGTGCCAATGCCGCCGCTGTCGTTTTTATGGCCATAAATATATTGATGCAAATCGTGTGGAGCGCAAAAGTTGAATGAACTTTTAGAAGTTAGTTTGCTGAAGTAAGTTTTATTGACTAGCTAAAAACAATGATAAATTATGTTTCCTTTATTTTACTATCTACATATATATTCATTTTATTTTAATCACTAACTGCAATCCTCGCACTTTCAATCAGGGCCAAATCCACAAGGAGTTTATCACAGCGATTTGGGCGTGGCATAACCAAGTGTCGCCGTACTTGGATCATTGTTGTTGGGTAGATTCCGCTTCTGGCGCTTTTTGCGCCACGGAAACTTTCGCACCTCGCCCCCCGCGGCTGTTTCACTGCTACTGTGGCAAGTCTCCGGCTCCGGTAAACTACTGCTGCCACTAAATGTTGCCTCGTCCCTGCGACTGATGACACGCGATAACTTCAATCGTGTCGACTGTGTGTTCTCCTCTGCCGGCGATTCCGCTGAAGTTGATAACAGCAATGCACCATTGTTGGTGGCAAGCAACGAACGCTTGCCACGCCCCATGCTCACGCCCACGCCCATGCCGACTTCTGTGTCGAACAGTTGGTGTGTGCTAGACACCTGAGACTGCAGTAATCGCTGTGGCACGGCACTGCCCGGAGTTGCAGCATACAAATCATGTTTGCGGTGACGCCTGCCTCCGCCCCCCATACCTACTGCTCCTCCTCCTGCTCCACTTGCCCCCTGGCTTGTGCTATTAATTGTTGTGGTTGTGGTATTGGTGCGAATACTATCCTGCAGCGACAACTGATGATTGGCATCTCTGCAACGGAACTGCACCACACGATAGGATCCATAAGGTTCCAATGCATTATTGTTGACACTACAACTGGTGGGTTGTAGCCTCATCGAACCCTGGAGTCGCATCAGAGCACTGTAGTTATGCTGATGGTATTGACTACGCTGATGATTTCTGGCCAAGCCAAACTGACGCGTCAAAGTAATCTGCAAATGGCAAAGCTTTACCTGTAACGAAACCAGTTGTCATTTGAGATGCTAACTTACTTTGAACGCCTCGCGAAACTTGTGACTCATGATGTTGTAGAGCAACGGATTGATGCAGGTGGACAGAAAATAGAGTACACCAGATGTGTAGTCGAGTATGCGAAAGTAATCGTTGAAGGATTCCGCACAACGGCACACATTAATCAGCGAGACGCCATAGACTGCCATCAGCCGTTGGGCGTGGAAGGGCGCCCAGCAAAGAAAGAAGGCAACGGCTACAGCTACTGCAAAGAGGGGGTTCAAAGTTCACAGCATTACAAATGTTGACTTTTACAAGTACTTTAAGTCGAATCATTATCTTCATCATCAACGCATGGTGAGCTAACTGATTAATAGAAGTGAGCCTGCCATAATTTAAGAAAAGGACATTCAGCCCACATGGCGTATACGCATCATTGCCCAAAGTTTTCACATTTCAGCAATGAATCGCGCTTCCTTTTGATGTGAGCGTGTGTGTTTTTCTGTATTTTGTATGTATATGTTTGTGTATGTGTATGTGGGTGTGGGTGAGTGCAGTGTTAAAAAAAAAAACAGTCACTTCAATAAAAAGCTGCTAAAAGAAAGATCAAGACGAGTTGACTCGACTATGAAATACACTGAGGAACTAAATTTTCAATATTTTTTATAATACGAGTACGCAGCATATGAAAGTTGATTCTAACTTATTTGTACATGTATAATACTGCGTTGGGGTTTCTAAAACTTAAACTCGAACCTTAGAACTTTGCTTTCCAAGGAGTAAATGAAAACTAGAATTGCTTGCTTTAGCAATGAACTACGGCACTAGCCCTAGAATAAAATATTGAATATTACTTGAGTCTTTCTTAAATTACAAGGAAGTTTAATTTCACATTTGGAACTATTATTTACTTAACTATATTATAAATAATGACATAATAAAACTAAACTAATCGGAACGGTTACAGTCGAGCACGCCGAGTGCGAGATACTACAGCGTATTCTTGAACAAAATCAAGTACTCAATTTGAGATTTCTTATAAACTAACAAGCTTAACATGTTATTAACCTATTTGTAAGAAAAGGCGCGGTATTCCCAACTTTTACAATTTTGTAAATACGATTGCTTATATTGCAGTTGACTGATTCCACCCAAAATTGCTCAGAAAATTAAAAAAAAAATTTTCCAAAATAAACTTGTACTGCTCACATAGACGATATACATACCAAGTTTGGTGGCTGTAGCTCTTACAGTCTCCGAGATCTAGGTTTTTATACAGACAGACGGACAAACGGCCAGACGGAAATGGCTATATCGTCTCGGCTGTTGATTCTGATCAGATATATACTTTATGGGGTCTGCCAGACTTCCTTCTATCTGTTACACACAAACCGGTTCGGACAAACACAATATACTACTACGTATTCCGTACGCTATAGTATAATAATCTAATCTTCAATGTCAATGGATTTCTAAATTGCTCTTAAAAACAAGTTGAATTAGAACGAATTTTTGTTATCAGTGTTTGTGTGTATGATTAGTTGATATTATTTTGAAATTGTTAAGCATTTAAGGGCAAGTTTGAGGATGTGCTTAGCGGTTGGTGGCTCTACTGACTGTTTGTTGATTTGTTTGGTAACTTCAATCAATCAAGCCGCCAACTCAACTCACCTACCCAACATTCTGATGACTCGACTTTGCGCATTAACTCCCCGATTCGCATCATAGGCCCTACGCGGTAATGCCTGAAGCAATCGGCTACGCTTCAACTTCATTCCAATCAGCACGTAGAGAACACAGATCGCGGTCATGGGTCCGCAAAAGAATATAAATCCCGAGACAGCAAACACATGGGCGTAAAAGTCATTTTCCATCTATTAAATGTTAAGGAGTAATTTAAGTTCGCTTTATAGGCTCATTAAAAAACTCCACAAAAACGCACCGTGCAGGAGTATCCATCGTCCTGGTTGACCACTGAGAACTGCATTGCCTGCGGCAGAGCCAACAAAAATGCTGTCATCCAAATGGCAAAAATGAATTTGATGGCCCTGGATAGCTTTGACATGGTGTGTTGCCTGTAAATATTATAGTATGTATATTAATGTAGAACTTGACTTAAGTGGATTACAGTACATGATATTACATAAACTTGCTCTCACAGCGGCAACATAAAGAGCTAGATGTAAGTGTTATTGAATTTAAATTGTAATGAAAAATAACCACATTTTCCACTTCAAATCGAATTTAAAAATAGTGAAATTACGTTACTTCAAGTTATGCCACATAAGTGTTCATAAATTTACATAAGTACTTTGTTATTAAAGGACTTTAACATAAATATTGCATAAGTGGCAATACTATGTGGTTGAAACTATCATTAATTAGGCATTAAAACATATTTGTTGTTCAGTATTGGAAACTTTTTAAATCAAAGTCTCTTGTAGCCCTTATCAGTAACTGGTTGTGGACACAGTACACAAGTTCAAATACACAAGTATTTTATAAGTAGTAATATTATATATTTGAAATTACCATTAATATGCCAATAAAACAGTTCAGTATTAAAAACTTTCAAATAATATACTTGTACGAAATTTTAAGTTATTATTTTTTAAATTTAAATTTTTTATGCAATTATTGTGGTATTTGCATTAATAAAATATTAAGAGGAAACTTATTTAATTATATGTAGTCAGGCACAAGTCCTTAGCTATAAAATTATGTAGAGTACATATTATCGATAGATCGATTTAATTGCTATTTTTTTTTGCAAAATTAAAAAATGAAACTATTAAAATAACCGTATGTAATTTAAAATTAACTTAAACATCTCTCAACAGTGAAACCAAATTTTGATTTAAAAAAAATTTTAAAACACTAAATAAATAATGTACTTACAATTTTCACAACATTTATTCAAATTTCGAAAGTCTTTTTACAGATTTTACGGGAATACCGAATTGCATATACTTTAAAGAATTTCATATGAAAAGCATTCAATGAGTACTTTAATTAATGTTTTCTGACGTTTTTTAATAAACTGTTTAAAGAACAGAAAAAGCAAAATAATTATACTCATTTGGTAAAAGAGTTCTTGATTAAATAACAATTTACCAAATACGTTGCGGTAAAATCAATATTCATTACGATTTTTCATTTATGTGTCGAGCTGCCTATGGCTGTTAATATACCATATTTACTTTATTTGGAAGCTCTTTTTATATCGAATGTCATATGATAATAAATACAACTGTCATAATATATGTAGATATTATAGAACTATTCTAATTATAAATATTGCCTTATGAGCCATAAAATCAAGTAGATTAAATGTCGGTTGATTGGGCGAACTATTGTATTCCTTTGCGATTACTTGATATACTCACCGAAACGGATGGCAAATGGCAATATAACGCTCCACGGTAAATGCTGTGATGGTGAGGACTGTGGCATTGGCAGCCATTTCGGAAAGGACACTCTCTAGTATGCATATGCCATCCGTGAAGGGATATAAGTTGGGGCACCACAAATTGTATAGTTCCTGCGGTATGCCTAATGATGAAACCGGATACAGCAGCAACATGTTAAGTATACGCGTGGTGAACTGCGTGTGTGCTCTGCGCGTGTGTGTGTGTGTGTATGTGTGGGAGAGATGTGGGACTTACCTGAGACCAGCAAAATCAAATCTGAAACTGCTAAATTGAACAAGTAGAAATTGGTTGCCGTATGCATAAAGTTGTTCCGCGAAATGACAATGCAGGTGATTAGATTTCCCAGCACTCCAGCAACAAAGATGATGGCATAGCAAATGGTCAGAACGATGAGAAGTGTTTGCGAATCATTTGAACTGAAGTCTGCTGTAGTTGTTGTAGTGGTGCCATTTGTGCTATTCGTGCTAAGCAGATTTGTTAGATTCTCGGTCGTTATGTTCAACAATTGAGCGAAATGTGTTAGAAATTTGTCATTGTGCAGCAGCAACAGCTCCGGGCTTGGACTGGCGCTGGTAAATGGATTGGGAGTGGGAAATTCAAAGGGACTTGAAGAGCTGGGAGCGAGTCCAGGACCGGGGCCGGGACCGGGAGCAAGACCTAGGCCAAGACTTGGTCTGGCAATTGGCAGCGTATGAGCCATGAATGATTGATTGAAGCCATCATCAGCAGAAGCGTCAACGACATGTTGCGGCAACTCAACGTTTTGTAGCATTCTCTCTCAGTTGTCAATTAATTGTGGGTGTGTGTTTGGCTGTTATCGGTATTAACAATGTAGTCGAAGTCCCTTGTAGCTCTTCCCTGTAGCTGGTTGTGGTTTTAGTTATGGTTATGGTTCTGCACATGGCTGATAAGCAACACAGACGACAGCCAAAAAATTGTGCATTCGCCTGTAAAGCAAACAACATTAAAAGTCATTAGACTCAAGTATGAATTTAAATTGAATCTTGAATGCGCAACAGCCTAGCATAATGTTATGTGTGTCGTCTGCAACCTGCCACAAGTGGCAACAAAAACAAACAGATGCCCAACTAAAGAACTGTGGCGTAGTTCAAGACAACAGTCCACAACAATTTACTTCATTAAGCTGCCCCAAATTTTACTCTCTATAAATAGACACTATATGGCAAAGAATTCTATTTCCCAACGCTTGATTGCTGTTCGAAAAACTTTTTATATCTGTGGCACAAAGTATTGAGCACATAACTTTTTGGCAAGTGGCTAAGTCCCTCATTTAAGATAATTTGCGATTGGGTTTTTAAGGACTTAAAGCTGTTTTTTTGGTGACTTTGATATATGACACTTTGAGCTCATAATTTAGACGAAATTTCTTTGGCACGTTTACAATTTTGTTGGCATATGTAATTCTCCAAGGTTGGCAGTGAAAAATGTTAAAGTCTTAGTTAAACTCCAGCAGCATTACGACCCAAGGTCTGCAGAAGAAATTCAAATTGACTCTTGGCCACTATTCACATCTCACATGCACACAACAGAATATACAAGATATTCCTCACAGCAGAGTTGCCAAGTTGGTCAACTACTTTAGCATTAATCATATTTTCTTTATTTTATTCGGTGTGACTCTTGCCACCTGCCTGTTTAATTCAGAGCCTTAGTAATGATAAGCTTCATTAATGACCTCTGCAACAATCAAGATGAAATCAAATTAATACTTAAATATCCCACAAAATAACTAAATGCCATAAATATTTTGCAAAGTGCAGAGACATAAATATTAAATGCTTTAAGTGGTTGGGAAAAACATTTTGAAAATTTAATGCTCTGCTACTTAAATGTTTCACCAATGTGGCTGTTTGGAAACCTTTTGTCGTATTAAACAGCAGGGAGAGGGTCGGAATTCCTTTGGGACAGGTACTGGCCATTGGGTTACATTTCCCGGAAATATTGCGACGTTGTTGATGATAATTGATGATTTAATCGAATTGCCAATTCAGGTGTGAAAGTTAACCAGTGCAGACGAAAATCGTATGATAGACAAAACAAGTTAGGTAAAACTACCAGCTTATTATTTACACAGCTCAAGCACTAGATAATATTAATTTATATTTATTTTAAGTAATTAAAGTACAAGTCCCAAAACAAAAAGGTTGCATAAACTACATTTATTTTGCTGTTTAAATAAAAGAGAGTTTCGTGCTAACCAAAATGTGTTTAAGTGACAACTGCCATTTAAATTCTAAAACTTTTGCATTTGTATTTGATTTGACATCTCTTTGGCTGCACTGTTGGTTGAGAGGAGCCGCGGGTTAACCCTTGTGGTTGTTGTATGCTTTTTATCTTTTATCACAGTTTGCTTTGTGCTAAAGTTTAGCACAGCTTTTGTACACCGAAGAATGGTCCAACAAAGGAACTTCCTTGAGGCTTTTATCGCGCTTTCTTTGAAACGATTTACGAGCTTAAAACCGAAACACTTACGCTACATTCTGTGACTTGAATTGTATTTCGATAACAATTCGTAATTCGTATATTTTCGTTTAATTTATGTTTTATATGCTTTTGGAATGTAATGGTTTAGATAGAAATATAATTTAAATTTATTACATTTTTGATTTATGATTTGTGCGTTTTTAATTGTAGTTTTTTATTAATACGCCTTTTAGCAACCAATTTCAATTAAACGTTTTAGACTTTATTTAAATTTCATTTATGATTTTTGCTTTTAAGAATTTAATGTTGCATTAAGAAACTCTTTAGCGACATGTTTGGCAATTCGTTGGTAATTTTGTAAGGATTCTTTGACTGGAACACGTCCGTCTTGCTGCGCAGTCAATGTAAGACTGAGTTTCAATGCGAATAACTAAACAGCATTTGCCAGTCGACCATTAGCAGTTAACAGCTGTTATTTAACAGCAGCGTCGTCTGCTGCTATGCATAACAGAACGCGCTCTCACTTGCTCTCTTGGTCGTTCGAGTGCCTTCAGCATTTCGATATAATTTCATTCATAAATTCAAGCACCTTACCTTGACTTTGACAACGCGACAGACCATTCGTCTCTTATTTGTGCGAGAGACTTTCGGTAGCGTCTACAATTTGTGTGCAACATGACGTATGGGTAATGCGAAACTGCTTACCATAAACGGTTTGGTTATTTAATAAAACTAAATTGAATTAAAACTGAGAAAACTTAGACGAACATTTTTATTTTTAGAGCCAATTGAAATACAAAATGGCTAAAACCACTTACACTTACTTTTAATATTTATTAGCCACGGCGCCGCCCATCAATGTGTTCAACTGGTTTTTACTCCTCGTCCCGCCTCTTAAACTTGCACTCAATTCCAAGCAACAAACAATCAAAACTCACGCGAAATCAAAGCACCAGTTGGTATCTTGGTTAGGTCAAAAAAACACAAGGAGAAATAATTCTATTTGCAGGACATTGCGGTCTCTCCCGCTGTCAAAATAGAAAAACCGCATATTAATCTTTGCCTCGACCATCCGCTGATTTGTGGCATTTGTCTCTCTGACTTGCGGATTCAATTGAAATGTTTAAAATGGTGATTTTGTGGCTTTCAAACGGATTTTCATCTTGTTTTCCTTTTCATTTTCGTTCTTTATGGTTATGACTTTGGGCAAAACAATGCGAATCGTTTGTCACGACACGTAATTGAGACCTTGAATTGCTCAAGCATAAATATCTCAAAAGCAAAGTTAAGTCTTTTCCTTTTGTTTTATTTTTTCACATTTGTGGAACATTTTTAATGACTTTAGAAAATGTACAAAATTATTTAAACAAGATTTTTCTTAAATTCTTAAGCAATTTCTGTTGTCAATGCTTATAGATATTTTTCTATAATTCTGAGTCTTTATTTTCTTGTCAACTCCCACATGCGTTTAATCTATGTCCTTGTCAACTTATATGCGAATGCGAATCATTGGCAATGCACACAGCTTGTCATTCTTTATCTATACAATCTGAAGGACATCCTAATGTGGCGCAAATAATCTTTGGCCATAATCAGTTTATGTCCTCTGTGGATTATTCATGAGATGAGATATTAAGAAGATATAGAATGACAAACACTTGTGGCTGCCTAGCAACTGAAAGAGACAGAAGTTTTCCGTGCCTTTAGTCAGACTTGTTGTTAGAACTTAATTGCTCATACGCAACGTTGACACTGCAGAAAATTCAATTGTAATTGACAAGTGTGTGTGGTGGGTTATAAAACCTGCTGTGACCATTAGTGGTCAGTTCAGTCAAGACAAAGCAACTGATTAGCATAATTTGATCGTCTGTCTGTCTGTCTGTCTGTCTGTCCGTCTGTGTGTCTGTGTGTCGCACATGTTGGACTCCCAGCTGAGAGCAGTTTGGACCCGGCCAATTTGTTGGCTTAAATCGAAAAGGGTCGACCACAGGCTTAAAATGCTCCGTGGTTGGTCCATAGGCGCTTATCTTGATTTACAAGTGCAATTCGTTAAACGATGACGATAACGGTAACGTTAACGTTAACGTTAACAATAACGATTACTTGGCCACACTACACGCAGCTGTGATTCTCAACATTTTCAGCAGAAACGCTTTTTAAGCACTTTTAAATGTTCGCTTTTAATTTGCTTCAGCATTTAATTAAATGTAATTAGACTAAATGTGAATGTCCTTGGTTGTACTACCCGCCAAGGCACAATGAACTTGCCAAAGACAAACCAACACACTTTCACTCTCGCTTTCCATCGAATACTTCACTGCCTACCATAAGTCATACAACACGTTGCACAGCCATTATGGTTTACAACGGTTATAACTTAAAGTTGCACATTCTGGGCCGCAACGCTTTTAAGCAAATGAAACCCGTAATCCGTGGCCAGTAAGCCGTAAGCCTGTATCCGTAACCCTTTCGAGGTGTGCCACAATTCGGACATTTCTCTTTTTTTTGAGGAATTCAATTATGGCAAAAAGGCCGTGCAAATAATGCGAAACTCAGCTGCTAATCGAACACCACAATTAGTCAGCAATGAGAGTCGACAATGAAAGTCGGCAATGACTTGTTGCCCTGCGTGCGGGTTTCAATTAAATCGAATGAAAAACAAGAAAGAAATGTTGAATTTTTTACACCAGAGATTCAATACCCTTGCCGAGTCCTATTAGCTGTTTTCGGCTAATTGCTCCTTTGAGAAATATATGATATTAACTATAGTGCGATTTAAACAAAATTTGGTAGAGATGCCTCTATTAACTGAGAAACCCATCATCTTTTGGCCATCACTGACTCATTCACTGATCAACGTTTAGACCAAACTGTGAACTTTAAGCTTCCATTCGTTTGCTTTTGTTGCAAATTCCATATAATCATTGTGTGTGGTCAGTTTAAAGTTTAGCAAAAAGACTGCATACTCTTGCTAAAAATAATTAAATTTAAGTTTGCAGCACGCAGTAAGTATTCTTCTCATTCTTTTGCATTCTTTAAAATCTACAAAGCAAATTTTGTTGATTTGACATCACTAGGCAACGAAGCCTTGAGTTCCCATTTGCCACATTTGTGGAAATGTATTTAAGTGAATACCTGGAATATCAATGAATACGGAGAATTCCAGTATTTGAAAAATTAAAATAAAATATTTTTGTCTATGCTGGATGTGAGGGCACAGATGTTAGAGGTTTCTGTTGCCAGCGTGATGAGAAAGTTATTATATACGTACATATAACATTTGCGAGGGAAAATACCAAAGGGGGTAGTGGAGGGGGAAAGCAACGGGTTGCTCGAACTGCAAATGACTTTTGTCCTTAGTTAACTTGGCTCGTAATAAAACTAAATGAATTGAAAACTTGCACAAAATTCGAGTTGAGTTGAGTTGAACTGAAAGGACATTGGAGCACGAAGAAAACTTAAGTAAACTGAACTTTAGGCGACTCCTTGCTGATGTCATGTTCAGTGCCCATAAAGAAAACAACCGAATTCTTGTACTGGAATTGAAATGAAAGTGGAGGAAGAAAAAAAACAAAGCTAAACGCTGAGTTAAGCAGAATTAGAAAATCGAAAATCGAAAAGCAAAAAACAAAATTGAAAGCAGAAAACACAAAATAGAAAACAGAAAACCGAAACCAGAAAACAGAAAATAGAACTCAGAAAGTTGACAGCTGACAATCATCGACAACAAGGATGTTTGGTTTGAGTGTGTCCTGTGGCACGTGCTGTGCTTTGTGTTTGCCTTGGCATTGAAAAGGATACGTTGATAGTCCAATGATAGTCCCAAAAGATACCATCATCTGTCTCAGAGTAGCTGCCTTTCCCTGTCTGTTTACTTAGGACTTTGTTTTGATTAAGTGCCAAAAAATTGTTTTGCATTATTTACATAAAGATTGAGATATTGAATGTATGCAATAAATTTGATTTATTCTCCTTTTGTCAATCGCATAAAATTACATTTATCTTTGTACATGTGTACGTACGCCTATGGTCCAATAGACCTTAACTTTTATGACCTCGAAAGCTGTATGATAGATTTGCTTGCACATGGCCATAAAACTAACGGCTAACAACACGCGCCCAGTGGACTCATAAAATTTCAAGCAAACACAAGTATAATAAAAAGCAACACATCAAAATAAACAACTAAACGCCGGCCAATTTTTTGTTAGCAATTTGAACTGGCCAACTTTGAGATAAGTCCACAGATTGCGGCTGAAACTGCGTGCGTTTTAATTGAATTGTATTGGGTTGGGTTCCGTCTCTAATTGGACCTATGTCAACTTTATAAGAATTGCGTTCATTAAATGGCTAAAGGCAGCATCATTAGCATTGTCCTTGCCATTTGGGACAATCAAACATACTCTCACTTGCCATCTCGAGTATTTTAATGTGCCACTAAATAAGATTAACTGCATGCCTCAATATTAAGTATTTGCATTTTTATTTCATCTTCAGACAAAGCGAGAGAGAGCGAGAGAGAGAGAAAGAGAACGAGAGAGAGAGAGAGAGAGCGCCGTCGCAGAATCTCAGAAAAGCAACCGGTAGTTCTTGCTGCCTGCTGCTCGCTGCCAGCGTAGACTGCGACGCGACAGCTTCTGCTGCGTCGCTGTTATTGTGTTGGGCCAAATTGATGCGAACTTTTGGCCAAAAAATATTTCAGTCGCTGTTAACCGGATGCTGCGGCCAGTTGTTGTCGCTTTCGACCAACTCGTAGGCCGACTGCGAGTTTGACGAGTCGTTGTCAATCGTGAATTGTGAATCCCCTTTGAAAGACGCTACATTTGAATCGAGTAATAATTGCTTTGCATAGTTCTATCTCGACTAATATCGAAGTACATACCACGCGCCCACAAACAACAATCAAAATATGATATAATAGCAATAAACTTTAATTGCAGTTCATAAACCTTGTTAATAAACAAACGTAATCAAATTATTAGCGACTTGCTACTAATAAGCAATATCTAAATGCAATTAGTTTCGTTTCCAAATAAAGTTTAAATCGAAAACGAAATTGGAAAAAAAACCCAAGAGTGCAATGCTCAGCAAAAATCTGAAAACAATATCAAAGCAGTTGAAAGCAATAAAAATATAATATTAAGGAGAATAAAGTAAATAAAGTAAAGACAAAACGGAATGCATAAAAATGTGGCAGGCGGCAACATTTTATAAATTTAAATTAAACGTGTTTGAAATGCACAATGGTTGATTAACAAAAAACAACAAAAATTATAATTAATTGGCTTTAAGTGAGTTTTTTTTGAGAAACAACAAAATAAACGCCAAATTTAGCTTCTTTCTATATATATAATATAAATATATTGTGTATTAAATAGTGGCCGGTATGCTCTCTGGCCAACAGTGAATTCAGTTCAGTTATTCATTAGGCCAAGTCAGTGCGAATGATGTCCACTTATGGCTAGACCATAAAATTCGTGAAATTTTAAATAAACAATAATCAATTTGATATGCAAAAAATGTTTTCAATATAAAAACAAAACAAAAAATACACTTTATGGTCATCAATGATCCATAATTTTGGGATGCGAATTATCATTCAAGTTCCGAATACGAATCTGCGAATGAATCCAATTCTTATTGGTCAACTCCCAACGCCCATTGCCATCAACTGATAGTCACAAAAAGACGCCAACACATACTAAAACACACACTACACACCTGCACACACGAACACCCAAAGAAATGATAAAAGTTAATGAAAACGATACAGAGCTTCAGTTGGGAAACCAGTTTCACATTATAATAAAACACAATTTGACAACATTCTTGAAACGTGCATATTTTGCATAATTATTTATAAGATCACACCAACAACAAAAACAAAATCAGAAACAACAATAGTATAATATTTGTAGAATATACTTATAATAATAATGTCATCTAAAAGCTGTTAGTCGCATTTTTACGACAATGTTCGTCTTGAATGAATAAGTTACGAATAAAGTAACTCTGAATATTATTAGGCGCACTTATTAGCTTCAGAGTTCAGCAGCATCTTAACTCTGACCTTGGGCCAAAAGCAACAAACACAAACAAATTCCAAAAAGCCAAAATCCAAAGCCAGAGACAGAATCCTGATATTGCAAATATTTCAATTAATTTCCACTTAGAAATGCAAATTAATTTCATAGAATCTGTCAAGGACATTCAAGCACCTGACAGCTCGAGTCCTAAATCCCTAAATTGACTAATGTTTAATTCTCTACGCCTAGAGTAAGAGAGTGAGAGAGCGAGAGAGAGAGGGGGAGATAATGAAATATTGATGTGGAAACTTTGTATTTCATTGAAACATTTCAACTTGAAGAAAATGAGTTTTACAAAATTGTCCTTTTTAATATTCCCCTAGCTGTCTGTAGACAATTGGACGAACAAATGATACTTTAAACTGCGAAAATATACTCATACCACACTCACACCCACCCACCCACACATGCACACACACACACGTATACACATGGCTAACGAGATGTGGACTACAAATGTGTCTGCGGGGGGCATGGGCACGCCCCTTTTGTCCGACCTGCAGATGTTTCAAAATGAGAAATTCTTTTTGAATTTAACTCAAATGCTGAACATATCGGCTGACAACTTGACCAGCCTGCTGCAAGGATTGGAGCCACAGGATCTGCTGGATCAAGGTCAACCCATAATTACCACGAGCATGGGTCTCTTGGCCACATTGAGCGTGTGTTATACGCTCATCTTTGTGGCTGGCATTCTGGGCAATCTAATAACCTGCATTGTGATCTCACGTAACAACTTCATGCACACGGCCACAAACTTCTATCTGTTCAATTTGGCCATATCGGATCTGATACTTTTATGCTCAGGTTGGTTTTTACAAGGCCATTAGTCGATAAAGCTTTTATCTAAGTGTGAAATGATTGCAGGCATGCCACAGGATCTGTACAATCTGTGGCATCCCAACAACTACCCTTTTTCGGATAGTATATGCATATTGGAAAGTGTGCTCTCCGAAACGGCAGCCAATGCCACCGTCCTCACCATCACTTCTTTCACCGTGGAGCGTTATATTGCCATCTGCCATCCATTCAGGTGAGTGATAAGCGATAACGTTCTCCTGGTCATGCCATTGACATGATTGATGCTACTTTCCAATAGGCAACACACCATGTCGAAGCTGTCGCGTGCCATAAAGTTCATCTTTGCCATTTGGATAGCTGCTCTCCTCTTGGCCCTGCCACAGGCCATTCAGTTCTCGGTCGTAGCCCAGAACGCGGGTTCATCGTGTACGGTAAATGATGTTAACCCATTTAACAAACATGACAAGCACTTGATAAAAGATTTTCAAATATTTTTAAACTAAAAGCAACATAAAGTTTTTTGAAATAGAGAACATACCTGAGTTTAAAGACCACTGTCAATAGGATCAGTAATTAATTGAGTAAATATTAAAGATACTAGGATTAAAATTAGAATAAATTAGAAACAAATTATATAAAATTAAGTTTTATAACGTATTTGTATATCATTGAATTTAAGGGTCTTTTTTTCTGACTTACAGTCTTTATAATTTAGCCATTAAAATTATTTCATAAACAAAAATATCCTTTTTAAGATAGATATTTCTTGTTTCAGGCAATATAACTTATTTTATTGTCAGTATATAGAATCCAAATTAAAGAACTTTATTGACGAACCAAGGTTTAATATATAAAGTTCTTATAGATATGCATATTTATTTAAAGTTGTTTCATATTACATATATTATGTTATTAACAAGAAACTATAAAATATTAACTAACTGTGAATAAAAAAGTATTTGTATAGGAGAAGAAAAAATGAAATTTGAACTAAAGTTATTCTGTTAAAAAACAATTTAATTTTAAGGACTCAATTCGTAAATTTCGCTTATATACTTTAAATTTTAGATGGAAACATACTTTCCACTTCTGTATAAAATTTAAGTTCTTTTACAGAGTTCTTATATTTAGTATACAAATTTTATCAACATCAACTACTAATAATTGACTAATATGCTGCAAAATTATATGTAACTTTTGTCAAATTTACAATAACGTAATAAAAATATAATCTTATTTTCAGCAGCTAAAGAGTACATAACCTTTGGCATAAGGAATATATTTATGTTTGTTGCTATATACTTTTATATAAAACGTTTATAAATTTTCCATTGGCAGATGAATAATGACTTTTTTGCACATGTGTTCGCTGTTTCCGGATTTCTGTTCTTCGGTGGACCGATGACGGCCATATGTGTGCTATACGTGCTGATTGGGATAAAGCTGAAGAGGAGTCGTTTGCTACAGGCATTGCCAAGGCGGTCCTACGATGTTAACCGGGGCATTAGTGCCCAGACCCGTGTTATTCGCATGTTGGGTGAGTTTCAATAGGGGGAAAGGGGGCGTGCCCAGGGGCGTGGCAGTTGGTTGACAAGTTAACAATTTGTACACATATGTGCAGTGGCTGTGGCGGTCGCTTTCTTCATCTGTTGGGCACCCTTCCATGCCCAGCGATTGATGGCTGTCTATGGATCGACCTTTCGCATCGAATCAGAGTGGTTCAACTATATCTTTAACATATTGAACTATACATCCGGCGTGCTCTACTTTCTCTCCACGTGCATCAATCCACTGTTGTACAACATTATGAGTCATAAGTTTCGCGAGGCCTTCAAGGTGAGTATCATGTGCATGGCCATGTGATTGATTACTACACTTTGTCGAATGTTTGACCTGCAGGTCACATTGGCGCGACAATTTCGGCTATCGGGAAAGCATCAGGGTCAGGGATTGCCACACACCTACAGCGCGCTGAGACGCAATCAGACGGGTTCCCTGCGTCTGCATACGGTGAGTACTCGGATTTCAGAACTAAACTCGAAAACACATACATACACTGTTAAAAATTAACTAAGATCTAGTTTTGAATTTAAAGAACTTTAAGCTTACACACCTAAAGTTCTGAATGTAATAATTTTTGGTCTAAAATATTTTTAAAGTTGCACTGGTCATACCCTTACACAACCCTGTAGAACTTAACAGTAAAATTGTTCCTACTAATTAGAATAGTAGTCCTATTCGGATGTTAATTGGTTTGCGTAATGGGAATGATGATGATGATAGCAAATCCATATTAGGTGAATTTTTGTTAAAATTACTCAATAGAAAGAACCTAATTTCATACGAAGCATTTCCATCCGATTGTTCCTATAGCAGCTATAAGATATAGAGGCCCTATCTATAATATATAATATACATAATCCCTCTGCAATAGAAAATAAGGATTCTATGATCTTAATGAAGCATATGGTTTTTTTTTAAGAGTTCTTGAAATCAAGAAGGGCTATCAATATTTACGAAGTTTATGTTGTCGACACACATTTTGACCAGAATTTTTATTACACGTGCAGTTTAATTTTATCAGTGTACTGATTCACAGAAATTTCTAATCTTCTCTGTAGGACAGCGTACGTACGACGACCACGCTGACCACATTGAATGGCAGCAGCACGAATGGAACAGCTGGTGCACGTGGCTCTCAGCGCTTGCAACGTGGCTCGCTGGGCAGTTCCCATGCCACATTATTGAGCACACAGAGTCGCAGTCGACAGGATTTGTTTGCAGCACGTGGCATAGGAGTTGAGGCAGCTGCAGCTGCAGCTGCAGTAGTGGCAACATTTCCGCATTCACATCCGCTTCCTCACCAACCGCATCGAACTCTGCAAACACAAATATCGCAATTATCATCAGTGGGAGATGCTCATTCGCTGTTGGAGGCGGAATTGCAGTGGCCGGAGGAGCACTATGAGCTCTCCTCGCGCCACAAATGCCAGCATCCAACTGTGAATCAGTCTCAGCCCGCAATGGGAGCCATTGATGAACTAAGCTGTCAGTCAAGTGCTGCCTTTGATTCCAGTGGCATCGGTCTGACTCGCTCACGTCTCAAGTTGACACGCATCACGAGGCAGCCACAGCCGCAGACAAGTGAAGAAGTGGCAGCTACTTTGGCAGTTACAAGAGGCGCCCAGGGCAGTGGGAGTGGGAAAGTGCGTAAGGCAAAGGCCAAGGCGTTCAAGACATCAAACTCACTAAGAGGACTAAGAGCCAAATTGAATTGGCGTAACATTCGTGGCAAAGACGATGCCAATGGTGCCAAAGACCAGGCCGATAATGTTGGGCAAAAGCCGCCGTCAAGTGCGGTATCAACAATGGAACGTGCCCTTTACTGAAAGCACTTGAAGTTTTGGTCCATTCCTACTAGGAAAAACTAGGGAAATCGGGGTTGGGGGACAGGTACATATAACTGTGATAAAGAGCAGCAGACGCATCTCGGCTGGTTCCAGCGCTAAAGCATTAAAACAATTCCAAGTTGTGGTCAATTAGTAGCCGCTTCTATTATTCCTAGCACATACACTTAGTCATAAATATTAACGCATACATACACTGTTAATGCTATTACTGATCTGCTCAATTGTGTCTCGAATAAAGCAGAATTATTTCACTTGATTTACATTTCTTTTCTTTTATTATTTCCCTCCCTCGCTATGGGGTCTTTGGGGCTAATGAATTCCATGTAAGTTTTGAGCACACCACGCGCGAAGCCTCTAAACCATAATCCCCGACAATTAAGATGTCTATCGGTCGCATAAATTCCCATTTGGTCTAGACGCTGAAAAACTCTTAGTCGGTTGGCTTAAAATGCGGCTGCGAAAACTGCTAACCATCTAACTGTAAAATGCGCATCAGTCATTTGCAAATTTCACTGTAAGTGTGTTTTAGTATGTGGGTTTATGTGGGCGGTAGTGTGTGTGTGAGTGGGTGGGAGTATATGTCTCTTGCCTTGTCTAATTGCAATATGTTGTTATAAAAGGAGTTTCCGATCCCAACTGAAATATACCGTAACTGTATATAAGACTAATTGCTTTAAATTTTACAATTACATTCGCAGATACAATAGTAGTTACAGTATCGGGAACAGTAAAAGTAACATAAACACTAGTAGTAGCAGTAACATAACAAGTAGAGGTGGGCATGGGCTGGCTTTTTTTCGGGTACCCGTGGATATAGGCTGGAAAATCTAATTTTGGGTTGGGTCCGAAAATTAATCTGGAAATATGCGAACGCAATTGTGAAATATTTAAATATTTCCTTTTCTAAGCTTCGTGCGCACTATCGATTACGTTTGTTATCGATTATTTCAATTGCAATTATCATCACCATCTCTTACAATAGTCATCACTAAGAAAAAGTGAGAGAAAATAACGTACGCGAATAATAATGAATTTGACGAAACTTTAGAAAAAATTGCAAAAACGAAAGCGTCAGTTCAGAGATGTATTAGAGCCGTGGACTCTCGATATAAATTATTAAGTTACTTTTTCTTCATAAAAATATGTACTGTTTTGGAGACAGCAAAACAGTAACAAATTTTATTTTTATTAAAATTTTGTTCTAATTGTTTTTGGTTTTCAAAATTTTTGTAGCCTTCCCAAACCAAAAAAATCCCATTACAATTATAACTTAACAAATTAAATTTAATTAAACTAATTTTATAAATTAAAAAAATTTATTTAGCAGCAATAGCGTGGTTGGCAATAATTGACATTTATTAATACTACATCAATAGTGGTAGTATTAAGTATTTACTATTTTATTTCTTTATTGACAAATCGAAGCATTTTTCAATCAGTGTAATTTAAAACTACTAACTAAAAACTGGAGAAAATGAATATAAGTGTTTATTTTAGCTTAATATTACTTAACTTAGATTATTATTAGATTAGATTAGATATATAATTGAAGCTAAAAATGTAATCAGAGATTCGCCAACTCAATTACAAATTAATTACTTTTCTAAATTTAGATTTACATTTTTTCTGAAATTCTTTCACCTAAAATACAATTGATATACCCAAGTGTGAGATTTGGTGCGAGTACTCAAAATGCCAGCTGTGCACTTTTTAGCGCTTTTAGTTTTAATTGTGCCAGCATAAAATTAATTAAGGGGCAGAGTCAAATTTGTGGTTAAAGAGCAAATGCGCCAAAAATAAATGGTTTTGCATTCATAAAGATCGCAGCAGCATGTTCTGAAATATTTGGTTAAATTAATGGGTATTTCTTACATGCACAACTAGCAGATGGCGGAGCATATTTCTAAACGTGTATTACATTTCGTATTTTAGAAAAAGGAAATTTATATACGCCAAAATATTCAGTCGAGCTAATAAGAGGAATCTGAATCACTAGTTTTTGTCCTCTTTAACATATTATTATGGTTATCTTATGGTTTATGACCGGCGACAGACAGAATCCCTTAAAGTCTGGAAAAAACATTTAATCAAATTTGCAGGAATTTTACTTATCATTATCGTTGGGCCATATCAAAAGGAAAAGAAATAAAGGGCTATGAAATAGTTTCGATGAACTTCATCAGTTTTATGCTCTGCCAAAAAGTCACAGAGAATAGCCAAAACAAAAAAAAAAGGAAAAGTGACTGAAACATGGCAATATTTTGCAGACTTGGGCAAATGTTACTTAGGCAACCACACAATAAATTTTACTGTCCTTTTTGCCATCGAATTTACTATCACTTTATCCGCCGTTCAACTTGTCTCGATGGGCAGACAACGAGAATTGTATCAATTCAATTTACGGCCATATAAAATTGACAGTTCTTTCCCCGCATATTCTCTTCATTTATTTTTTTTTATTTTAAATTTACTAATACGTCTTTGTTCGCACACACACACACACACACACCACTCTCTCATCATAACGCATAAATTGAATACAACAACCGGTTTCAGGCAGCGCCATGTTGCAAGTAAATACACTGAACATTTTTTTTTTAAAACAAAGGATTCTTTTAGTGTGTATTAGATTTATGATGTTTTACAGAAAACACTTATCCTTAATATTAAATTATTTAAATGCGACCATCTTTAGAAATTAATTTTATTAAGATTACCCAACAACTCTTCAAGCTAGAAAAACCATTTTATTATTTTTAAAATATTTATTTATCGTTAGTAAAACGAAATACTTTATTATGCTTATTTAAAAACCGGCAATTCATACTTAACGTTCTTTATGCTAGAAGCATTTGTGAACCATAGTTGGATTGTTATTTTTATTAACATTAAGTAGATTCTATCTAGCTAATAGTTTTTTTATCAGTGTACAGTGTGAATGCCACTGGCTGGGTGGTAAGCAATAAACTCTCGATTCCATATATACGAATGTTTGAGTCCAGTTTACAATGCAAATGTTCTTGGCGCCTTATCAATTGCGAGGGGGCGTAACGTTGTGGGCGTTATGGTTTCGCAGCAATTAAGCCATAAAATATTGTTGCCTACTTTTAGCGGCACGAAACGCACAACTGGGCGATAAACGTGAAAATTGAAATTATTTATTGGTTACTAAATTGGCGCATATTTGGTGTTGTTGTAGTTGTTGTTGTTGCACAAGACTGATTTAATTAATACACTGTAATTAGAGCACACTTTCGTTTCACATTATATAAGCAGCTTGTAGACAAACATTTGCATATAAAATAGCACACACTATACTCTGAACAAGTCTGAATCACAATATAATTCTGAGTATGTGTTCTGCATAAATGTGAATTTGAGATGCCAAACATGTCAAGCAGTATATTCCCCACATATCCTTCTCTATTTCCCCTATAGTCGTAAAGAGCGATATCGAAAGTTTGAGTCTGGATTCCATTCATCTAGCACGTAGGAATCATTGTTGTTGTTCTGGGGAATTTATGTTTAAGCCAAGTATACATACGCATCAAATCTTTGGCATTTGACTTTGGCCGTAATGTCCTGCCTTGCCCTGCCATGACTTTCTGACTGTCTGATGATCTTTCCATTTCCTTTCGTGTTGTTTTTTGTTTTGCTTTGTATTCGAATAGAACGAGCGTGTAGTTGTTGCTTTGTGGTATTTTGCACATTGTTATTGGCCCCTTTGGGAGAGCGTGTGTGGTAGTCGTAAAGTGGAATTTGTTGGCCAACTACAACAATGCGGGTAAACACATACAATTCAGATTGCCTAAATGTCAAATAAACTGCAATTCAATCACACAGTCTGCAGAAAAACTGAAGATAAATGAAACTATGAGAAATTATTTGAAAACAAGAAAGAAAATATCAGTCGGGCATGACGACCGTGTAATACCCGTTGTGACAGCAGCAAGAACTTAACATGCACACATATTTGTGTGTCTGTTTCGCTCGCACAATGTTTTTCGTTTTTTTCGTTTTCGCTGCTTGACGTTGCCGCTGTAGCAGGGTGCAATGGAGCAATGCACGATTATAGTCCGATTTTGATGCAATTTTTAGGATCGTTTAATATTATTTGTCTCCAAGTATACGCTAAGTTACAAAACTATACATAAAGAAATAAGTGAACCGGAGGTGGGCAAAGTTTCAACGCAATTGTGTTTTTTTAGGCCAAGGATACGTGGCATCCAAAAAATGTTGATGGCATTATCTTTATATGCATCTACCAATCTGCTTGCCAAAATTTATTTTCCTAGGCGCGTAAGTTACTGAGATATTCGCGAAAAACATGTATTTTTCCGAGGTATGTTTGGTTTTTCGCATATTGTGGGCGAATGTGGCGTGGCATTCAAAAAATAAAGATGCTTGTATTGCCTGACTAAATATGTGGACGATACTGACTAAAACGGATATTGCAGCTCTTACCATCTCTGAGTTCTGTTTGTTTATACGGACAGACAGACGGAAAGACGGACGGCTTGTGATGCTGATCCAGAATATATATACTCTTTGGGGTCTTCCACGCCTTCTTCTCCCTGTAACATACTTTTCACAAACCCAGTATACTCCTCAGAGGGTATAAAAATAACCACAAATTACTGACTATCCCTCAGGTAATAGTAGCACATAAAATTGCTGCGCAAAATTCACACTGTGAATACATAAGTGCATATGGAGTTCATAGTAATGTAGTGCAGCATTTACCTACGTCAATGTCAGTGTCTGTTTCTATGGCATCCCAATTGACCCACTGCAAATTGTTGAATCCCTGCAAATAACAATCTCAATTCTTAATCATTTCATATTCATTTTCCTTTACTTCCATGGCATTCCATGGCATATTGAAATTTCGATTATACACACATGTGTGCAGAGCATTTGACTTGTTAGCTAAATTTAAACTAAAGTATTCTAAAGATCTTTCATCACTTGTTTTTAGAAAAACAAATTAAATTCATTAATATCAAATTGAAACAACACGGAAATTCTACAGTCGAGCTAAGCCCGACTCTGTCTTCAAGAAATAATTAGGGTGCGGACTTTGTAGCTTGGA
Organism: Drosophila tripunctata; assembly: GCA_035047385.1. Classification (NCBI taxonomy): domain Eukaryota; kingdom Metazoa; phylum Arthropoda; class Insecta; order Diptera; family Drosophilidae; genus Drosophila; species Drosophila tripunctata. Next base: position 690,264 of record JAWNPS010000130.1, on the reverse strand, counting down.
TTTGTATACCCTCTGAGAGTATATTTCGTTTGCTAAAAGTATGCAGCAGGCAGAAGGAGGTGTGGCAGCCCCAATCAAGTATATATGTATATTCATGTTCAGTAGCAACAGCTGAGTCGATGTAGCCATTTCCATCAGTCCGGAAGGATCTCAGAGATGGTGAGAACTACAAGTTCAAAGTTGATTAATATCGATCGCATAGTTAGTCAGTCAATTCAAGTTTGTTACCTTTTTTGGATGTCCATTATAAACAAAAAAAATTTGAAAGTTTTCATGCCCTTAACTCGCGCATTTCTCAAGGTATAATCCTGTTACTTAATTTATGTTTGAAGTCAAACAATTTCAAACGAAAATTGAAAATTGCATCAAAATGGAAATATAATCACGAAATCTAACATGCACTGAAAAACTCATATGTTTAAATACAAGTATTTAAATCCCATCATAAGTCAATTTGCTATTTGTGGCAAAATAAGTTTATATCCAATATTTAATATAAACTAGATCAGCTTCTTAAGTTATTATATATGCCGAGATACTTGCGTTCTCACAGTCGAATAGATAGACAGAACAGTGCACAGACCCATTTCCTTTGTTTAAAAACGCCCGGGTGTAAAAAATAAAACATTTCGGTTGGCTACTTAAAAACCGCAGTCCGATCGATTAACTACACGTGTTATTGTTTATTTATATTAGGATTTTATAATTTATGCAAAAACAAATTTATAGTCGCGCGACAAGCCGGTTTAGTTTGAGGCAAAACGACTTTTCGATTGATCCACATTAACAGAATGCTGACTCAAGCTTTAAAAGAGTAGTCGACATGTTTATTGAAATTGTTTTGTGTTGTTGCCAAATATTACTGGTAGCTTTTTAAGCCTATGATAGTTTTTAGAAACAACAAAGGCGCCTACTTGATACTCTAAAACTTAAAATCATCGAAAGAGAATGTGCCTTATACAAAATAAATTTTACAATTGCAATTAAATATCAGCTTTATTTAGCTTGAAGTGAAGACAACTAAGTGCCGCTTTAATATATCAATCAATATATCAATAAAAACATTCAATATCTATTGAAGAGTATGTCACAATAATATGATGTGAATTAGCAGACTTAAAATTAATTGAGCTAAATTTTATGGGAAAAGTCGTTGGGTTTATTATTAGCCTAGAAGCCAACGAAAAAGACTTTATGAATGCCAGCAAAAGTGTCCGATAAAATTGCAGAAAGTGCCTAACATGGTTGCCTAGAGTTGGATTAATAAATCACTATAGTTTAAAGAAACTCTTTAGTTTTTAATTTGTTTTCGTAACAACAGCTTATGCAGTACAAAAACTGAAGAAGATACTAATTGGCAATTATTTCAAGCAGAAACTTTTTTTGCACATTAAAAACAATTTCTGCTTAAAATTGGAATGAAATTTTTACAAGAACGGCAAATAAGCAGAATTTCAATGTTTTTGGAGAGCCATTAAAAATCGCATAACACAAAGAAATCAAGTGAAATGAAAGAAATGATTGAATTAAATGGCGACATAACAATCCTAATTAATTGTAAACAAGCCATGAAAAACCGCAATCGTAAAAGCAAAAGGCAACAGGCGAAAGGCATATGGCTGCCTTCACCTATTCTTATACATACATATAAATTGGGAGCAGTTCGACCGACCCTCAATGTGAACCACAACCTCAGATGGGGAGAGCTCTTCACATGTGGCACTTGTTTATGTCGAGTTGAGCTGAGGCGACTGCAATGCAATCTCGACTGCGTTGAATAAAAAATGACGACGTCGCCGACATTTGCCATTTGTACGCCAAACAATAATATTGTGATTGAATTTTCCGAGCAACAGACACGGCGTGTGAGGCGGAAGGGAGGTGCTCGGAGATGTGTGACAATTGTCGAGCCATATAACAAAGTGGCATTTTATTTATGTCAACACGGAAAACAAGTTGTTAAGTCAACTGCGGCGTCATAATGATTGAGAACTACACTTGATGAGGTCTTTTAATCATCTATTTCAAAACGTGAACAGAGAAATACATAAATACACTTTCATTTATCGTGTCATTCACCCCACTGGGTTAATTGCAAACAGATGCATAGATCGTTTTCTTAAGAATCTATAAAGAATTGCGGTTTTGAAATGGATTTAGTACTCTTTGGCGTATCTTTTTGTAAACACATTTTTCACTTACGGAAAAAACTGTTCATCTTCGAGTCCGCCTTTTTAGACCCTGTATATTAGAAACATTAGTAGGATCTCGAAGACCAAAAGAGCTAGAGCTAGAGTCAGCAGTCAGCTATATGTCATTTTGTGTCATTTTTACACCAACAAATTTCTTCCAAATTATCTCCAAAATCTTCTAAACTTTTATGTCTTTTGAGATAGTTGCTATTATATTTTATATTGAATATTGTATATATTTTGGGACGAATTAGAAACTATATCATATACAAGCTTTCATTCAAAGATCGTGAAACTCATTGTTTTTGAAGTGTTTTGAACCGAACTCACATAATGTTCTTGTTTATCGATAGTCAAGGTAAAGTATGTGTATCAAGTAAGTAAAAACTGTGTGGTTTATAAAGTGCAGGGTCTTTTACTGTTGTTTTATTAGACTACCGCCTTTGCTACTATAATTGTCATGTTTTCCATATAATTGCGCCGGCAATTTCTTTCTCTGTATTTCTATATTTAAATTTATATTCGTCTGCATGTTTTGAGTTTGCTTTGAGTAATGAAAGCGCCGGTCAAATGGCGACAACAATCATTGCCGTCAGCGATGCCAAATACCTCATTCGTCAATAAAATTATGATTCATTGCTGCTTCTTAACAATATGGCTATAAGCGCATTTTGTTCACATCTGAATTTGCAAATAAATAAGATGCTCGTTAAGTCCAAACATACCCTGTACATCATGAAAATAACATTGCTATATTCATAGTGTACTATACTTACATTTTGTTGATTTTGACAGACAATTTAAAAAAGGTAACAAGGCAAGTAGTTAATAAAGTCTATTTTGTTACTGTGCTACTTTATAAAGAGTGTTTGCAAGTCGATGGAACCCAATTACAGTCTGCTGTTTAAGTAAGATTTATGCGACAGCAACGCAGTATGTGTGCGTCTGGACTTATTTATAGCCTTAGTTGAGGAATACGTAAGAGCGAGGGAGACAAAAGGGGGAGGAAACGGAAAGAGAGGCAAGAGCTGCACTGATTTGTCAGTTCATTAAAAATGAAGCTGTGTAAATGTTAATGAATATTATGAGCATGAAACAGTGACCACAGCTGTCAAATGATTTGGACACTTGGACAGAACCCCTTCGACCGCAAAATGCCATCCGTGTGGTTTTTTAATTTATGTCCGTTATTTATGTGGGCGCGTGCAGCCGTAATCCTGTGCCATGCTCTATGGAGAAACGGTGAATTGCAGCGCTAATATTGCACTTTGAATTCCAATGAGTAGAGAATAGTTTCTACACGAACAATTTGTTTCGGCAAGTAAATTTAAATAAATGCCAGCTATGTCCGTCGTGAACGCAATCGAAACTTTGCCAATAAAGGAGGCTTATCGGGTAAAGAGCAGATGCAAATGGAAACGGCAAATGCAGAATGCAGAATGGAGAAAATGGAAACGAATACGGAAAAGGAGTTACCCGCACAAGATAAACGCACGGGGCATGACATAAACAAACTACAAATGCAAAGCAAACGAATTGGAAATCCAAACTCAAACTCAAACTAAAACTGAAACTGAAACTGTTTGCCTGAATTGCCAAATGCGTTAATGGAAATTGCTTACGCTTGATAGCCGAAAAACCTAACTGATTGCAATTACTGACCAAAAGCAACATTAAGTATACGCAGCGTGAAAACAGTTCAAATTGCTAAAAGTGCAGTGAGGCGAAATTATTGTATCCATTAGTAGTATGTGTCGTTTGTTGGAGCACAGAATTGAATACCCTTACTATTTTGCTACTATTTAACGTTGTTTTTCTGTATGTTTATGGCAGCGTTTGCAAAACAATCCAAAAGCGGCAATAAATCAAATGTCGTGGGCTATCTAAGCCGAATTACAAACGAAAAAAGAAAAATTACAACACTGCAGACAGTGTGGATTTTAGATAAATATAAATCTGAAACTTAAGCATTCAATTAAAGTGATAAAAACTCATTTAAAGACAAATTCATTGCGCCTCTCATTCGGCTTAAGGTTCAGTCACATTGCGCATAAGCCGCATACGCCTCATATGCAAGTACAGAAGACTGCACATTAAACGACACACTATACAGTATGAGGATGCTTGGTGTCTGGTTGGCATTTAATTACAGACAGTCGCGTCATTAAAGACTTTTTATAGTACTTCTTTGCCAAGATTTTTATTGCCCACGACATCAGTAGCAGTAGCAGTAGCTGTAGCAGTTTTATGCCATTTTATGCATTTTTACATACAGCAAAATAAGAAATATACATACTGTCAGATAACAGCTACTCCTGTGCTCAGCCAGCCAAAACATCAATCTGTGCACACGCTAACAAAAGGAGACAATAAAACTACGCATCAGCAGTTGGCTGTCCAATCTAGTAAATAAAGTTCAATAAATTTGTTAACGTTCCATGAAATCGATGAACTCAAATTGAGTAGCTAATTCAAAGGGTAAAATCATATTCATAATAAATAAATAATAAAGCTTTTGCTTTTATTATACTAAATGTGTGGGAAGGCTTTTTGTATAATTCAACGAAAGTTTAAAAGATAAAAAAATAAAATGTATTTCAATAAAATGCAGTTCAATTCACAATACTACATTCATTGCCTAAATCGAAGTAAGTTATAGGTACGATATGCCAGTTTACGTATCTGATATTTATTAAATATTTATCACAATGACTACCACTTTGTTGGTTGTTAATAATTAATTATCATTTTGCTTATGTTCTTTAAAGTATACAATAATTTGAATATAAAAAATGCGTAGAATAATTTGAATAAATAACTTGATCATGAATAACACACATCCATGGTAAACAAATAAAAAGCCAACACACACATTTATATAGTACATAACATATACATAAAATTTTTGTTGGCTAAGTTTGTTTATAAATTCGTATGCACATATATTATGAACAAACCAATCAATAGGATTGAGACGAAACGATTTTGTATGCAAGAACTTTCTCAACAATTTAGTGAATAACAAAGATATAAAGAGAATATACCACATCTCTCAAATTGTATTGTGCTTCACAATTTGTGTTTCAGCCTTGGCTTTAATGCTTGATGAACTGTGTCAATATTGGCACGCCTGTATTTGTCACAAAAAGTGCTTAAAGTGTCGCCAGGACGAGTTTAAGTGCTCCTAATTAGGTCTGAAGTCACAGCAGCAGATGCCACAGTGCACTGTCCTTGTCTCCTAGTGTCCTTCTGTACCTCTGTCCGTCTGTCCGCAACCGACAATTTAATTTTTACGAGCTCTTAATGTGTCTTTAATTACTAGAAAGCAGCCGCATCACTCGCTTTTCGCTTGATTGAATATTTACACAGAATTAAGATTAATGGACAGCGTTGTGTTTTTTGCCTTGTGGCAAAATTTGCTATTATTAACCTAACAAAATAAATTAGGACAGCCGAAGCCTTCTGCGCTTCCGCCTGCTGTGTGTGTGTCGAATTGACCAGGCCAAGTTGTTAAGTCTTCGGGCCAATTTCATTTGCACTCCTGTTGACTCTCTCCAGGCAACAGCAGGAGTCGATTGGCGTTCTAATAAAGTGAAATATTAATCAATTGACGTGTGGCAAACGGCAATTGGATAGTATTTGGATGGTATTTGGCAATAGTTAACGTTAACGAACAAATGTAATGTCAATTCAATTAGCGGCTAATAAAGTAATGCCATGAGTTTGCAAATTGATTTATACTCACTTTACATTCCAATAGATTACATTATTCCCTTTTATGTAATTACTATCACCAACTGGTTTGGGGTCTTATAAAATTTGCCACTGCAATAAAATCACACACTCATACACATACACACACTGTGTGACTGACATTTCAGATGGGCGATAGCTGGAAACAAAAGTCAACGGTCGGGCATAACAACATGGCGTATGAGCAATATAGACATGGCTGACAAACAAGTAGCTCAACAATCTTATTGTTACTCATATTTAAATGCCAAGTTGGCTATAAAACTACCAAGCACATGTTTGTTTAAACACCGAAGTGCGAACTTAATTTGCCAGCTGCCTTTCTATAGATTTAAAGCACTCACGAAATTAAGTGAAGCTAAATATATTTATTGTTTTTTAATTTATTTCAGCACATTCAGATTCATAAGCTAAAACTATTTTGTTGATATTATATTCATTTAAATATTTAAAGTGAGCTTTAAGGCAAATGCCTTGTTATTCTTTTAAAGTGTTCTAGTATTTGTGCTGCTACTGTAGGCAGAGCATTGTCCAGCATACTACAATGAAAAATACACAAAACACTTTTTCATATTTTGCTGCTTATCTCAATTCGTTGCCCAGGCAACGAGTTGTTGTTGTTGCTGTTAAGTTAATCCTAATGCTAAATTGTTGCTAGTAGCAGCCAGCAAACAAGCACTTGTAAAAATCTCTTTGAGTTTTTGTTTCCATAGAAATTGTAAACATGTCGAAAATTACTGTGAACCTCTTTTTGTTTTAAGTGCATAAGCAAAACTGTATATATTATATTTATATGTGTGTTTATGTATTGGTAAACACCAACAATAATTCATAGAGCACCCCTAGTCTAAAGATAATTAATAACAAATATAAATCAGTTTTAACTTATGCGAAATGTTGACAATTATCTTCAAGTAATTGGCTTAAAATGAGCTTTAAGTAATGATTTATAGGAATGATAATATATAGCTTCATTACAAATCATCAGAAAAATGCCTTAAATTATAAAGTGTAAAAATATTAATGCTACATTTAAATGAAAGTCTTTAGAAAATATCGGGTGAGATTAAGTTATATATCAGCCGAAAACCTTAAGTCTAAAATACGTGGAGAGTTGAACCCATTCAGCAGATATTTATGGCTAAATGTATGCATTATAGATAAATATGCCACTCATTGGCAGACGAAATGTTAATGCTAATGCGAATGCGAATGCTAATGCCTGACTTCAGTTCTGAAATTGGTCTACTTACGAGTACAAACGGGACCAACGAGGCCAACAAGGCTATAGACAAAGTGAAATGAGTTTGCTTGGCCGTGGGCCAATCAAGTGCGAATATGTTTGCAGAAATGCTAAAAGAAACAGAGATAGTTACAGAAAGAGAAAGAGAGAGTGAGAGAGTTGGGAAACTTTATGGTACACAGGGGCATAGCCAAATGAGCACTTGCATTGGGAATTGACTGCCGCTTCTTGTTGTTGCTGCTGTTATTGTTGCTGTTGCTTTTGGCCAATTTAAACGCCTGCAGCTGTTACATTTACAGTTGGAGAAGTTGGTGCTGTTGGGAAACTGCGTTTGATACACATTATCATGTCTCAATCGAGCGCCGTGCGATTTCATTAAATAGTTGTCTGCTCGGGTCGATAGGGAGTGACCTTGTCAGCAGACAAGTAACTATATCTCTTACCACTTATATATAAACTCTCCGTCTCCTCTCTCTCTCTATCTCTCTTTCACTCTGCAAGTCTATCTCAGCCCTGGCAAATGTCAAACAGCAATACTACAATTTACGAGCCACATCAAATTCAAATAAAATCGAAATCAAATAAATCGCTTGCTTCTCGCATCTCATAGCGACAGATTATCAAGAGCGAGCTGCAATATATGGCACATTTATTTATTGTTGTTGTTGCTGTTGTTGTCCTGTAGGGTTCCCTGGTGATAATTTAATGGGCTGTACCCAAAATTTATGCAGATTCCTGCCAGCAATGGCATTGAAATGTTGTCATCATTTCGCACATTGGTTACGCGCTATTTGAGTGATTGGCTTTGCACTGCAGAGCAGGCCAATTCACATACTACGTAGTATGTACTTAGCTGCTTTTCCTAGACGAAAGATGGAAAACATCATAATCAGTTTGGCAAATTCAATTGCGTTCGATTTGGGTCGTAAACCATTTCGTTTAATGACTTGCTGACGTCATTTGGCTTGGCCAAAAAGTGTCCACAAGTAAACAAACATCAATGTCCCTAGTCATAAACATTAACATTAAATCTGGCTGACGGTCTCGTAAAAACGCCCTAAGCTGGAATTAAACAAAACAAGCGTACAATGTTGGCCATTTCCGTATCCGTTTCCGAAATAACATTACAATATCTAAGCCATCTTAGAGAGCTATCTTTGAGATAATAAACTCATAAATATTTTCCAATATTTTATGCTGATTTCTAGAGTTATCTGTCTGCCCAGAAGTGAATTCGATACAATCAGTTCCTCAGCTATGTTGTAATTTTATTCAAAAAATGCATTTGTTGTCTATGACTATTCAGTTACCAGATGGTATACACTGTCGGACCCCATTGCAATGTTCACTTTTTTTCAACTAATAACTTTGTTTTATAAAAAAGTCTCAATTATTAACAAACCAGGAAGAAAATTTCTTTTGCCTCTCATTACATTGTTTTTTATGTTTAATCTAGAAACCTTCATTCCAAAATTGGAATAGCTAAGTGTAATATTTACTTAGTTATTTGCAAAAATTTTTTGCACCTATTGTGTATGTTTGGTTTGGATACCTCAACAGACAAATAAAGCTTCTCATACTAAAGACATATCTTCGCTGTGATTTTTGTCAGATTAATTATATGGGAGCTATGTGATTTAGTTGTCCGATCCAAACCAAAGTTGGTCAGAGTTTAGATAATACTACCATACACATACTCTGTGAAATTAGTTATCAGTTATCTTGAAAAACAAAAGTTGGACAGAAAGAAAAATTTAACTTTTTAAATTTTCATCATATACAAAATATATGATATAGTCATCCGATTCCAATGAAAATCGGTCAGTATATGTATGTATATTACTATCTTACACGTACTGTGTCAGTTTCATTGCAATATCTTAAAAACGGAGAATTAATTTTAAAAAAAAATCATTTTTTTAATGTTTGGTCAGTGTATAGAGAATACCCTCATACTCATACTCTGGTTTGGTTCAGTTATCTCTAAAAAAAAAATTTAAAGGGAAAGAAAAATGTAGTACATTTTTTAATTTTTAATATATAGAACATATATGATATAGTCAACCGATTCCAACCAAAATCCATCAATATATGAATGTGGCAAAAATCCAAAATAAGTTTGGTCGCTGTAGCTCTAATAGTCTCCGAGATCTAGATTTTCATGAAGACGGACGGGCAGACGGACATGGCTATATCGACTCGAATGTTGATGCTGATCAAGAATATATGTATATACTTTATGGGATCTGCCAGACTTCCTTCTGGCCGTTACACACAAACCGCTTCGGACAAACCCAATATGCTACTACGTACTCCGTACGTTGTAGTATAATAAACTCAATGAACTGAGATACTATTAGTATAAGATAATAACAAAATAGAATCCATTAATATATTTAAACTAACGAATCTACTACGTGGATAAATCTTAAACCTTCTTAGATTAAAACAAGTAAGGAAGATTACAGTCGAGTTTGCCCGACTGTAGAAGACCCTGAGCCAGTATATTAAAAATAATACTTTGATTAAAAGAAAATTTAATTGAGCCAGTATCCAGATAATATTTTTTTGATTAAAAGAAAATTAAATTGAAGATACATGAAGGAATGACTTTTAATACAACTCTACATCGTATCTATGAGTTGCATTTAGTTCAAAACATTAATTTAAAAAAAGCGATAGTTGTAAAAATAAAATATGGACAGTAATACTGTTTTCTCCTGTGGGCGGAAGGGCGTGGCATTAAAAAAAGTGATTTTTTTTCAAAAAAGTCAGGAATTAAAAAAAAAATAAATTTTCTTTAGTTGAGAAAAAGCTTCCGCCACCGAGGCTCGAACCCTAGATCCGCTGCTCTTCGCAGGCGAGCACTTTACTCCCTACGCCACCACACTCTTTTGGGAGTTAAGGCTTAAATACATAGTTAAGTAGAATTCAAAATAAATCATCGTCAAATGATTTTCTTTGGAATTTTGGCCAAACAAATTTTTTGCCGAAGAAGTAAACTTAAGTAATATTAACTAAATTTAATTGAACTGTTTTGATCATTTTTCGACTGATTTGTATTTTTAAGCACACTTTTTTTTCGAAAAAAATAATTCGCCTACAACGTGTTAACTATACAGCATTTTGTTAGAAATTTGTGGGCAAAGGGGGCGTGGTATCCAATTTTTTTTAAGCGGAATATGTTTATATGGTATCCAATATCATGCATACCAATTTTGGGCTTTCTAGCATTCATATTAAAAAAGTCGAAAATCGAGATAGTCTCACTGTTTCTCTAATTGTGGGCAAAGGGGGCGTGGCATCCAAATTTGAAAATAAACTTGATCTGCGTAACAGAGCTACGAAGCTTCTGCAAAAAAAACGGAATCTCTCGCTATTATACTTGCTGAGAAACAGGCGTTCATACAGACGGACAGACGGACAGACAGACAACTTTTCGCACAAAACCATTAGTCCCTTTTGCTCTTTTCAAAGAGCTCAGGGTCTAACAAGTAGGGCATTCAGTCGAGTATCCCGACCGTGAAATAGTCTCTGAGCTATATTTCCATATATGAGTTCATTGTGGACTGCTTACAAGCAAAATGAAAGCAGTGCGCTGCTGTTGCGTTAAAAATTTACATTGTATGAGAAATTGTTTGATATAGCTTGTCTCCAAACATATGTTAAGTTTCGTAAGGATACGTTAGGAATTACGTGAGCTACAGGCATAAACATTTTCAATTTTTTAAAACATTTCTTATGGGCGATGGAGGCATGGCGTCAAAAAATTTTTGATAGTATTGTCTTAATATTGCGTCTAGAAACCTGAACGCCAAAATTGGTGTCCCTAGTTGTTTTAGTAACTGAGATACTCGCCAAAAACATGTATTTTTTCTGCGACTGGGGTGTGGCATCAAAAAATGGAAACAAACTTGTATTTACTGACTAAATAATTGGTCGATACTGACCAAGTTTGAACTAGTAGCTTTTCCCTTCTCTGAGATCCTTTCGTTCATACTGACAGGCGGACATGGCTACATCGCCACGGCTATTGATGCTCAATACTATATATACTTTATGGGGTCTCCCTCTCCTTCTGTCTGTTAGATACTTTTAACAAACTCAATATACCCCTCAGAGGATATACAAAGGTTTACTAAGGTCATGTATCAAATACTTTATTTGGGGCGACAAATGCAATTCCTAACTGGGTTAAGATTGGCCCCTTTAGCAACCCAACAATATAAATGAAATCTTCAAGTTAAAAGGCACATAAAAATTGGTCACAAATATTACTCTATAGTTAATGCTAATTTGTAAAGCATATATGATATACATATACTTATGCGATATATGTACATACGATACAAAGTTATCAGCTTCTCAGTTCAATTGTAATTTTATTCAAAAATTATCATATTCACAATTCCGCAAAATGCATTTGTTGTCTAAGACTATTCAAAAATCAGTTTGTATGTTTATATTTTACAATTAATTGTATTTTACAATTTTATATATCATCGCCACACCGCAGTTCATGGAATGCGGTTGCTGGCCGTAGTCTTCTCGACAAAGTTGGCCAACCAATCGCCCATTGGCGCCTTATTGAGCTCCAGCCACTTAATGTTGCCTTTAACGGTTTCCAGTGCCTGCTTGCGCGCTGCGGTACCAGCTCCTGCATCCGGATACTTGGCAAAGAATTGCTGCATCTCCTCCAGCTTGGTGGTTGAGGCAAAGCGAGACGTAATGCTTGGAATCATCTTGCCCAAATTGCGTTCGTTGATGCCAAAGCGTGCTACCAACTGTGGCCACTGTTCACGCACATAATCCCAGACCAGACTCTGTCCCACAGGATTCGCTGAGATGTAATCCATCAGAGTGAAGTAATCCTGCCTGCGTACGTTCTTCTCATCCCAGCCCAAATTGATGTAGCGCTGCAGCAGCCATGGTACCTTGATAGCCGCCAACGTGTGCATGAGCTTGAGTTTTTCCTGAGCATCCGATTCGGCCAAGTAGAGCTTCCAAACCTGATCCCAGGCGGCCTCAGTGTTCACCTGTTGCAATCCAAAGAAGTATACCACATCGCGTATGTCGGGACTGGGGCGTACTTCAGGATTGGCCAGCCACTGCTTGAATAGTGTGGCTGCCTGTTCCAGTGTGCTCTCATGTCCAACGCCACAAGCAGCAGTTAATACCTTGATGCGCAAACGACTAAAACGACCATAAAGTTAATAGGTGGAATTTAAGTCATCTAATTGCGCAACTTACTTCTCCAGGTGGTCTTCGCCAACGGTGAATTTAACCTTCTCAACGATGGGTGCCAGCAGCTTGCGAGCGTATACAGTAAAGTTTTTGTAGACATCGGTATAGTAAACGCGATTCCTTAGGGATGCCAGCAGTTCAGTGCCTACGCTCCATGGCACATAGTCCTGCTCGTTCTCTAAATAAGTGCTTAGTTCCAGGGCAGTAGCCCAGTCCAGTTGCCCAGCGTCTGCCAGAGCGTTGGCATCATTCAAAAGATGCGCACGATCGGCAGTGCTGAAGGTTACCCGAGAGCTCTTCAGTGCTGTGGTGAGTGCTGCCCACTGTTCCTTGGCATAGTTGACACGATAGAAGCCAACCTGATCCTTGTTCAGCTTAATCCAAGTGGCAGTGCTGGGCACAGTAATGGTGGCTTCATTGTCATTAAAATTAAAGATTGTGGTCTGGACAGTGCTGTCAGCGCTGCTCGTATACGTAATGGGTATAGACCAGTGATAGCTAAGAGGAGGAATAACTTATGAATTAAGAAAGAATAGAATACCATTTACAAGTTGCACATACTTGAATGAAGATGGTTCAACTTCCAGCTTGTAATCATCCTGATTGGCAAGGAATCGTTTCTGTGTCAACTTGTAGTTGTTGCCGTTCTTAACCACATCGACCACAGGGAAGCCCATCTGCTCAGTCCATGTTTGCATAATCAGTCTGAAAGAGAAAACTCATTAACATACTACGATTCACAAGGCAGCTGATTAACCCACTTGACATCAAAATCAAGGCCCTCTTCCTGCTCGACAGCGGTCAGATAATCATCGGTGGTGGCCGTGGAATACATGTGCTTATACAGGTAGTTCTTGGTCGCATTCTTTAGCTTCACTTCGGTTACAAGATTCTCCAGCATACGCACCATGCAGGCGCCCTTAGAGTACGTAATGGAATCAAAATATTCTGTGATCTCATTGGGGCTTTCGATGGGTTTGATAATGGGATGTGAGGCTAGAGTTGCATCAAGTTTCATCACTGAATGCATATCTTCCACCACAAATTGAGCCATCTAAAGATGAAGAAATTAAGTTAGATATTCAACTAATATTGACAATGTACTTGCCATGTCCCAATCTTTGTGCATGTGATCAACGCCCTTGTATTCGATAAACGAAGCAAAGCCTTCATTGAGCCACAGATCGCTCCACCAGTTCATGGTGACCAGATTGCCAAACCACTGATGTGCCAACTCATGGGCAACCACGATAGCCACACGCTGCTTATTGACACTGGAGCTAGTGCTCTTATCGTACAACAAAGCAGTCTCACGGTAGGTGACAAGTCCCCAGTTCTCCATGGCGCCCGAAACAAAGTCAGGAATGGCCACCATGTCCAGCTTTGGTAGAGGATACGTGGTGTTAAAGTAATCAATGTAGAAAGCTGTCACACCAGCACCAGTATCCAGTGCATACTGGGTCTTAGCCACCTGCGCTGGCGGTGCATACACGCGCAGCTCTATCTTTGTGTTCTTAACGGTGGTCGATTTAAACGCAAAGTCCGAAATAACAAAGGCGGCCAAATATGTGCTCATGGGCACCGATTCCTCAAAGGTTACCTCAGTGATATCTCCATCAACACGCTCGCTCTGCAATCGATTTTAAAATAAAGCATTATTTCCGATTAGTGAGGAGTTTAATGCAGACTTACCTGAACTGGCATGTTGGAAAGCACATGGTAATCACTGCCAGAGGGTCTGGCAATAGTAATGGCAAACTGAGCCTTCATGTGCGGTTCATCGAAGCAGGGGAAGGCCATGCGTGCGTAGGTGGGCTCAAACTTGGTGCTGGCAATGCTCCTATTGAAATTCGAATACAACAGAGATTAGCGACATGTAGTAAATTTAAGTTAGCTAGGTTGGGTTATTGGGTACTGGGTGCATGCTTTGGTGTTAGTGAGTGAGATAAGAGCGGCTACCTTGAGCGATTCTTGAGCTTATCATAGTATGAACTTTGGTATAGGCCGGTTATGCGATCAGCCAACGAGCCATTGAAGCTCAGATGCAGCGTATAGTTGCCAATCTGCAGGGGCTGCTCAAACTCGGATACCCAGTACTCGTACTCCGGATGGGCGAACGTCAGCGACGGTTTGATGTCATTCAACGGTGCTCCGGAATCATCCAATCGCTGCAGTTTCTCGTCACTTACGTTCAACTGCTTGATGTGCACGGGTATGAAGGAAATGGGGTCAAGCACTTGAAGATTGATGCTGATGTTGCCCGTAAAGTTGCGTTGATTGAGATCTGGCCTCAGCTGCAGATTGTATTTTCGTGGCTTCAACGCCTTTGGCAGCCGGAAGCTGAGCTGCTGCAGCACTTTGCTGGCTGCTCGGATTTCGGGCGAAATTGCTACAGCTGCACGCATTTTCTTTGTTGTAGGCACTTGTGTGGTGTAATCGCGAGTATCTGCTGTTTAGTTTATCGATTAGTTTAGGTATATAAGGAAAATGCAATTTGTTGCTTAAACAAAGAAGTCCGAACAAAAGTGCAGTTCTTTCAATTGTTCTCCAATAAATTTGCGATATATCGATTAACCGCAGAGGGTAAATTTAAAACAGCTGTTTCAAAGTCGCTATATCGATAGCGGTGCTGACAAAAAGCTGCTTGCTATAAGCCAAACGATAGTTTACCGCGAATTAAATTTTGAGTTTCAACTGATAATAATTTTATTCTCCACATAGAATTTAAAATGTGACACAAACCTGACAACACGCTCAAAATCGGTTTTGTTGACAACAATTGATCACGATCCACGTAGACGGTGCGTATTGTTTCATTAATTGCAATTAGACTCCCGCTCTGCTGCTGCTTCTGATGCTCCTCGGCAATATTTTTACCGACATAAACCAAGGCTCCCAACAGAAAACTGCACAGCACCAAGAGGAAAACACAAAACGCGATCAGAGTAAGGACCGTGTTGCTTGTTTTCTTTTTATTTGGTCGATTTGTGTCCTTAATCCGATGATTATCATCTGTGGAGAGGCTGCTTCGAGGACGCACGTTTTTTGTCGCATACATTCCGTTGACTCTTTATTTGTTTCACACGTTTTTGGTTATTTTATTTAAATGCTGGCTAACTTTGCAGACTCATTTACACTGGTACTTATTCTGAATGGGCAAAAAAAGAAGGGTGACATTGAAATCGATTCGATATGACCACCATAACATTTTCCCCAGAGTCAAATTAATATACTCCACTGTGTAGTTTTTTTTCTTATCGTTTAAAACCCACATTGACTGTTATAAAATTACTTTTTTCAACATTTTAATAAAAAATTTCACAAATATACGCATGGTGCTCATATTTATAACTGTCTAACTAGCAAAAAAAACTGCAGTCTAACGAACAAACCGTACTTAGTATGGAGTTGGTATAAATATGTAAAAATCCTCTCATGTTATGCGATTATTTTAATAGTTTTTTTGAGTGGGAGGTAGGAGGCCTAGCAAAGATTTTAAACAATAGTTTGTCTGTTTGCACCATAAGTGGATAGTATGCCAAATTTGGAAGTTCTGTCTCCTGGAAAATCAACTTGATTGTGGATCTGTTCAATAATACACTAAAATTATGTATTTCACTATCTTACACATTATTAATTGACAAATTTAAGAGACTCGGGTAGTTTTTTAAAGTAGTAGAAGGTTTAGAAAATTCAATTTGTGGTTCTTAAGTGTATGTAGCACTTCATTTAAAAGTACTGATTAAATTCACAAATGTGAAATTGGGTGACATTGAGTTTTACAACAAAGTGTCACAGTTTATTTCCACCAATTTTAAGTGATGTAATTCTCCTGAGTTCACATTGCTTTGTGACAAACTGTAATGAAGTGTGAACCAAACAGTAGCAATAAAATCTCTCAAAATGTATCTGAAAACAAAGCTAAGCTTCAATTGTTAACTATTGTGCCATCGTTGTGCGTAATTTGATCTCTCTTTAAGAAGACCAAATTACATATGTTGATATTATCACTTTTTCGACAGTTATTCCCTATAAACAGAGTGAGAGGTCCAACATCATTTGCTTTCATGGTGTTGACTAAGCGATTTCCGTAGGCATTTGACTCGATTTCATTGAGACTTGATGCGATTGTGTCTCCATTTCAGATCAATCAAATATAATCTCCTCCATGTCACGTAATGGACTTGATGTTGGTCATTTCGCCTTCTATGTATTCGTGATCTGTATGTGTGTGTGTATGTATATAATTGTAACGACTTTAAGCCAAGCTCTTATGATTTTTTTAACTCTAAGTTGCCACTATGCTTTGAAACCGCAAAGTTGTATTACAAATTTCCAGGTTTGTTGCAACTGCAATGATACGGTACGTTACGACCACAGACCAAGCCACTTTCTACAGAGGCGTTGGAGTCGCCATCAACAGTTGAACTGTGTGACTCTGTGACTGTGATTGACTGGTGGCAGGAAGGTTGTTGCCTCTTTGTCTCATAATTTGCAAACCTGCTTCTTGCACACAGTACACAAATCTGCACTCATGGGTATGAATGGGGGTTCATGGCATGGGAAAAATGAATGTCATAAAATTAGCAATGGAAATGAATTGAATTGGCCACATAAATGCGTGGAGTTAGTCAAACACCAAAGTGTCATCAAATAGTCCATGGATAGTCAACGAAAATTATATAAACTACTACAACCCATAAGCTATTAATAAGCACAATGACACTTGATCAAAAATGGAAACGAATTCAAATGCAAAATATATATAATTATTCTGGCTTCGAGTTGATATCAAATTCCAATTAATATATAATAGATTTGTGACTCTACGAGCAATTCATTTTGTACATTAAAATAGTAAAAGGGTATACTAGTTTGTTGAAAAAATGTGTTCAACAGGGACAGTCTATAGGGACAATCTCAGACATTACAAAGTATATATTTTAGCTGCCGTAAGATCTATCTTTCTTAAAATTTCAGTTATTTGAAAACTCATGGGTTGTGTTTTTTGTGTTATATATCTTGTTCTCATAGCTCCTACAAAAACAATAGCTATGAACTAAAATCTGATTTTAATGACGAAATTTACTTATTTAATAGCATTTCAAATAAACTAATATACAATTTAAAATAAACATTTTACTATAATCGGAAAATCCTATATAATATAGAGCCCGATCAGTCTTTAGCATATTAATTTAAAACATCATAACTAAACTCTCAAATGTTGAATTTTGTATTATTTTGGTAAAAATTTTAATTACATAAGTATGTTTTTTCTGTTTTTATAGATTTAAACAAAGTTGCTGACGATGTTATATAAAAATTTAATTATAATATGAGTGCATTATATAGTGCCCAATCCGTCTATAGTCAATGCTTATAGTAACTTTGCTGATTTTAAGTTTTTTTTAAGAAATCTCTACCAAACTCCCAAATGTTCTACTAAATTCTTTCTTATGTTGATTATAAAACAATAGGTACAGGGTATTTTACAATCGACTCGCTTGACTGTAGCCTGTCTTACAAGTCTGTTTGCGGTTAGAGTACACAAGAGGCTGCAATACTTGTAAAACTACAACATGTTATAACTTATATTTATATATTCATTAATTTGGCAAGTTGTGTGAATCTATAGCGATGAATATATGAGGAATATGCTAATTTCGAGCTGGTTGCAAAAATTTGTGTATTTGTGTGTTTGTGGCAGGAAGGCGGAGGCAGACGCATTGATTAAACTCATCATTGTGTCGCTGCCGCCAAGTGACGCCTCTGATGATGCAATATTTTGGCGTTGACTCAATTGAGGAGCAGACAAAAGGCAACAGCAACAGCGACAGATCGCATGTCTACCTTATAAGTTAGGCACTTGTGGCACACAATGGCAGCAGAAAACTATCTGCAACTGCATAATTTGATACGCCCCCTTGTATCTGTAGCTACAAAAGTACGTACATAAGTAGCATAGTATATTCTGAAGTTGTCACTGGGTTGGTTACTCATCAAGCTTGAGGAAATGTCAAAGCATAACTGTTTTGGATGCCGAGTCGAGTAAATTTTAATTAAAGCCACGCTCTCGAGTTGAATGCACTTGTAGAACTCATTTGTGTTATTATTGTTTATGTGCATTTTTGAATTTTTCAAACAATCACTGGCATTTTAAGGTCAAAACTTTCACAAAATAAATGCAAATTGCGCCCCAAAAAAATACCAAAAAACCAAAACATACACCAATTGAGCAGACATACATACATATGTACGTAGTACGTACACATAACAATTACTCAGGCCCATTGCCAAGTCTCTTTGATTGGGTCACAAAATACTACGTGTCTGCAATTGTTAAATACTTGTAATACATTTTTAAGAGTTATTTACAAATCTCACACCCAAAAGTTGCTGTAGTGAAATACTTGCAACTCTTTTCACACTGTGCTCAATAATTGAACGCTTTAATCTGATAATTGCATAACAATTGGATTTACAATGAAACACTTGCAACATAATTACCAAGATCACTAGATCACAGTTTCTATCGAATTTTAACTTGTTACACTCCCTAATTTATATAAAGATGAAAGTTTCTTTTATCCACAAGCAGTTCTATATTTTCTCATAATTATAAGATAGATATAGTTAATTTCAGTGGGCTTTAAAAAATTGTGGAAACTCTTTTATTTTGTTTGGTTTTTTTTGTGACAGTTGCCCAGAGGCACCAAAGAGAAATGGAAAAGAAAAGAAATCAGTGTCAATGAAAATGAAAAAAAAGGTTCAAATAATGCGTGTTGCTTGGACTTGAGAGAGCTAACCAAACCACGAATACATAAAGAACAAGAATCAAAACTAAACACAAAAGAAACGGAAACAACATTTAAGCCAATGTCGATGGTTATGTTGTTATTGTTGTTTTTGTAGTTGCTGTCGACCCATTTCGTTGGCGCTTTTGAAGAAAGTAATTTCTCAGCTATGTTATGAGTGGTGGCAGTCGAGCTATTCAAGCGGATGGCCAAATGCTTGGGGCTTGTAAAAAATGTAAACATACGGGCCAGCAACAACAACAACAACAACAACAGCGAGTTTAAATCGTGGTCTCGTGTTTTGGCCGATTTTAAGGCCAAGAACTTGCGCGGCAAGTGAACTATGAATGCAAGAGAGGCTGCGGCTGAAGCCTGTTTGCCGGCTCGGCTGAGAAGCACAGAGAAGGGGGCAGGGGCAGCATGGGGCGCACAAAGTGTGGCAACGGGTGTGTTGCAAGCGGGCGACGCATGCGCAGTTGCAACCTGTTTTGCGTGCGTGAATTTTTGTTTGACGATCATTTTGCGATTATTTATCGTGTGTTTACACTACTCTATAAAATTCAAAGTTTCCATACAATTCAAGAATGGCCGTATTTCGAACTCCCTGTGTATTATTATTATAATACCAAAATATTATTATGGAAACGTTGGAAAAAGAAGTTCACGCCTCAACGCACACAATTAGAACAGACAGAGGCCATAACGGCACCACTGTCCAACTGTCCATCGTTGACAATGACCGAAATTGCCCACTCAATCAGACTAGATTCAACGGTATCTATTCGGATTTTACAAATACTCTTTGCGAGTTCTCCTCAATTTACAGTTCAAACAACACGCTTTTTACAGTTTGTTGTCTAATTTTTTGGCACTTGCTCTTTGAGCAGCTTATCACAGTTAACAGTTAGGCATGGACGGACATTGATCAACTTAATTGCTCTGCTTAATTGGTTTGGTTTGCTACTGCTCAGCTTATCATAGTTAACCTAAGAACTGCTCTAATTTATAACGTCGTTTGCTTTACTTAATTCAAATCGAAGCCGCGCACGTATCACATTCGTTTGAGTCGATGTTCTAGTCGAAGTCTTGAAGAGAGAAAAAAGAGTAGCGACGGGAGACACGAGAGATGAGATCCAAAGACAAAACGCGTCGCGCATTGACGAAAACCGACGACCACTGTGTCGTGCTCAGCTTCCAATTTACAACTGAAAGCACGTTTGCAGTCAAAGCTGCAGCAGTGCCTAAGCTTTTTCCAAAAGCTCTGCTGAGCGCACCTGAGACCGGCTTTTGTTTTTGTTACTGGGTGTTTCCGCTCTCAGCTTACACTCACGAAAACGAACACAAACATGCACACTAGTACGTCAGGCATTGGGGGCACTCACTGCGTGAAATAATAACTTACTTACCTACTTACTCCATCCTTATCTGTATACCGGCTCAAATAGGCGCCATACAGACTACTCAGATTGCAGTCAAAGCTAATGGACAGGGTGTAGGCTTTATTCATGTGCAAAACCTCCTTCAGTTCGATCATAAGAAGCTCACGCGTTTCGTCCAGGTAATATTTCTTGATTCCTATGCGCATGCGTGCCATCATATTGAGTATACTAATGCCGTACACATGAAGATCCTTGGCATGCAGGACAATCAGATTAGTCACCGCTTTAAGGTCGAACTGTATGGAGACGGTGCCATTGCAAGCGCCCGTCTGCAAATTCGGATGCAAGTATAGACGATATCGGACCGGTTTCAATTCATCGGGAAGGCGATATACAATCTAGTGGTGGTTATAAAGATAGCAGATTAATCGAATTCCGTTACACGCAAAATAGTACAATTATATATATATATATAATATAAAGAGCCCTATAAAGTCGTAAATATTTTCTTTATTGTTAGAAAAACATTAGAATTCGCTATGCAACTGTTTTCTACTATTTGGCAAGTCTATCCGCTGTATGTAGTCCTCCAGCATGTCTAGTTTCTCTTTGGCCTCGGTCAACTGCATCCACAAATTGTCCCTGTGCACTAGAACAACCACAAGAGTCACAGCCAGCAAAGTCGACAGCAACCCAAAGAAGATCGCAACACGCTCCGCTGTCACTTTATCTAATGGAACACAAATTTCATTGTTGGCAGGCTTTTGTTGGAATGAACAATTGCTCACCCTTTAAATTTTCCATTCTGCGCCCCATTTCAGATACTAAGCCCGTACAATGTCCGTGTCTAAACTGACCGCTCGACTATTGCTAACACTAGCGCTAACAACTTTTGACCAAGATAAAAGCCAGTCAATTAGCAAAAAAAAATACAAGACTCTTAGCCGATAATCGATAATCAGCCTAAAATGTTACTAATTGATTGGACGTATTGCCGCTTTTACGATTGTATTCGTTTTTGAATTGGCAATAAAGATAGCACTTACGTCTTCGGGCTTGGGAAGTCCAGTTGGCAAGGTGGGAAAAATGGGATTGGATCCGTCAGGGGTAGAACCGCCATCGGGAGTAGAGCCCCCATCTGGGGTAGAACCTCCATCTGGGGTAGAACCTCCATCTGGGGTAGAACCTCCATCAGGAGTAGATCCCCCATCAGGAGTAGATCCTCCATCAGGTGTTGATCCTCCATCAGGAGTAGAACCATCATTGGGAGTTGTGTCACTAGTATTAGGACTCCTTGTTGTTGTCGTTCCGGTGAGCACCTCTATCTTATCCTTTGCATCCTGTAGATCGTTTTCCAGACTCGCCTTCTCGACAGCCAGCACAATCGTGGCCACACAGAAGGCAGTTGCACTCAGGCCCAGAAATATGGCCACATACTTGGCCGTTAGCCCTACACATATAAGTGTTTGGGATCACAGATATATTTTTATCTTTCTGAAATCTTAAATACTTACAGGCAACCATCTTGTTTCGAAGTTCTTGTCCTGTAAACGCGCACTCCTATGAACACTTCCACTTCACAGCGAGTTTGAACTCGCACTAATTTGAAATGGGGAATCTGACCAACTATTTGGACTTGATATTAAGATTCGTTTATCAATTATCGAGTAAATTAACTGGCCAATTACCTTTTTGCACCACTTTTTCCTACATATCACGTTCTGGTCATAATTGTTATATGGAACTTTTACGAGTTTATTTATGGAGTCTTCATACAATATATCCAAAACATAGGAATTTATTTTATCAAAACTTCGAGTCACTGTAGTCAAAAGTTGCAGACTTTTATCAAAGTTATCATACATAGCTATTTTTTGCAGTCACAATAAAAATCGCCACACGGATACGTAAAATAAAATGCCGTAAAATATTATGACTTGATTTTGGTATTCTTTATTGTTAGTTAGCAATGTTGTGTTATTACTATTCGTACATTATGCAATTGCAATTGGGTTTTATTGTTGGACAATTAGTCGAATCGCTATTTATTGATGCAATTGGATATTAATCAATTATTAGTATGGGTTTTTCGCGGTCAACGGAGTAGCCGTACCGCTCAGCCAATCGGCAATATCAGCGCTATTTTCCTCAAGCCAATTAATGTTGTACTTGATGGTCTCGACTGCCTGCTTTCGTGGACTTGCACCAGCTCCAGCCTCTGGATACTTGTTGAAGAAATGTAGTACTTCATCCAGCTTAACTTGGCTGGCAAATCGGCTTGTAATGCTGACAATCATTCTGCCGAAACTGCGATCATTCAATCCAAAGCGTTTAACCAGCTGAGGCCATTGTTCGCGATAGTATTCCCAGACAATGGGTGCACCCACGGGATTGGCGGCAATTCCCTGCACACAGGTGAAGTAATCCTGGGAGCGAACTACGCTCTCATCATTTGCCATTTCCAGGAAGCGATAGAGTAACTGAGCATCCTGCACCCCCGACAGACCATGCATCAGTTTCAACTTCTCACTAGCATCGCTTTCGGCCTTGAAGAGCTCCAACATTTTCTCCCAGACGGCTTCAGTGCCCGTCTGTTGCATGCCATAGTAGTAGACAATCTCCCGAAGATCGGGAGCGGGTCGGTTGGCTGCAGTAGGTGCCTGTAGCCAGGTGGTGAATTTTTGGGCTGCCTTTTCTAGGCAGTCGGCGAATCCCAAGGAGCAAGCGGCAGTCAGCACAGAAACACGCAAGCGACTGGGGAGGTAGAACAAGAAATGAGTTAAGAAAATAGATAAGGAAAACATATTGTCCATGCATACTTCTTCAAATGATTATTGGCATCCACATTCCAGCCCACCTCCTGGTAGACATTGACGAGCAGCGTACGGGCATAGGTCAACCAGGGAATATAGCTGTCGGTGTACATGAGGTTGTGCTGTAAAGTCTGCATCTTGGAAGCTGCCACATACCAGGGCACAAAGTCCTTCTCCTGCGCTAGGTAGGCAGTCATCTCCAGGGGCACAGTGTAGGACAGTTGACTGGCATCGGCCAAAGCAAATGCATCGTTCAGCAGATGAGCACGATCGGCAATGTCGAAACGAGAGGGTTTATCAATAAGTTGCTGAATGATTTGATCCCAAATAGTCGACTCGTAATTGACACGATAATAGCCCACTTGATGAACATTTAATTTGATCCACTTAACATCTGAGGACACTGCCACGTCGACTGCGTCTTGATCATAGTTGAAAATGAAGGAGCTGACCTCATTGCTCTCGGAGGTGTCCAGGAAGTAAGTGAGTGGAATACTCCATTTATAGTTATATTCGCTTGGCTCGGCTGCCTCATTGTAACTTTCCTTGTTGGATAGGAATCGATCTTGGGTTATGGTAAATCCTGAGTTGGAGGTACGCTTAACATTCAGGACTGGATAACCCATTTGCTTTGTCCAGGTGCCCATCAATTGCTTCAGATCAAAGTCAGAGACCAGATTAGCGACCTCCGTCAGGAAGTCATCGGTAACTGTGTTCTTGTACGTGAATTTTTTCAAGTAATTTGTAACAGCCTGCTCGAATTTCTCGGCACCCACAAGACTCTCCAACATGCGCAGAATTGAACCAGCCTTCTCATAGCTAATCGTATCGAAGATGGCCGTGATTTCATCGGGGGACTCCACTTTTTGGACAATGGGATGCGAGGAGAGTTTGGCATCAAAAACAAGTACGGGATGCAGGGCCATAATTTGGAATTGCTCCAACTAAATCGAGGAATGAAGAGATACATTAAGCGATGGTAGTTTCAAACTTTCAACCTGACTCTATGCTGCCTCTAAAGTAATTCACAATACTGGTTCGGATCAATGGGATTTTTAAACCCTTAGTCTGAGCGAAACCTGTGACTCACCATTCCCCAATCTGCATGAACTGCATGGACTCCCTTGTATTGTAGGAATCTGGCAAATCCCTCGTTTAGCCATAAATCGTTCCACCATTCCATAGTAACCAGATTTCCAAACCACTGATGGGTTATCTCGTGAGCCAAAACTCCAGCTATGGACTGTTTGTTTAGCGTAGAACTGTAGTTTTCATCATAGAGCAGAGCAGTCTCCCTATAAGTGACCAGACCCCAATGTTCCATGGCATTAGAGGCAAAATCGGGTATAGCAGCCATATCCAACTTGGGCAGGGGATAGGCCACCTTGTAATACTGGATGTAGTACTCTGTGACAGCGGTTCCAAAGTCCAAAGCGAACTTCACTTTGCTCAGCTGATGGGGTGTGGCAAAGGCTCTCATTTGGAAATCGGCTCCAATGCCATTGGCTCTCACTGTGCTGGTCTGTGATTCAAAGTCCGAGACAATAATGCAGGCCAAATAGGTGCTCATTGGGACACTAAGGCCAAAGGTCGCCATGGTGTTCTCACCTAAGTTTTGTGTTTCCTGTTAGATATTCAAAAATCATCATAAAATCCAACTGCGGCTACAACAAAAGCACTTACAATTTTGTTCATGTTTGAGAGTGCATCGTAGGAGCCGTCAGTGGGATGTATCACAGTGATATTGTAGGTGGCCTTCATGCCGGGCTCATCAAAGCAAGGATACGCCTGACGCGCATAGGTTGGCTCAAACTTGGTGGTTGCAATAGCTCTGTAAAAAGTGTTGCATACTTTTAGGCATCCGTAAAATTTAATTACTCTGCAAGTGTGTTGTTTACCTCTGCTGACCTGCCGGCGTCTTGTAGGTACTGCTGTACAAACCGACCAATTTGTTCTGGGTCTGACCTTCAAATATCACTCCGAGTGTTATTATGGCATTTGCGGACAATTGTTGATTTAAGTCAACAATGAGAAATTCACGCACAGGATCAAGTTCAAAGCTATCCACTTGATGGTTAAGAACGTAAACGCTAGTGATCGTTAGTTTGTGAGAATGCAAAATAATTTGCTTAGTAGACTCAATGACTTTTATTGTTATCAATTCCTGGCCTGTGAAGTTGCCAGTGTCCAGATCGGGGTGCAAGTAAAGATTATAATGCGTGGGAACCAGTGCTTTCGGCAGACGATAATCAATCTATTGTTCGACATATTTATGATATGGATTGACAAGCACTTGAACTAATCACTGCACTTACCGCTCCATCAACTGGTCCGACATTGAGGACGGCTAGTGTTGCCAGGGCCCAGGCAAGTGTTAGCCCCAAACGAGAGCTCGTTGTTAACATCTTTACCGTTTGAACAGCGACAGTTAACTGAAGGTATTGACTATCATTTCGGTATGACTATGGCATTAGCTATGGCCATAATAGTGTCAATAACTTATTTCGATTATGGCCACTCGTATCGCTTTATTGGCAACAAGTGTGATAGTAACTAAATTCAAATACATTCAACCACACGATATTAGAGCAAGCGTAGCTAATCAAATTGATTCGGAAATACCTAACAACACTCAAAAGTGTCACTATTTGCCATGTTTTTATATTAAGCGAGTTTTCATGTTAAATCCGAATATCTGATTAAAGTGCTTTACTACAATATATATTTAAATTTGATTTATTTATTGTAAAAGTTTACCTGCAATGGACACACAAGGTTTCGAATGGAATTCATAAATTGAACTGTTTTAATTAACCAGCTAATCTTATATAGCTGCTATTAAAATAAAAAGAACATTATTACAACAGGCAATCATTAGAAAAATATTAAGATTTGTCTTTCTAAAATGCTTACATTTTTTAGGTTCCAATTCACCCTAGCAGACGCCATTGGTCTTAAATTTATTTAATTCAATTCATGAAGTCTGATGACAGTTGTTCAAAAGAACAAAACAAGAACGTACCGATAATATCAGGGCCCTGGAGAAAAACTGAGTTGAATTTAAATAGTAAGTATATAGAGTTGTGTAGTATACACCATGTATTATGACATTCGTTTTTTAAATGAATCAAACCAGTGAGTTTTTTTTAATTAAAGTAAACTTTCTAAAAAGTATCAAATCGAAGGATCTTAGATGTTTCGTATCTTTTTTTGTATCTGCCTTTTAATAAGCTATTTTATTTTGTGTAGTTTTTTCGCAGTAATACACATGACGAACAATTAGATTCTAGTAGACTAAGTAGTAGACTAATAGAAAACTTTTTAAAAAATGTACTTCAATTAAATTAAAATAACAACTGAAATCGAGAAAAGTATTGTGTTGTACTCTATCGCTGCACATGATCATCGGCGTTTTGTATGTTTTGTATTTAGAGACGAACAATCTGTTCTTTGGCTAATCTTTATTGCGAATGTTTATATGATTATAATGGCAATACAATAAATACAAAATAATGACATTTATAGCCCCTTTCGGCCTGGTTTCGCTGTTTCCGCGGTTACTGCTTGTCCAGCCATGAGTCCACACTCTCCAGATTGTTGGCCAACCAGACAATGTTATTCTTCACCGTTTCTAGCGCACGCACTCGTGCAGCTGTTCCTGCGCCAGCTTCTGGATACTTGGCAAAGAACTGTTCCATCTCCTCGAGCTTCGTTTGGGTGTGGAAACGTGCCGTAATCGAGGGTATCAAGTTGCCCAAATAACGCTCATTAAGACCAAAACGTGCCACCAACTGTGGCCAGTTCTCTCGCACATAGTCCCAAACCAATGGCTCTCCCATGGGGTTTGCAGAGATGTATGTGAGGCAGGTGAAGTAGTCCTGACCACGCACATACTCCTCGTTCCAGGCCAAGTTAATATAGCGCTGCAGCAACCAAGGCTCTTGTACAGCAGACAAGCCGTACATTAACTTTGATTTCTCACTCGCATCGGCCTCGTTCACAAACAAATCCCACACGGTCTCCCATATCTCCGGATTCCCAACCGACTGCATGCCATAGTAATATACCGTCTCACGCACATCCGGATTTGGTCGCTTAGCGGGACTGGCCAGCCATTTTTCGAACTGCTCTCCACCCTCTGTCAGACAGGAGTCCAGACCCAGGGAACATGCGGCACCCAAAACAGTCACACGAAGGCGGCTATGAATATAAAGATATTGGAAATTATAGTTATGTATTTATCATGGAGTGTTAGATTAGGCATCGATAAGACGTTCAATTAAACTGGAGGCTTAAATAGCCCAAAAATTGATAAGGACAGACTGAAACCTACAAAGTAACAAGACCTCAAGTTTTAAGATTCACAAAATTCGGCAAGGTAAACAACTTAAATTATATAAAAATTATTCTAAATTTATCATCTTTTTAACTATGGCTATTATAAATATCATTTAAATAAATTAGACTTGCAATTTGAAATATAAGGAGGTATATGGGCTTCTATTTAAATTATACGTAATTATAAACACAATTAACTAATTACTTACAAATTAAGACCTTACTAATTACTAATAAAATCACAAAAATATTTTTCTTAAACTTTTGCTGCAATAATTCTACTTACTTGTTAAGATGATCGTCGCTCACATCCCAGGTGACAACCTTATAAATAGGTTCAATTAGCGCTGTAGCGTATTTCTTGTACTTGGCAAAGCTGCTAGTGTAGTACAGTGTGCGCTTGAGGGAAGTCAGCTTCGAGGCGGCTACACTCCATGGCACGTACTCGGTTTCCTTGGCCAGATATTTGGTCATATCGAAGGCAACCTCGTATGCCAGTTGAGTGGCGTCGGCGAGGGCAAAGGCATCATTGAGCAAGGAAGCACGATCGCCGGCACTGAAGGAAGTCGGTGTTTCAACAAGTTTATTGGCCAGTGCCTCCCACAGGGACTCTTCATAGTTGACGCGATAATAGCCAACTTGATCGTTATTAAACTTGATCCATTGTACAGCACTGGGCACCTTGATGGTGACTGTTGAATAAAATATATTACAATGAGTCGATCCCTCGATTTGCATACTTATATCGCCACTTACTTTCGCTCTGATCGTAATAAAACCAATCCCGTTGCACTATGGGACTCGCACTGGTCGTATATGTGATGGGGATCGACCAACGGTAGCTGCAATAAAATATAATAAATGTGAGAAATTCGCAATCAGATATCAAGTTGATTTAAAACACACTTGAATTCGGAAGCCTCGTGCACTGCATCGTAGTCATTGGGATTGGACAAGAAACGCTTCTGGGTCAATTTGTATTCAGTGTCCGAAACCTTTTGGATCGTGACCACTGGCAAACCCATCTGCATAAACGATTGTTAAATGGGTTAAAAGTTGTGTTAGTTTCGGATTTGTATATGGATTAACCTGCACCGTCCATGTCTGCATTATAGCAGTCACATTATAGTCCAGATCCAGTTTATCAATTTCCGTAAAGAAGTCTTGGGTCACCGCGTTCCTGTACTTGAATTCATTGAGATAGTTTGTAACTGCCGTGCGGAAGATGGTGTCTCCCAGAAAGTCCTCCAACATGCGAACCAGTGAGGAGCCTTTGGAATACGTAATGGTGTCAAAGATCTCGGTTATCTGATCAGGATTCTCAACTTTCTGAATAATTGGATGTGATCCCAAGGTACTGTCCAAATTGAACACACCATGCAAAGTGTTCACAATAAACTGATTGCGCTATAAAAGTCAAACAAATAGAATTACCAAATACCATTAGGTTATAGAAGAAAGCAATTGAGATTATTAGATTATTTAATCTACCATTTGCCATTTGGGGAATTTGGAGTCAACTCCAAGGTTTTCAATAAAGCTGGCGAATCCCTCGTTGAGCCACAAGTCATTCCACCAATCCATAGTAACTAAAACGGAGGCATACATATCCGATGAATATTTGAAATAGTTTCCAGAAAAACTATACAAACTACTTACCCAAATTTCCAAACCACATGTGAGCAAATTCATGAGCAATTACGCTGGCAATACGTTGTTTGTTAACCGTAGAGCTGGTTTCCGCCTCATAGAGCAGAGATGTCTCGCGATAGGTGACCAGACCCCAGTGTTCCATGGCACCCGAGACAAAGTCGGGAATGGCTGCCATGTCAAGTTTGGGTAAGGGATATTCAATTTGGAAATAATCAATATAATATTCGATAACAGCCTTTCCAACGTCCACTGCAAAGTCAACCTTGTCGATCTGCTCAGGTGTCGCATAGACTCCCATATCAAATGGAGCACCAATTCCCTTGGTGTCGATTTTAACCGATTTGGCTGCAAAGTCTGACACAATAAAACAGGCTAGATAAGTGCTCATTGGAACACTTTTGGCGAACATCACCTCGGTGTAGGTGCCGTGATCAACACTTATGTCGTCGTTCATGTTGGATAGCGCGTGGTAGTTGCCATTTGATGGATGCCTCAATGTAATCTCAAAGGTGGCCTTCAGAGCTGGCTCATCGAAGCAGGGGAATGCCTGACGGGCATAAGTTGGCTCAAACTTGGATGTGGCTATCCATTTGCGAGTTTCGTCCGCCTTCACATACGATGAACTGTACAATCCCACGATTTTATTGGTCATGCTGCCGGAGAAGTCAAGCATTAGCAGTATGGTGGTGCCAGCAACGAGCTCTTGATTCAGATTGATAATCAAAAACTCTTTAACCGTATCAAAGGAGTAACCTGTAACTACCAAAGGCGTGCCCTGCTGATAGACAACCGGAGTCTTTACCTCCAAGTAAAGCGAGTGCAAAACAATCTGATCGGTTGGCTCGTTCACAGTTATGTTAATAATATTATAGCCCGTGAAAAGACCGGTTTCCATATCTGGATGCAGGGAGAGATCATAGCTGGTTGGCGTCAATGTGGTGGGCAGACGATAGTTGATTTTCTCTGGAGGAACTGTGGTACCAGGACTGGCAGTTGGATCTGGACTGGCAGTTGGGTCTGGACTGGATGTTGTCCCAGCAGTTGTTTCTGGAGTTGGCTCTGCAGGTGTTCCTGCAGATGTCCCTGAAGGTGTCGTCGATGTAAATCCGGCTTCGAGTTCATCGATTTTCTCTTGAGCATCACGTAGATCATCCTTTAAATTTGCCTTTTGTACGGCGAGCACAATTGTGGAGACGGTGAAGGCCGTCAATGCCACGCCGAGGAAAATGCTAACCAATTTAGCAGTTATTATCATATTGAGCTCTTCGAACACGTTAATCCAATGCGATCGGCGTCTAGAACGCAACTAAGTGCTCACAATCGACCCTTGACGATAGGCAACCGACCATGGGTTGTATCTAAATTATACTACTCCATGCGATAGTCAAGTAAACTGATTGCTAATCTAATCGACGAATTTGACGAATGTCGAATGTCGAGGCAATTCCTACAATACAAAAACAAACTTGTAACCCACATGTGTGCATTTAACAATCCAGCTAATTTATGGGCCACTCCACATCGGCTCAGAACTTAACAATTTCAATTTTTTTGCGTTGATTAAGTATGAAAAGCCAAAAATCTGTGCGTTTTTCCTGCGCAACACGAATTTCCAGCACATACTAGAAACTCCCGGCGCCAGCTCTCTAACTTTCCCTAGCGCCGGCGCCCATATGTGTACTAAGACCAATTGATCAAACTTTTACCCAGATCGTTTACCTGATCCCGGATCGGGCAATCTTTAGCTAGGCATGTGTATTACCCCGGCGCCTAGGTACTAAAAAACCCTTTTCCGGTGCAATCCTCGAACTAATTATAGACAGAGAGGGAGTGGGAGAGAGAAGGTGAGAAAGAGATAGCTGGTATTTTCATTGTGTTAAAACCCAAACAAGGAAATTTCCGTGCATATTTTAATATGCTGGAAAAACAATAGAATGACTTATCAGGCTGTCATTCGGAATTTTTGGCACGCTTTAAAGATACGTCACTTGATAAGCAATTCAATTATCAGCTTACCAGATAACATATAATGCTTAGGTATTAACTTTGTATCACAAGCAAATCTAATCCACAAAAAGTTCATTTTTTATTATTGAGAAATACAATTAGTCCTTAAACCGATCACTTTCTATAATGCTTTGACTTTGAGCGGAAATTCCATAGGATCGGCGTAAAACCGGTATTCACATAGGGCTTACCACAAATCGCAATTAATTTTCCAAATGATCTACACAATTTTGTCATTATTTGTCATATGTTTTGTTATATAATTGGCTTTGCCAGTTTAGTTGGCAAAACACACACACACACAGCCACACAAAATCTGGAACTTTAAAGAATATGGGTACTCTACCCGGATAAGGTACGGTAACTGTCTGTCGTGCATTGATACTGGACAGTGGGAAAACCGTAAAACTGAATGGAATCGATCGAGGTTCATTCATGAACATGTCGCCCGCCACAGGGAATCTACCTGCTTAAGCGTGGGAAACTTGATCACAGTCAAAGGATCATCCCATCAGGAGATCGACAGATCGGAAGATCGCTAAATTGTTAAATCAGCAGGTAGAAAGGAATGCGAAACTGGGCTGCTCCGCAATTGCGTTGGGTCGGCTTGGTCTGCTGGGTTTTATTGTGCGCTTGCTGGGAGTTTTTGTCCGTGAAAAAGTCCCAAGTGGAAAAAGACAAATTTCCGGTTTTTTGGCCAGGCTCCTCGAATTTCCCACGGCCCAGAGCTCTTGGGCAGAGTATAAAACCTAACCACATCGTAGGACCATCAATCAGTCGAGCTAACGACAGCAAAGAGAACACACATCACAGAGATCATAATTTAATTATGTTTTACATACTACAAGTAATACTGAGCATTGCCAGTACTGCCACGGCAGCTACTGTGGTGGACCCCGGGAATTATTATCAGTACACACACTTCCAGGCTCCCCTCTCCTGGGACTCAATCATAGCCAGCAGTTTCGAGAAAGCTCTCGACAGTTGCCAGCAGAGCTTCAAGTGGCAGCGTTGGAACTGCCCAAGTGAGGACTTCATCCTTCGACGCACGGCATCATCGGAGGCACAAAGATTGAACCGCGAGGATGTATATGTGGCCACCATTTCCATGGCAGCCATAGTTCACACCCTAACCAGGGA
Organism: Drosophila tripunctata; assembly: GCA_035047385.1. Taxonomy (NCBI): domain Eukaryota; kingdom Metazoa; phylum Arthropoda; class Insecta; order Diptera; family Drosophilidae; genus Drosophila; species Drosophila tripunctata. The sequence goes on along the minus strand of JAWNPS010000130.1, from coordinate 657,705 downwards.
ATGTGCCAACGGTGTCATTGCCGGCTGCGGCTGCAGTGCCACAGGTCCCGTTCCCAGTGACCACCAGCCTGCCAAGGCCATGAAGCTCTATGAGCAGCATTTTGGCAGTGGAACTGGGCCCAGTGCACACAATCTGCGGGTGGTTGGAGCGCTCTTGGAGCAATCAATGGAACATGAATGCCATTGCCAGCAACAGAGTCCAGACGGAAATTGCCTTGAGGAGAAATGCATAAAGGTGTTGAAACCATTCGAGTTGCTGGCACAGGATCTACTGCAGATGTACGATGATGCCATTCAGCTGGATTCGACCGCCAGCAATCTGAAGATCATGTGGGAGAACATTCCCCTCGACTCGCTCGTCTACATGGCGGATTCCCCGAACTACTGCGAGCCTGAGACCAGCGGTCGCTGGGCGGGCACACGAGGACGACAGTGCTCCAAGGTTGGAGGCGGTTCCGTCGAAGAGCGGCTCTCCTGCCAGCAACTGTGCCACGTTTGTGGCTACCGCGTCCGCTCTCAGCACGTGCGACACGAGCGACGTTGCAACTGTAAATTGGTCTGGGGATTCCGCTTGCATTGCGATGTCTGCGTTCAACTGGACCGACAGTACAGCTGCTACTAAGAAACATAAATACAATAGAAAAGAGAGAGCAGAGACTGAGAATTGCACCAACATGAGGCGCTGGTTGAGCCCCGAGGAATAACACAAGCCTAGTTCTAAGTTTTATTTATTTTAAACCTTTTAAATTATTTATTATTCACAAACAACAATAAAGAAGAATCCAAATTTATGACTTCTGCATTAACATTTAATTTATTTCACTCAGTGTGAATACATATTTTCGAGTGAAAAACAAAGTGTGGAAAATAACTTTAAACAATTTAGGTATTAAAAGTTTTAAATTTTTCGAACAAATACATACATATATTCTGAAAACCAAAGCTTTTTCTCAAAAGTACATATGTAACAGGCAGAAGAGGCGTGGTAGACACCAAAAGTATATATGTTCTTGATCAGCATCAACAGCCGAGTCGATTTATTTCATGTCCGTCTGTCCGTTTGACCGTCTATCCGTATGAATGAAGAGAACTTAGAGATGGTAAGAGCTGCAATATCCGTTTTAGTCAGAATCGACCACATATTTAGTCAGTCAATACAAGAATCTTTTTTTTCGATGCCACGCCTAATTCGCCCACAATAATCGAAAAACCAGACATACATACTTCGAAAAAAATACATGTCTTTTCGCGAATATCTCGGTAACTATAACTCCTAGGGCTACCAATTTTGGCATACAGGTTGCTAGATGCAATATAAAGATAATGTCATCAACATTTTTTGGGTGTCACGCCTCCTTCGCCCATAAGTGGCACAAAATCATATGCCTTTAGCTTACGTATTTGTTAACGTATAGTTCTGTAACTTTACATATGTGTGAAGACAAACAATTTTAAACCATACTAAAAGTTCCATAAAGATCGGACTATAATTAAAAAAGTTGGTCATACAACGAAAATCGTTACTTTCAAGCGAGGCATAGCCACGTTTATTGCACTAAGCTCTGCTACAGCGCTTGCGCTCCCAAGCAACAAAAACGAAATATATTGTGCGAGCGAGACAAAAAGACAATTATGAGTGCATGTTAAGCTCTTACAGAAGTTACTTCAATTTGAAATCATATAATTGGAAACGAAGCTCAGAGGGTATTACACGGTCGGCATGCCCGACTAAAATTTTCTTTCTTGTTAAAACTATTGAAATAAAACAATTTCAACTGTTGGTCGGTATCTTATCAGCAACACTTACCCACAACTGCAATTACGAGTTAAAATCGCTAATTAGTCATCAATTTAGTAGAACTTTTAAGTATTGCTATGCGATAATATTGAAGGTGCAAAGAACGAACAAAACAGCGTCAAATAAGTTGAATAGATATGCTTTCTGTTATGAATGGTAATATTTGAAGTCAATCTGGTCTTTACACCCTTTCGATGGTATGATAATTTGATATAAAATGTGTAATAAGCTAAAGTACATATATTTTTTATCGGTATCAATGGGCACGACGAATTGGTGATGTTCGCATGTCTGTCTTTAAAAATCATACAAAAAACACTTAAAAAAAAACCAGAAGCTTATATTACTTCTTGCGAATTGCCAACTAGGCGAGGCAGACCCTATAAAGCATATATATTCTTGAGCAGCATCAACAGCCGAGACGATATAGCAATGTCCGTCTGTCCGTATGAACCGCAGGATCTCAGAGATGGTAAGAGCTACAAGTTCAAAGTTGGATAGTATCGATCACATATTTTTTCAAGTTTGATGCCATTTTTTTGATGACACGCCCCATTCGCCCACAATAAGCGTAAAACCAGAGATGCCTCGGAAGAAATGCATGTTTTTGACGAATATCTCAGTAACCTAGCAATATAAAGACAATGCCATCAACATTTTTTGGATGCCACGCCCCCTTCGCCCAATATAAGTAGAACTTCATTGAAAGTTTATATGCATGCGGATATAGAATTTCTTATAGTTTTGTAACTTAGCGTATACTTGAAGACAAATAATATCAAACGATCCTAAAAGTTGCATCAAAATCGGACTATAATCAAGAAATATAACATACATTAAAGCTGCGCGGTGCAAAGCCACGTGCATTTGAACTTGTATACATATAATTGGAAATAGAATTCAGAGGGTATTACACGGTCCGCAAGCCCGACTGAAATTTTCTTTCTTGCTTTCTGCAACTGTTTGTAACTTTTTGTAATGAAAATGTGGGTACATCTTTTTACGCACTTCGGATTTTATAGTGCGTGAATAAACAGAGGCATTACTTATTATCTGGAGTAGTACGATATACATAGGTGTCTTCCACTTTAGTTACATAGAAATTAAAAATTGCAATTTCAATAAATTGCTTTCAAAAATCTTTTTGTTTTAAAGCATGTCCTATTTGAATGTACTGAATATATCTAATAGAAATGGTTAAGTTTATCTTCATTTCCAGATATGTTTAAAAATATTAAGAAAGCACGGGGTATATTAATGGCGGGTGAGCTTAATTGCATTGATAACTGTTAGCTATGATTAAGCAAACTGTCCTTTTTAACGATCGGCGTTGCCTCCGGATAGCCTGTCCATTTGTTTTACAAGCACTACCTACCTTATGATAGATAACTGCCATAACTTCTATCTTCCACCTTTCGGAAATTCACGTTTATGCAAAGTGAATTGACAAACTGAATAGACTAACTACTCACCCGATTTGTTATTTTGTTTATTTCACATTTGTAACTTATATTGAAAACATATTTTGTTGAGCTAGCTGTCGGAGAAGTCTGGCCTGCCTCCTCCCACTCCTCAGTTGACCCAGGTGGTGGGCTTCCCCTCCACCCGATAGCCGTTGTATGCCGCAGCAGCTGAGGATGCGGCTGCAGCAAGTTCGGATCTTCGGCTCGGTTCGCTGGCCCAATACGAAGGTGCTACTTCGTAGGATTGCATCATTTTGTTGCTGTTCTTAATGGCCGAGATAATCAGAAGGAATATGGCCAACTTGCCAACAAGTATGGACTTGACCAACAGCAACTTCAACTTGGTGACCAAAAAGGGAACAATTGCTGACTGTATGAGGAAGGGGAGTATGAAGAGGGGCAGCACTTTGGTAATCATATCGTATTTCTTGCCACGACCTGTATGAGATTTATTTAGAGAACTTGTTTACAGGAATATGCGATTTGTTGACTCACCTTCCTCGCTAAGGTCAGAGTTTAACCAACGGGCTCCAATGATCTCTCTGAGATTCTCTCCATCCAACTTGACACGCACAATGTCATTGGACATGTCCAGACTGACATTCAGACCTGGTCCCACATGGTAGTGGTGCATATCCTCAGTCTCCTTTTCATCTGCATCCAAGTTCTGTTCAGCTTCCACAAATTCCTTGTTATAATTGTTATTGTTGTTGATGTTGCTGTTGTTGCGATTCTTGCGTTTGCGCTTGCGTCGCTTTTTGCCGGATCCGGTTTCATTGTCATCATAGATGGGCGTGTCGGTTTGTGCCTCGAGAAGAGCCTCGGCATTCGCCTCGTTGCGCAATTCCAGAGCCAGTGCATCATCAATCATCTGCTGTTCCTCCTGATATTGCTGGTCCTGCTCATCCTGATTGGCTGCCTCTGTGGCAGCTGCCTCATTGGTGGCAAGGTGCGTGGCACTTACTCGATTACGGAGTCGCTTTCTGTACTCACTGGTCGTTTTGTTACCCAAGTACGTGCTCTTGTAGTTCTTGTAGATACCCATGAAGATGTGTGAGTTCTTCTTTAGCGCCAGCTTATCCTCCGGTTCGTAGCTACTAGCCAAACCACGTGCTGCCTCCGTTGCGGCAGCGTCTCCTGTGGTTGTAGCCTCATCGTTGGTGTCCTGGCCGTAGGCAAATGTGGCGCACAGCGCCGTCAACAATAGGAATCTCACAAGTTGGCTCATCTTTGACGCATGACAGTTGCTCACTGATCTGTTTGCTTCGCTAGCTAGCCACTAAATGTGGCACGATCAGCAGACGATGTGCATTTTATCAACTCAGTTGCAGCAATTGCGGTCTGCGCCGCAGTTGTCGCTGTCGTTGCAGCCTCTGCTCAGAAGAAAGCCGAGAAAGAGCCACAACTGACGGCATTCAACATTCTGCTGGAATTGGCATTGGAATTGGGCACAGCCAGATCCAGACTGTGCCACAACTGCTCGTGGCATTGCTAGCAGCAACTAGTTACCGCAATGCTCGATCTAAAACACGATTCTAGTGTCTATATTCTGAATCCTCCTCAATTAAGTTGCCAGCAAGTGTTTGCGGCTCGTTGCCATTTGTTGGTCAAAACATTGTTAGCCAAATGCATGCATGCATGAAAAATATCTGGAGTAGGCCTCCAATTTCTCATTGATCTCCTCAATGATTTCTTTTAGCTGTAATTGCCTCTTCGCTTTCCTCTTCCCCTGCCCAAAGTAGCCATAAACAATATATGGAATCGCTAAGTAGTTCGAGATCTGCTGCAGTCTGGACCTGAGCCCGTTCGATTCTTCAGACGTCGATCGACTGAGAAAGTTGTGGACAGAATTGCTTTGCAATTGCTCTAAACTCGATCGCGATCATCGCATCGCAGTCTCCACATTACCTCCTACTGCTAAAAGCGGGAGTTTTTCCACAGACTCTAACTGTATTCGAAATCCAGGCTAGAAAGTAAATTCTGTTTAGCAACTTGCAGTGTGAAAAGTCCGCTTAACATATTTGGACATTTATCCAACGACTTTCACATAACAGAAACTAACTCGGACCCGTTTTAATTAGATTCCTAGTAAGTTTGCATGTTGAGCCAATGCTTGTCACGATATGTGGTTCTATGTGACAAATTTAGCAGTGAACTATTCTAGTGTTGAAACAGGCTAAGTGTAGTCGGTTTAACATCGCTGTAAAATAGTAAATCGTCATATCTATAACTGATTTTTAAGTATTTTTGCTAAACATCATATCTAAAACATTAAAAAAGTACAAAATTGTTACTTTTTGATTTGATGTTTAAATAACCAAAGCTGTTTCAAATGTTAAATAAAGTTTATTTGCTTGCAGCTACTTTAACTTTAATGGTCTCTGAAACCTTGGTGCTCGTTCATATATATTGAGTTTTGGAAACTTTTTTTCCTCCACTGTTTTTGACAATCTAAATAAACCACAAAGGGTTTATAAATTAAATATTTAAAATAATAATTTCATATTTTATTGGCTTAATCCCTACATACTCAGCACACTTCTCTTTATAATAAGTTTCAATTTCATTTGTTTTTCCAGTACTCCCTTTATTTATCCTGCATTTATTTTCCTTCTTTTAGTGATATCTGAATTATTTTCCTCAACTTTTAGCCTTAGCACTCGCCTTTTAAAGATAGCTTTTCCTGCCAATTTTTCATTCCCATAATTACTAAAGAAAACGCTTTGTACATTTTACCGACAATAATGAATTATAAAAGGTAAGAGAACTCTCCACACTTTCAAAGCTTTAACAGTGCATAATGAAAGTGAATTGCTGACTTGGGCAAGGCCTATGCTTACCAGTATTCAAAGCAGTTGTATTTATCAATGGGTAGACGTCAGTTAATTATTTATCGAATAGCTGAGCAAATTGAAATGCGTTAGCCCATTGTCAATTATTCGTTGTAGTCGGCTGATAAATCATCATTATTGGTTAGCTACAAAAAATGAAAGCGAATCGGGTTCGGAGACGGATCAAGTCTGCCCTCAATATATAGGCACGCGTCGTGAAAGAATGCCCATGTCCATGTCCATGTGGCAGAGACCAAGTGCAACAAAGTGGAAATTGTTAAGGCAGACCAAAAGTGTTGAACTGCGTGCCACCCCGCAAATGGGCAGCGAAAATGTAATGACAAACTCGAAACTTTATGCATATTCAAATAAATACAAAACACAAAAAAAAATATGAAGAAGATTGGAAGTGTCGGCAGAACAGCTAACGTTAAAGCCAAAGCAGCTGAAGCATTCCACATACATAGCTGTGGCACGATTTGCTTGTTTTGGGGCACGTTCGTGCCTTGTCCGGCTGTCGAATTTCAAGTAGCCAGCGATTGGAACTGGCGAATAGTTCAGAGAGCCCTGATAAAAGCCAATGACAAAGTGAACAGCATATTCAATTGTCAAACAGTGCTGGTGTTGTGCACAACCGAATCTCAGATAAAACGGGTAAAACCCCAACGAAGGATTATAACGAATCTTAATATTACAAACAACTGAAAATGGCTGCTAATCAAAAATTTATCATTGCTCTTCTTGGCCTTTGTCTGCTGTGTGATTTGGCCTTGTGCCAACAGCAGGCCAACAACAACACGGACTCTGATGCCGAGCTGACTGGTTAGTAGAATGAAGTCACCATGTCCAACAGCTTCTGATTGAGATTGTTATTACAGAGAGCCGCACTTTCGGACATCATTTCATGCGTCGCATTAGCTTTGCTTTGGTGCCAGGTGCCTTTGTGGTGGGTGTTATTACCACATTGTTGGCTGCCTTGACGGTTGTCTCTATGAAGGGTCTGGGTGTCGGTGTCATCCTCCTGGTGCTGGCCATTGGCCAGATGTTGTCCCGTGCTCTGCCCGTGCATGCTGCCACCGCATATGCGGCTGCTCCCGCTCCTGTTCCTGTCGTCTACTCCCATTCGCATACACAACAGCCCGTCTGGTTGGAGAAGGAGTGGTAAATAATCAAGGATATAGGATCGTGAATCTGGGATCTAGGATCTGAGAAACAAGCTGGTAGCAGGCCTAATTATACCTCAGCGAGCATGCAGCCAAATAATAATTTAAGACTAGTTTAAATTATTTATTTATTTATTGATAACAATTAAATTATTGTTTAATGCATCATCGAATCAGTCAATATTTATAGATTTATTTCTACTCTTTCCACGCATATGAAAAGTGAAATTTATTTTGTTGACCATCAGCTGCTAACTCATTTTGTATGCACATCAGAGCCTTTCACGATTTACGGTTCTTTCGATAGCTCTTCCGCCGCAATTCCAGCTTGGAGGGAAACGTGCTCCGACACATGACGAGAGCATGGAAAGAAAGTCGTGTCTACTCCAAAATGGGTCACACTTAGTCAAATACAGAAAAATTACTAGCTTAGTGTATGAATTTCTCTATTGATCGATTGCAGGCAGTATTTACTAAGATCTCATTATGGTCGACAACTAATTAAAATGAACTCTCACTTGATTAACTGACAGTTAAGTGAAGTGACGTCGACTGATCAACTAATAGACCACTTTAAGTCCGGCTTCAATAGTTCCACTTTGCAACAATTTAAGATTTCTGCACTTGAAAAGTTTCTAATCGGCTGGTGTTGGTGTTGTTGTTATTGGTGTTGTTGTTGTTGTTGTTGTTGTTGTTGTTGGTGTTGGTGTAAGTGTTGATGTTTCGCTAATACATACACACAAAACAACTTAGCGATAACAAAGTGCTGGGAAAAGCAAAAGCGATAAGACCAAGTTAATAGCTTGTCACAAATCTAAATTCGCTTATCGCTTAGTTATGACCAAATTATGTGATAATCCGCATGTTTTGAATGGTGTCATTGAATAATTTATTGCAATTCACGCCCAATAAAATGGTTCTCGACCATAACTTAGACAAATGGAGCAAAGACAACGAGAGCGTCGGCTATTTGACCCGCTAAACTAAATCTAAGTGGCCGCCAGTAGATGGCAGAGCCAAGAGCAGACCGAAACCTGTTGACCAAAAGCGGTTAGCGAAAAGCGTTGACGAGAAAACTGCAGGCCAGGATGGCCGATGCTTTGATCTTGATGCTGCATTGCATTCAGTTTGGCGCTGTTGCTGCTCTCGTGCAGTCGTGCAGAAATCGAGATCAAAAGTTGGTCACAAAAAAACTATTGTAGTAATATTCATAAAGAATGCGCATTACAACCATTGCAGTATATGTCCTGCTAGGACTCTGCCTCACAAATGCTCAAGACTCGGTAATTCTAAAATATCTAAATCTTGAAACACTTTTTAGGCTTAATTAAAAAAAAATTAAAAAAAAAAAAAAAACAGATATAATTGTATAGCGGTGTTAAATTTAATTTAATAATGAAATAAGCTGAATAACAAATACTTTCCACTGTGTAAACTAGTTTCTGCTGCATTAACTGATAGTTTCAAACTAAAAGAACACATAATACGATTTCTCATCCAGTCGCTTCGTTTCATACAAATCATTATTATTTTTGATTGCATACTTTGCAGCGCGCATTTAAATACTGTGATGACACAAGCAAAAGCTGCTTGATACGAAAGTTTGGCTCGTCGATACCCATGCGAATTTATGAATGCCTGCGTGAGTTCAGCATGCTGCGATGCACAAAGCTATTTGTGTTGCAGAAATTGGAGGAACGCAAACAGTTGCCACAATCCGGCAACCTGACTAAGGACTTTATGGAGCAGTTCTTTGGGGAGGAAACGCAATTGGGCAGCCTGATAGGGAAGAAGTATAGGGAATTGTCGGAGAAGGATCTCAATCAGAGACTGGTGCAGAACTTTCAGCGTTTCTTTAAGCATCGCGACATCAAACTATTCATTCTGCCTGGCATGCTGGTCAAGATTGTGCCCAGTAAAGAAAACAAACTCAAGTTTACGCTCAAAAAAGGTTGGTATTTCCAAACAAGAACAACTCATCTACCGCTAACTTTCTAAATGTGTATACCTTAAGCTATTAAGCCTCGCATGGGACGCTCTCGACGTCGCGACACTGAAGAGATGCAATTGAATCTTATCAATCTGCCGTCGATGACTGGAGCAGTCGGTGGAACTAGCGGCAGCGTAGAGACATACGAACCCGAAGCCGAGGGTGACTCCAAGCAACAGGGCTTGGGGACTGCTGTGCATGGCGGAGAGAGCGGTGGAAGTGGTGGAATGCTCAACAAGCGGAAGAAGAAACAATCTCTTAAGACATCAATGCTACAGGTGGCAGTGCCTATCCTTATCCTGCCCATCATCCTGCTTGGCAGCCTTCTACCGTTTATACTGCCCACTCTGAAAATGGCCACCATCTTATCGCTGTTCATGAACAATGGTGCATTCCTGGCGGCCATGTTGTATGCGTACGCCTCTACTTCTGCCTCCAGTGCGGCCAACCAACCGCAACACATCAACTACGGCTACACCGATGGCTTCCATTGATCCAAAATCCATTGATTTCCCTAAATTGTATCACTCAGTTGTTTTTCCCAATAAAGACTGTCGCTTGTTCTATGACTGTTTTTATTAACTAACGGGGTATGTGATAGACGTAAGATCAGCTCTCATTTCCAAAGAGTATGAATAATGTTGTCAGTACTACCCGATTGTAACATAAAAAGTGCCGCGAAATCGAAAGCGAGTTTTTTACTTTCTAAATCCCAGAAATAAGATTAGGAAATAATTTATTCTATCAATAAGGATACAAAAATGTAGACAGCTATCAATCTACGAATTTCATTAACGGTAATACCTAAAACAAGTACTTTAAATTTTTTTTAGCTCTAACTTGGCTCACTGTTTAGGATCAAAGCAAAAACCAAAATCTATACTGGATTTCTCGACAGAGACGCATTTCCACATACAATCGAAAAAATGTCGAGATATATTCAAAAATAAAGCTAAATTTGGAATTCTGGTGACACCTAATGCCAAGGTGTCTGCGTCAATGCTAAAAATAAATGTAGAAACATTCAATTAGACTCGATCTCAGGTTTTGTGGTAGACTTTTCTTGGCCAGAGCCCAATAAGTCATTTCTTATTCGTTCTTTTCGGCCAACTCATTAAAAATGTTCGAGCGCGTGCACGACTTGAAATAAGTCGGAGATAACAAGTTTTGAATGGCGCACGTCGATACTTCCCATATGGGGGATTAAGTAACTAAGAATTGTGCTATTGAAACTTGAAACAACTTATAAATGATAATTAATTGAATTGTGCTTGAATAAACATTTTAAAATATAACTAATAAATAAAAAAAAGTGTTGGTTTTGTTTAGGAAAAATTTTATTTTATTTCCAGACCTGCCTAATTCCCGCATATATGATAAACGAAAGACAGTACATATATTTTTTGGAATTATAGCAATTTTTTCTGATGTTTTTTCTACATTGTTGTTTTTTGTTGGTTAAAAATACACTTATAGTTTAATATATCCTATACACCTAATTATTAACAAATACACAATTTACACAATTTTAAGCCTGTCGTCGCTTAAAACAATCCTTATCATATAGTTTTTGATTTAAACTCTAGAACCTCTTGCGTCGATATAGCATATGTAACACATTTATAGTGCCAAATGTCCAAATATTATACGATATTTGTTACGAAAAGTAACAAATGTAAATTTTTACATTTCAACGAGTTATTCTCATATCTTAATTTTGTGGACAAATTTTGCACTTATCTCGAATAAATTTCTTTTTGGAATTGAAGCCATTCATCTCGTTGCCCCCGAAGCGCCCTCAACAACCCATTAACAATTACAGTTTTTAGACGACTCTCTCTCTCTCTCTCTCGTTCGATTTTGATTTCGATATTGATTATGCCACCAGATACCGTTTGGAGTGTACTGCAGTCCCAATAATAACCAGAATAACCGGAAAGAGGATTGTGTATATGGTTAAGTTGTGTGTGTTTGCACTCGAGACGCAATCTTCGTAGTCTAATCCTGTTTACACTCTACTTCACTATTAACAATTGTCGCGAACTTGCGATCCTCCTCTGTAATGTCCTTGTCATCCCAACCCCAAATGACCGTCTCCTCCTTCTCATGATCCAGATGCATGACCAACTCATTGGTGGGTCCATTGTTATTGGCATCCAACTGGGCGGCAATGTGAGATCCGTCTCCGGTGCGCAAAACTCGCTTGTAGACCATGTCCTGTGAGACGCACTTCAGGTCGTAGGCTTGTCCTATAAATAGCAAAGAAACAGTAATATTAAAACCCAAACTTGTAGCTGAAGAATCTCGCAAGTGTGCTTACCAATCTTAGCCATCAGATCAATGAAACCCGTGGTCCAGTTACGGCTGTATGTGCCCAACTCAGCTGCTTTGTAGTCCCAGGGGAAGACATGGTGATAGTTATGCCAGCCCTCGCCAAAGGTGATGGTAGCCACCAGTTTGGAGTTCACCGAGCTAATTGTGGTATCGTATGGCTTCATGCCGTAGAAGTGAGCAGCGCTGTTGACCAGCCAGGTGCCGTGCAGAGAGACGGCATAACGCAGCATGGAGCAGGTGAAGAAGCACACCTTCAAGGAGGTGCCCATAAAATAGTATGGCAACATCATGGGCACAACGAAGCAGCAGATGGGCATCACCACAAAGTAGTATCTGCATATTACAGTATTAAATAATAATCAGATTTTAATTGTTAAATAAAAATTGTAAAAAACTCACTTCTTCTGGAACAACACAACGGGATCCTGTTCAATGTCAGACATATCAATCTGTTTGCCCTTGATGCCAACATCGGGATGCTTCTTGCACATCAGCCAGCCCATGTGGGCAAAGAAGAAGCCACGACGAGAGTTGTGGGGATCGGCGTGTGTGTCAGTGAACTTGTGATGCACTCGATGATCACGTGTCCACTCCCAGATGCTGTTCTGGAAGGCCAGCGATTGGCACAGCATAAGGAAGATGCGCAATGGCAACTTTGCCTTGTATGCCTTATGCGACCAGAGACGATGGACACCAGCCGTGATGCCCAGACCACCCAGGAATGAGAAGAAGTAGGCTGCATAACAAAGAGAATTGATCAATGAAACGATTCATTGACTTGTTTTCGTAACCCCCCACACTTACCGAGTACAACCTCCAAATAAGCCTTCTCGGTGAAGACTAAATACAAGCCATAGAATGCCATCGAGTGCAGGATGATGAACAGCACTACATTGTGCCACACAATCTCCGCACGATAGGGTTCCGTACCCGTGGGTTTCTTGGTAACAGCCGCTGACACCGCAGGCGTCGTCTTCTTGGCTGGCGTTGATGGGGTTTGCTTTACCTGTACAGGTGCGGCGGTTGGTGTCATCTTGTTGTTGTTGGCATCTGAGATGGCTGTCTCGGCCAATATAAAGGTGCTGCCTATTATATTCGGTGCCATCTGCAAAGCAAGCAAAACGAAACAGCACTGTAGCAACTACCAGTTATGTTTACGGAATTAAAATTAACCATATCCATAGTTTGCTTCCTTATTAATTGCCTGTCAGTTAGAGCTCTTGACTGTTCAATTATGTGTTGAGTTGTATTGTGCTTTTGAGATGCAAATCGGACTCATTTCATATGCTCATCATGTAGCTTGGCTTTCTTCATATGTACATGGCAAATGTCTCCCCCACACACAGCTGCACAGCTAATTATGGACCAGGCTTTCAAAGTGTTTCCAAAGCAGCTGCTCAGCTGCTGCTCAACTGCTGCTGCCTCATTACCAGCGACCTTCAGCAAATAGTTGAGCTACTTCAGCTGCTCAAATCCGATACATTTGAAAAAAACAACAACAACAAACCGGAAGCCAATAGGCAAACGAAACCAAAACGAAACGAAGCGAAATGAAGACAAAGAGTAACAAAAAATGCTGAATTTCAGTTATATTCCAAGAAGCAATCGTTAATCGACTTTGATTTCTACGATATGAGTATATAAGATAGTTCAAAAGTATAAATAAATTGAAGCAAATTTTAATTATTCATGAACAAAACTGATATAAGAAAATTGCAGTCGAATTTGTTGTCTAACGTGTCTTTATTTGCATATTAAGTATACGTTCTATGAACACTCAACACTCGCATTATTCATACGCCATGTGACACCGCCCTTAAGTATATGACACCTTTTGTGTTGTGACTGTCGGTCTGTTGGTGACTCCCTTACAAAATATCATCACTCACTGCATCGCTGCACTCTTGCTGACGTCGAACAGATGAAGATACAGCGATTCAGCTGTTATGTCAGGCAAAAGCTGAATAGACACTTGTCCAAAAGGCGTCACTTGAAAATGTGTGTGACTTGCATGCTGTTTGGCATTGGCCGTGTGTGAATTTTGTGTGTGTGTTTATCTCCATTTGGTAATTGCGTTTGCAACTGCAATTTGAGTTTACAACCAACATCAAACAACATCAAACAACAACACAATAACAACAACAGCAACTAACATAACTAGTTCTCTCCAGCGCGTGTTCTTGAGAATTTTATATTTATTTTCGGTTTGGCAAACTGACTGACTGGCTGACTGACTGCCTGACTGCCTGCCACATTGTCTGCCTAACTGCTTTGGGGTTTTTGAGGACTGGCAACAGTGGTTGGCTTCTTTAGAATCGACAACCGGTTGACCTCATAACATATGCATGTTGTTTATTGATATAAACAAAAGTATTCTTATTGGTTGTTGAGAATGTTTTGAGTACTTTGTTTAACGCAGATCGTGTTTTCTGCTCAGCTTTAGCTTTAGCTTTAGCTTCAACTTCGTGGCTTTCGAGTCAACAGCATGACACGGTTCAATGCCAAGTTGAAGCCCCCTAATTGAATAAGAATTACAGGTGTGCATAGACACAAGATCATCAAACAATTAAAAACAATTAAAAATTTGGCCAAACCCTTGACATTGAAACCATGTGATTCCGTTTATTTTCTGCCAAAGGTTAATCCAAGTCACAGAAGCCTGGCAAATTCCCAAATATTTATTTATTGTATTCTAATCTATGCAATTCAATAATATATGCTGATTTATAACGTACGTTGCCTTCAACTTAAGCCCTACTTGTCAAATCTAGTACAAAGTGCGCGAATTCAAAATCCAATTCACAATCGAATTAGTATAATTTAAGTGGACTATTTATCATTTACTATGTATACATACGCATTTGTTATTTGTTAATAGGTAGACTAAGAAGCCACGCGCTTCTTTGCATACATCAAACATGTTTTCTTCTTCGATTTGGAAGCGATGAGGCATAGAGTAGGTGACTATCCTTACCGGAATTATTAGCATAGTTAAATAACCAGCAAAGAATTGACAAATTATGCATAAAACAGCTTTTGTTTAGAATCTATATATATCTGTCTTTATGTGTGCTGTGGGATCAAGGTTCTATTCGAATGGCAACAAGTTTTTAGTTTAAGTTTTGCTGGCATCTTGAAGGTTCCCATCTGCCTTTGAGTGGACTTTTTTTTTTTTTTTTTTTTTTTTTGGCTTTAAAGTTGGGGTTTTTGGGCAGCTTGAGATTGTCTGAGATTTGACTGTGAGCGCTGCTTGGTAACCAAGCACGTCACACAGACGTACTGACAGACGGAATGGCAATAATAATAATAAATCTAATACAGACGCAAACTGATGACTAGCTGATATCTGCTGTGGTCAGTGAATCTACATATGTGTGTCGATGTTTGTGTATAGCTATATATATTCACATTCGCATCCATTGATCAAGTCGCAAAGCGCACGCAGCAAACGACGCATGCGGCATAATAAAATTCGATTCGGACTGGGAGTGGAACGTGACTTTGGATGGACACTGTTCTATGGATACGCGCATAAGTATGAGTACGAGTACGAGTTCGAGTACCCAGTTCACATTATGCGTGGCATCAATATTCATTGTATTCGCACTCACTAAAATACTGGCTCATCGCATTCATAATTGCG
Source organism: Drosophila tripunctata (assembly GCA_035047385.1). Taxonomy (NCBI): domain Eukaryota; kingdom Metazoa; phylum Arthropoda; class Insecta; order Diptera; family Drosophilidae; genus Drosophila; species Drosophila tripunctata. The sequence goes on along the minus strand of JAWNPS010000130.1, from coordinate 642,483 downwards.
GCGTGCGCAAAAGAAATTCAAATACAGACAGCAATTGATAGTCGATTAGAACAATGGAGAACATACGCACATGTATGTATGTTCTGTATATATAGTATTACTATATATCTATATGGCTACCCTTTGCTAGGCGCTTATCTGCATATTTTATAGTTTTATGCGATTACTCGCACATATCGATTTAGTCAGTTGTGCTGGCTTTTTAAGGCTAGCATAATTTTTGTTATTTCTTTATTATTATCTATACGTGATCTGACAATGCGCTCGACCACAATAGCTAGATAGGTAGATCAGAGGTATTCTGCGTGTTGTCTAAATCACCGCTCCATAGTGTTCTCTATTTCTGATTTCCTCTTTGTAGATGATTCACAACTATTTATTTCGTGGCTTTTATTGACGCTTGCAGTTGGCTCGATTGATCAATTCGATTCCATTCGATTCGATTCGATTCGATTGTATATATTTAAATATTTTTTATTGCTAACAATGGCTTTAGTTTTACGACAGATTCTAGACAATATTGCTGATATTTTACTTCCGCAAATAAAATGTGTGATTTGCGATCAACGACCACAATCCACAAGCGTTATTGAAAATATTTTGGAATATTAATGAGTATAGTGTTTCAGTATTTCATCAGTTTGTGAGACGATCCTAAATACTAGCTTGTTATTTTTTCATAAGTAGTCTAAAAAATATTAAAAAAAAAAGTTTCTGTTTAGAAACAGTTCTCACCTTAATTGCTGGCTTAACTCGAGTTTAGGATTTAACAAATTTCACTTGCTTTTTGTTTGATTTTTTAAAGAGTTCTTTCGTTTGGCTGACAAAAAATTGGTCAGTTCTTAATGTTTATTTTCACTTAACACCACACGCACAAGTTCGTACTGCATCCCTGGCAGGATGTTCGATTTTCCTTATTGGTTTTCCTTGGATTCTCTACACACACGGCACATCCACGAATCGCGAAGAATGTACGGCGTATGGAAGTACGGATCGAGTAGCAGAGCTTTTTAAGCAACGAGTTCAATATATATATATATATATTTGCACAGACCCGAACTTGAACGAACTCGAAGCTGAGAGCTCGGCTTTTTTGCTCTTGACTTGGAGCTGTACAGTGCCTCAAATAGTTAACAACGCCGAAATTTAAAGACGATTTTCTGTTTGCCGAACTGCTTTAACAGTCGGCTTCTCGCTCGGTTCGTTGCCGATTCTGAAGCTCTGACGATCTCAGCTTGGGGTCGAATTCAAATTATGTTCGCGGAGGCAGAGGTAAAGACTGCGACGCCGACTGAGGCTGCGACTGCGACTGCAACTATGATTCGTGAATGTTTATGTTTTGTTTAAATTGTGTATAACGGCGCGTGTCTGCTCTGATTTTGGTATTCGTATTGGTATTAGTATTGGTGTTGGTATTGGTCAGTAAATGAAATGAAAATTGGGCCGGAAAAAAGGTAGAGTGAAAACATAGATGTCACATCTCACGTAGGCCTCATGTAACCAACTTGTCCAACAACATTTAAATGCGCTTCTTATCGGACTATGACTTTGGCTCTCTTACGCCACAGGGTCAGCCGGGGCCGCAGGTCATGCAACTGACTGGGCAGCTATCGGTCAAGTTTGTCTGCTGCGGATGTGATGGAAAACGAGTTATTGACAGTATAAAGTATTAAGTTCATCAATTGGTCAGTCGGTACTTTTTTGCTTTAACAGTTTGCTGTCGATTGTGCGAGTATTTTCCCAATCTGGTTTCAGTTCTAAGCCAAACTCACTTTCATGACCAAACTTAATTGCTGTTTAATCCGAGTCAATATTTGTGGCAATACAAAAGCGACAGAAGAGGTTAAATATTATACATATGAGAGCAGTTCGTTTTAGCCGTTTTAGCCATTAACTGGTGTATCGGTTAAGACTGTACCTTTGCCCAATAATTATGAATTTGTACATAAAGTATTTCTTGCGGCTGTTTACAGTTTTTGGTCATATGTTTATTGCTTTTCGCACGGAGCGCAAAGTTGAAATGAGTTGTGTCTAATTTGGTTTACTGACGGCCACTAAAATTGTTTACTATCCAGACAGCTTGCCCCCTTAGCCCCTTACCCCCTTGCCCCTCACCCGATTCACCTCAGCAGGGAAGTAGAGTGGAAGTCAATGTGTCAAAAAACTCCATTGCGAGGGCTTGACAATGTTTTTCTTTTTTTTTTCAACTATTTTGCAACCTGTGAACAACACTTGAAGGTCAGAATGTTGCAGACAGCACTGCAGTGCACTGTGGTGCAAATATATACCGTTAAATGGCTAAAAGCATGTCCATAAAAACATACATGAATGCTAATGCTCTTATGCACCAACAACCGGTTCCAATTGAAACTGAACAGCGATTATAATAAGCATTTATGAGACATTTACAAGTTCACGCATGTGCGAATTTAATAGTGTAATCAACATTATAATAGCAGCATTATATCAGCACGTGCTCACGTGAATACTTATAGCTAATACTACACATACTAACATATATACATATATAAAGAAATATTGTTTATTCAACCTGTTTTGGTTTCTGCATTTACTGAATGAAAACATGACACGCTACATTTTTAATGATAATACATAATGAAAAGGCATACAAAATAATTAAATTTTTGATACAGAGAACTTAGTGTTTATAAACAGCAGTGTACCACTGTGACGGAGCCAAATTGAAATTACTCGCAGATCTTTTAGTGTTCCTGATTATAAGACTAAGAATACATTTCGTTTATGACATTGTGCAAGAGCCAGGTAATCATGTTTAATGATTTGCGGATAATGAACTGGCTTCAAAAGTACTAAATTTAATACTATAATTAGCAATTGATATGAAGAATATATGAGTGCTACTTTTGCTACACTGTGCAAGAGCCGACTTCCTAGGCTATTGACATACAAAAGTTTAAAATTTATTTAAATCACAAATCAGTTAAGATATATTTTTGTATAATTTTCTCTAATTTATGTTTTTTATATAAATATGTGAAGCTATAATATTACTATCGCTTAAAGATATTTTATTACAGTTCAATTAATTCGTAATAAAACTTTAGCAAGAGCAAACATTTTTGTATAGATGCTGAAAATATTTTGATTATTTTCATCTTAATCAAGTATACTGTATTGACTTTAAAACCATCTAAAAATACCGAACTCCTGACAAAGTTTCAGATTAGTCTTAAACCAAAACATCGATTTTTTTCAGTGTACATTTTCAGTTCTGACATTTACGGTACTGAAGTTTTGGTGCCAACTTGTTTATCCCACAGTTCGGAATCTTTATGTTACCATGCAGAATCGATTCATTATAATTCAATGCTTTGAACTAAAATTTCCTATTGAGAAATCTAAATAGTTAAAAACAAAAACTTAAGTAAAAACATTATGTAATACGTTCGACTTAAGTTTAGTGTCAATGTGTTCTAATTTCAACATATCCATGTTTAGATTCTGATGCTTAAACCTTTTGAAAAGTATATGTGTATGGTGTATAAAAGGTGTATTAATACCTTTTGGTGCCCCTATCATACAGTGTGAAAATGTTATTGTTATTATTTTGGGATTTAGTCTTGATATATGAAACATAGCTCTGAAATAAAATGTTGTGTTAGCTCTAGATTTTACATTACTCTCAACATTTTAATATTTAGATATATTTTTTAGCAAATCGTTATCATTTTTATAGCAAAAGACACGAAAGGGACAAATTATCCAGAAAGAAGCACTATAATTGTTGAAGTATAGTCACTGGCTACTATTAGAAAACTGGCTAAATTGCGAATTTTAAAATTGTTGGATCTTATGTCTAAAATACCGATCAATTACCTCTATGATTCTTGACCAGAATATTAAAGTAGCAAATCCGGAAATCTCTTCGCTCTGCAGAGTCCTTGTGTTTATATGTGTCATTTCCAAACACATATTCTAGTTATTTGTACTTATTAAGTAGACTGAAGCTTATTAAAAATATCGACATTTTGAAAAATTAATAAAAACTTAGATATAATGTGACTATGAGTGATAAATTGCTTGTTTTAACGTATAAAAAGTTATTTTTATAAGCTAGAAATATTTCACAGGTGCATTTTATAAAAAGTTATCTATGTATATAAGATGCATAAAACCCAAATTAAGAGTTGGCATAGCATATTACCCCACTGTGCGGAGTATTAATTATTATGTGTTCGAGTGTATGCAGTGTCAAGTGTGTAACCCCTCACATCTCAACTCGCATATGTATCTTATAGCCTTCCTGAGCAATTGAAAGGCAGAGGTAACTGGCAGTTAGCAGCTAATGGCAACAATGCTGCTGCCAAAACATACAATGACTTGCAACACATTAAAACAAAAAAAAATCCATCCAAAATAAAAAAAATTAAAAACAAAATAAGGTAAGCAGAAAGAGAATCTTTGAGATGCAGAAAGAATCGTGTTGAACAAGCAATTCAGCCATGGCAATTTCAAGAACATTGCAAGTTCTTGAACAAAGTCAATTACCCAGAGAATTATTAAGACGATTCGTTGTACAGTCGCAATGGGCTGTTATTAGTAAAGTCATAAGTTGGTTATTTAATTACCCAAAAAGCCAACCTTTTGAATGACATCAATTTCTCTCTGTGGCTTGTGAATGTATTCATTTACTTGTAAATTGTTCAGTTTAGGTACGCTAGTTACGAGTACTAAGGTTATGTGATGCTTGAACTATTTCCAAGCAAAGTTAATTGAAATGCGACTCGTGAAACCTTAACCAAAAACAACAACAACTTGCGACGCACTCGTTAATCAATGAGACAAGTGAAAAAAAAAAGTAAGACTGCGTTTTCAAGTCTAAAGTGCGTGAAAACCTAATTAAGGCTTACAAATCGCTAAAAAGCGCTTCGACTCCAGCCGTGAAACAACTGCAACGATTCCTATCCGATCCGATCAGAGATCGCTATAACCAAAGCATTATGTAAATGCATACTTGTGAGCTGCTAGCTGCGAAATGTGAGACGCATCCACAGGAAGAACACAATGCCACACGTCTGTACGTCCGTCTGTCCATCTGTCCGTATGTCTGTCTGTAAACACGCCTCAACAAAAGTGTCATGAAAATGGCAAGTGGAAAACAAACAAACAACAAATAGGCACTTGCAACACATGTAGTAAGACTGGAGACATGGCTAAAATGAGTTTTTTTTACAGTATCAATGAACTCAATGATTGAACTCTTCCAAAACTCTATGTGAGACTGTGTAGCAACATTATGTGCCATTTATCAGGCAAGCAATCAGCTGTAAGCTCGCTTTTAACGATCCCAAAACTGTCCGACATCAACAAATAAATTCCATTAGATTGTAGACAAAGACACAGCAAGAAGTACTTAGCCGGGGAATACCCTTAGCACCTGCTTAAGTTCACCAAAAGTTTCTCGTTTGTGCCCAAGTAGAACAAGTTTCAAAAATAAATAAATAAATTATTTTAATTCCACAATTTGTGTTCACAAATTATTAAAGTATTTATTGCGGAATATTTATGCTCATGTATGACGACAATTCATTGAGTTCTCTATCCATAAAAAGTGTTCAAAGTCTTGAATGCAAAAATCGTGAACAGAAATAAATGGAGTAGCTATCTGAGCAAAAAATTAACAAATTGATCACGTGCCAATAAACCCGACACATCAAAAAACTCTAAGTCTGAGTTTTTTTGCTTTCCATTTTGGGTTTTTTTTTTTTTGGTTTCGTTTTTGTTTTCTTTGTGTTTCCGCGTTTCTTGCGCCTGCACTCCTCCTGTTTGGCCCGATTACTGGGTGCTTGTGCCAGAACTTGTTACCAGTTGCCAGTTGCTACATTACTATTTTCATTAACCACTTGATCATGATCGGCATCGATAAGCCCAACATACTATACAGGCAGACAGGCAGAGAATGCTACTTAGAATTCTAGCGAACATCGAAGACGAACCGTAAACCTGATTAGTGTTTTAAATATGTTTTCTGAAGCCTGAACCTTTTGATTTTTATTTCGGGGTATCTATTATTAAATTCTTTTATAGCTTGTTAGTTAAAATATGTATGGAACACGAGCACACCCATACATACAAATACAGATACAGATATGTGTTGGGCGGTAACTTAAAGTTTTATTGAATAAGAATGATTAATATGCGACAGTCCGGTTAGTCGGAGGTAATTAACATCTGCAGTTCAACAGATCAGCTGTCGTTATAGAGTGGATTAGTGTGGAATATAAATACACGCTTATATGAGTATGCTGTAAATAGGAACATCCTTTAGACAGCCCATCTTAGAATATTTTTCAGATATTTCTTGGATTAATAGCTCAGAACTACGTAATTCTTAAGATTAAAACGAGTTTTGTATCTTGAACTCTTCGCTTGGCTTTGACCTCCTAATGTCTTGAATTATGATTAAGAATACATTTACATTCTGTATATTCTGACATTAAAACCTTAAGCCCAGTTCATGCCATTGATGAAAGCATTTACATGCCAAGAACCAGAAATACAACTTCTTTGGAGGTATGTAATTAAAAATCTGAAGAAGACATTACTTCCGCTCTGAAGTCTTCCGCATTTAGCTATAGCGAGCGGCACAAATGTAACTGTTAAGATATGAATAAGAGATACATAAGGACAAAGTTCGAAACGGCATTAGACAATAATTAAAATATGTAAATCGATACAAAAGTTATCAATAGGGGCCAAAGTCGCGCAAAATCGAAGCTCACCTCGACGCGTCCATCCATACCAATACTACTACTGTCTACTGTCTCAGCATCGAAAGAGCCGAAAGAGTATAGAGAGACGATATCATCAATTCGGTTGTATGCCGACTGATTAAATATCAGGAAATATAAAATGCAAAGCAGCCACAGCAAAATTGTAACAGGGCACAACAAAAAAAAGATACAAAAATAAATGAAAACAAGAAATTAAGAAACTAGTTCCCAAGCAGCGATGATAGGCGAGCGAATTTGACCGTTGCACGAGCGAAGAGTAAACAACTAAAGTAAAAAAATAAGAAAGAGATAGACAACAAATAAGAAATAGAAAATAATATCTAGTGGATAAGAGCTGATAATTAATGCGTATTATTGGCAGCCGCTGCGTCTTCGCCATTCGCATTCCCATTTGCGTTGACATTGACTTTGACCGAGAAAACGAAAATTGAAATCAAAGCCAATGCGGCGTATACTTGTTACGCAGACGCATGTTCGACTGTGTGTGTGTGTGTGTGTGTGTGTGTGTGTGTGTGTGTGTGTGTATGTGTATGTGTGTGTGTTTCAGAGCAACAGCTGACATTGCACACTGCACACTCATACTCGTACTTATGAGTACCCGTACTCATGAATGCATTCTGTCCGCATTGACTGATTCACGTTTTATGTGAATTACGAGTATAAGCAATGAATGCATTTAGTAAACACCATTTAAATGCTGCACATTTCATGGGCCAATGGACTCGAAATATCATGGACAGAGTCAGCATATGATATGGCCATGAATAGATTCCAAAATTCATTCATGGAGACGCACCACTAGCCAACAACCACCCACAAATTGTTGTTGCTCGGCTGTATGCTTGGCAGTCGCAGTCATTGGGTCAAGTTTAATCATTAGCCAAAACACAGTATGCTAGAAACATTGCTCAAGACTAGATCAAAAAACGACATTGACCGTTTTGAATTCGTCGGCCAATGAGGAGAGCAAGAGCAGCATAGCATTATACAAATAGCAATGCTTTAATGCCATCGACTAAAGTCAATGGGTTGGTTATTTGCAATTTTTTGGCATAGGGTCGAACTTCTGCCGAAACTAATGCGTATGCTAATACCGATCGTACCGTTGCGGCGTCGGTGCGACATCGTTTATTGTTATTGTTATTGCTTTTCTTCATTTCCTGGTTTGTTAGTTTCGTTGAAGCCATCATCAATAATATGCTCAACTAACTAGCATTGGCCTCCATAGCTCACTATTGGCGTCATGCATCAATAATGCTATTATTGGACCACAAAATTCTGATTACACTAACAAATTAGTTTTTCAATTTTTTTCTAAATTATTTGCTCGTGAAACTAAATTAAAGCACACAATTTTAATTTAATACATATGGCGTGGTATTCGCATTGCGTAATACTCAAATAAATTTCGAAATTATTTGCATTCAATTACTATTTGTTTTGTATAACAAATGATATGTTAAGCATGGCCATGCGCGATAAGGATTTGAAAATGAGCACTTTGCACTACGCTTGATTTCAAATTTAGCAATAGCTCCTCTTAACGGCCCAACAATGCCGCCACTCTCGCTTGATATCGATAGCTTCCTAACAATCGAAAGTGAGTCAGCGATGCCTGCCAAATGCTGCCAGCTACGACAAGTAACAAATCTCTTTTACGCCGCACGGTCACACTTTCATCTTATCTCGGGAGTGTTGTCAAATTTAATCAGCTTTGTGTTGTAAACCACTCATTTGTACATATTAATCATATTCTCCGTTGTATACTTTCGCTGCTGGCAAATGCTAAATATGATTGCACTTACATTTGGTGTACAACAAGCAGCAAGAAAGCAATGACCGTGCGCGGCATAGAAGCCATTAACTTGTACATGCCGTCGACGCAGGCGGACGCAACAGCAGCCATCAAAACAGACGTACGAGAGGAAACGGGACGCAGCATTGAATCTGCTGCTGCAGTTGCTGCTGGCCCACACGGCGACACAATGACGTCTGTGGAACGCTATACACAAGAGTGGACACAGCTGCTGGCCAATTTAGATGCGAACCCAGAATCTCTGCATTTGGCCGCCTTCAATGGCGAACTAAAAATGTCCAAATTTCGCAGCATCCACTGGGCGCTGCTGCTGCGGGTGCTAAACGCAGATCATCGCAGCTGGAATGTGCAGCGGGAACAGCAGCGCAGCAGGTAAGGGAAAGCACATACACATAAATATGTACATATAAATTTCATCATCACATTTACAGATACGAAAAGTTTCGACTGGACTATGTGCGCAATCCTCACGAGCTGGCGGCCAGCGATGATGATGATCCACTGTCGCAGTCCACGCAAAGTGTATGGAACCAATACTTCAGCGATCAGGAACTATTTGCGGTCATACGACAAGATGTGGTGCGCACCTTTCCAGGCGTCGAATTCTTTCGGAAGTCCTTGATACAGAATGCCATGGTCAACATACTGTTCTACTATGCCCGTGAGCATCCATACATGTGCTACCGCCAGGGCATGCACGAGATCCTGGCACCCATTATCTTTGTCCTCTATGGCGATCACCAGGCGTTCCTTCACTTTACTGAAATTGCCCAGACCAACATAGATGCCACACTATCCAATGTGCTGGACCCTGCATATCTGGAAGCGGATACCTAGTAAGCAAACAACTATTTGTCTTCCCCTCTACATGTCATGTTTATGCCTCCCTTTTCTCTTCTTACTTTAGCTCTATTTTTTCCCGCCTTATGGCCTCTGTGGAGTCCTACTATCGCGTCTCCAGTCTGAGAACCAACTCATCTGGATACATAGAAGCCCGCGCAGCGAGTGACGTACGTTGTTTACTTTCAAAAGATTACAAATATTGTAATTTACTTTTGTTTTTATAGTCCTCAGACCCGGACACAGAGCCGCAATCGGAGGAGGTTGAGGTTATCAGTCAACTGAATTTCATACGTGATCGAATTCTTGCCAAGCAGGATCAACATTTGCATCATTATCTGCTCAAAATGGAGATACCGTTGCATATATTTGGCATGTAAGTTGAACTAAGTGTAATTAAAACATTTATGTATAGTTGAGTTAAATCGTCTCGCTCTATATAGGTGCGATTGAAATATTTAACGAAGGAACGAAATACATCCCTGATTGCAACAGTGTTGCCAGACCAGTTGGCAAGTTTAGCCTTTTATAACTCTATTTTAAATTCAATGTCGTTAAGCAGTTGTATTAAACTTTTTTGAACGCAGTATTTACCGGAATGCAGGCAATTTAATGCATATTAACACACTGAATTAAATTTGCCACATAGTGTAATTAATTGCTTTAATTCATTATTAAAGCTATAATTTTTTGTTATTTAATATTAAAAAATTTATGTTCAGATATATGAATAGGGGTTAAAAAAGCTGTCAATAATACTGCGTTTTAATAGATCTTCTATTTTGAGTTGGATAATTGTGTCAACCTTTATAATAATATACTTAAAAGCTTAAATTGAACTTTTTCTGGATCTTTTTGAAAGCTTTGTAGCCTAGTAGCTATGAAAAACTCTTGAGGAAGAACCGAGTTCAAATCCCAGTAGAACCCCAAGTTGAAAAATTTAAATTATGAAATGTCTATAATAAGCTGCATACCCACATATAATTAAAAACGTAAAAAAAAAGTTTTGCATCCGTTTTCTTTCTTTTTCAGAATGTTAATTTAACTTTTGAAGTTCTAAAAAGTTGTTAATACTAAGAGTGGGACATCTAGTTCAATAGTTCGTGCGCTCATCTGTCTTATTTAGCAGTTTTCCATAATATCTTAGTTCAATTGCTCAGCTGTTTTGTTTAGCTCCAATATCGTGCGTCCTTTGAAGTCGTTTGGTTATAAAACTCATAATTCTTCTTTCTTTGCAATATTGTACAACATAATTGTTTAAAAATAAAAAATAATATTAATAATTGAAATGAAGTGTACAATCAATTAAAGATAATAATATACTTATTAAAATAAAAATAACAAAAATCAAGATAAAACTCTGCTTTAGCCTAGACAAATCGAACATACTAGAATAATGTCACTGCACGAACAAACTAGAATGGTACTAAATAAGACTATTACCGATATATATATATCGTTTAGCAAAAAATGATTTACTGACCTACTCCAGTCAATTTAACTACTTAACAACTGTTAACTTTTATTTACAGTCGCTGGCTTCGACTGCTCTTTGGTCGTGAATTCACGCTGCTGGATCTGCTACTGCTGTGGGATGCTATCTTTGCGGACAGCGATCGCTTTGATCTGCCCAACTACATCTTGGTGGCCATGCTGATACACATACGAGATAAACGTGAGTATTGATTAACTAACTAACCTTCTAATACACTAATTGTGCCCTCCAATTGTAGTGCTCTTGAGTGACTACACCACTTCATTGACGTACCTCATGCGTTATCCAAGCCATGTGGATGTCAACTTGGTGCTACGACACGCTCTACATATGCTCAACCCCAAGCAGTTCGAATACCCGCCGAATGCCTTCAGTTGTGTTTCATTCCCGAAGCAACCAGCACCAACGAGTGCAACAGAGTCACAGCAGAACAGAGTGCGCACCACGTCAGAAACCTCAACATCAGTTGGCAGTGGGATACAAATCGATCGTCAGATTAGCTTCATGCAGTCACAGAATGCAGCTAATTCCGCTGCGTTGGCTAAGCTCTCTGAAGTGCATCAAGTAGCCATGGATGGTTACCTGAAAGACGTAAGACTTATGATAAACAATTAGCTGTTCCAATCAAAACTTTTCAATCTTATCGTAGAGTCCGGAAATGTTGCGCTTGGAGCTGAAAAACGTGCACACTGTCATTAAGATTGCCCACAGCAAGTTGGGCAACTACTTGAACATTGTGCGACAACAGCTTGGCAAGCAATCCAAAGCCAACGAGGAACTGAATCGCGCCCTGGATGGCATGGAAGAGCTGTGCAGTTTTCTGGATGTCAAATTCGTATTCCCTTTGCACACCCACACCGCACCCATTGACCAGGCGCATGAGGCCAACGAGCGCAAGCAATCGAATAGTGTGATGAACTCAACTCCAGTCTCAACTGTAACAGGGCCAAGTCAGATTCCAGAGCCTCTTCTGACTGCTGCTTCCAGTGGCTACGAAATGCCTGAGAATGCATTCATGCACAACTCAACACGTCGACTGCTCGGCAATCGCCGGGAAATTGAATTGTCCACCATCATCAGCGACGAAAGGCCGGAAACAATGGTGCTTCTAAATGGTTTACCAGCGGCTGAGCCGCAACAGCGACCGCAATGAATGCAACGTGCATCAATGGTGACTAAAATCCACGTATTCGTATACGTATCCGTATCCGTATCGACTGAATAAGTTAAAGAGTGAAACTGTATACATAATTCGAACCCAATGGTTTATTTTGATATAAACGGTGCAGAGTCATTACAGGAATTAAATGAATCTATTTTAAATGTGCCGAAATGATTCAATTAATAAAATATATAAATAATGGTCTACTACTACTAAATGAAAAAGTCAATGTACTGAGTAATGATAAAACAAAGTGTTATTAGTTTCCGGTCATTCACATGCTTGGGATTGGAATATTGTATGCCTTAAATCCAATGGTTAATTTTAAAGTTATAAGGCTGATTTAAACTATCTATATTTCTAGGCATGCCTAATTATTATACGCCAACACCATGCCTAGTAATAAGTATAATTATTGGTTCAATGGCAAAGCGAAAAAGTGTCATAAAATCTTATGGAAATTTGGAATGAATTGGTATGAAACTTGCATTGCCACATCAAGTATTATAATACAATTTTTAATCAGTTCGTTTTGCTGGAGCTTTCCTTCCGTCCATAACATGTTCTCGAATGGTTGTAATGCATAAAAATTAACAAGATAATATATTATATTAATAATTCAGAAACAATTCGATTGATGTTAATTAAGCATCCACCAATATATAAATATGTATATATATATATATATGTATATATAGTAGATTGTAGGTATTTAACATTAAATTTAACGTAAGCCTAAGTTCTAATATACATTCGTAACATATTTGTCTCCTAATCCATCCATCTTTTGCAGTGCATGCATCGGCAATGATATATATTTTATTCAGTGCGCTGATGTGGTCCTTTCTCTCATGGCTGTGATGGTCTGATAGTTGTAAATGGACGCTGTGCCTTCAGCGCACGCAGCTGAGCCTGCGCCAAAGCCTGGGCTTGTGTTTGGGTGTGATTCTAGTGATGATTCTGAGCCTGTGGCTGCAGCATCACAGTCCTGTTATTGGGAGTGTTGTTAGCACCACCAGAGTGTCGCATGGGCTGCTTCTGATAAGTGTGTGGGTTAACCATCTGCTGCGGCGTGGATTTCTGTTGCTGTGGCTGCTGCTGTTGTTGAGGTGTTGTTTGTGTTGTTTGCTGCTCTACAACTGGGGTCTTTTGAAATCGAATCACCTTGGTGCTGGTGCCATTGGTAACTCGAATTTTATGAAATACTGCTGGACTGGGCGTTGTGAGTGTTCCTTTGTTGATCTCCGAACTGTTACTCGGTGGCGTGGCAATCACATTTGGATTCGGAGAGGCAGCCACTTTCAATGACTGCTTTGGCGTTGGGTTTGCATTCGTTCCGCTGTTAATGCTGTTGCGTGCCACAGTATTTTGAAGCGGAGTTGTCAACTTGTTAATGGGCACAACGCGCAGTTGGGTATCGACGGAATCTTGCTTGGCTGCCACCTGCACAGTAGATGGAAGAATGCAACGTATGTTTGCCGGCACTTCATTGCCCAGACCATTGATAATGGTGGGTCCTGGTGCTGTTACTGATTTCAATGAACTGGGATTTGGATTTGCTTTCGGCTTCGTTGTAGGGCGTTGCGAGGCTGTCACCGTGATCTCGGATAAGTGGCTCACATCGTTGCCGTTGTTATTCGAGTTGAGTAGCTGCTGCAATGGCGTCGGAGGGGATACGTCTTCGTTCTCTTCGAAGATCACCGAAGATGTATCAGAGTCTTGAGAATCGGGCACCACATCAATGACTTCCTCAAAGGTCATACGTTTCTTGTCTTGACTTTGATTTGGTAACGAGTCTTCTGTGTCAGGTGGAGTCTGCAAGGGGGGTGTAGCTGGAGCTGGAGCTAAAGCTGGAGTTGGAGTTGGAGCAGGTCCAGCTGCAGTTGCAGTTGCAGTTGGTTTTGGTGTTGAAGCTAATACAGAAGCTGAATCCAAAGCATTTCGCTGCAAGTTGCGTAGCTCCAGATCGCTCACAATCTGCATTATTTTAGCCTTTCCCTCGGCAGCAAGGTCAGCTGGCAGACTCTTCATTGTTTGTGTTACGCTATCGAAGAACAAATCAATGGTACCTCGCGACTCTGCAGGAGAATCGATAATGCCGCCCCGCCTCACCGGAGTAGGGGCATCCGCTTGCAAGTCAGTTTCACGCTCAAGTGTTCGCAGACGTTTAACTATGTCAAAGGCCGAACAGATCATATCCCTGGCCATGTCCATTTGGCTGCGTTCCTCATGCCGCTTGCCACCTATCGAGTCACGCAGTGCGCGTAAAAGGCGACGCAGTTCCTGGGCTCGACGGGAACGCTTTGATGTTGTTTGCTCCTCTGTGCTGCACTCTGATCTATAAAAAATGCTTAAGATTATAGAGTCAGCAGTTTGAAATGAGTTGCTGTCACTTACTTGACGCTCAACGCCTCATCGCTGTCCTGATCCACTTCCATAGTGGTGACAGTTGTCTCTGGCTGTTGCATGGCCGTTTCTTCCTCCGTTGGTGCTGCAGCAGCTTCTGTGGCTTCGTTGATCTCATTGATTCTAGCCCTCTCTACATTTTCACTGTGCTTACGTGAACCATCATGCTGCCGCAGATAAAACACTTTGATGGGCAGACGAGTATCACAAATTTTACAATGACAATAGTTCTCTTCGCTGACATCCGCCTCCAACCAGGGGTACTTGGACTGCAGCTCAGTTATGGCTGCCTTGAGTCTTGCTTCACCCGTTGCCAAGGCTGCCGCTGTTGCTGCAGCCGTTGCCGCTGCCATTGCTGTGCCCCCCAAAGCGGCCTCCTTGGCAGCCCGCTTGCGTTCGAACCGCAAACGAACGTGACGCGAACTGCGCTGATGCCGCGAAGCAAACTTGCAGCTGGGCAAGAAGACAGAGGCATCGCAGAGCTTGCACCAGCCATAATTACGACGCTGCTCGCTCCGCTTATACGAGATCCATGGAAATCGCGCTCTCCAAGCCATCACTCTGCCGTGCATTGTGGCCGGAGCTTGTTGCTTCACCGCTGCTTTGGCAATCGCTTTAAGTGCGCGATTCGATTGAACCGACTCCTCGGCACTATCATCAGCAGAGTCCGCATCATTCGCTACAGGCTCTGTGCTCACCTGCTCTGGCTCTGCAATGGCATCCTTCTCCTTAAGGCGCTTGGGTCTCGAAGTGGTAGCTGATTTTTCTGTTCGTCTGCAATCAAATACAATTAAGAACATTGCATTCAGCACATCACAAACATCACAAACTAAACGTTACCCAGAAGAACTCTTCTGCGATGTGGAGAGCCGGTTGTCCTCATCCACATAGTCCTCATCACTGCCCTCACTCTCACTCTGCGCATCAGACTGTTCCGCTTCGCTTTGTGCCGCCTGTTCTTCGGTTTCTGGCGCTGCACCAGCAGCTTTAGAAGCTGCCAACTTTGCCTGGTGATTCTCAGAATTCTCATGATTCATGCGCTTGATTTCGGAGTGGCCGTACATAAATCTACGGCTGCATATATGGCAATAGGCCAATGTGGCATCATCGGGATCGGCAACGAGCCAAGGATGCTTGTCCGCATACTGAGCCCAAATGCCATGATCTATCCTTTTCCTGCAATTACAATATCAAGTTAATAAAATAAGGTACAAATTGAGCATTGAACATACTGTGCTTCGCTTTTCTCTTTCTCCAAATTGTTGCTGTGCACCTGTGACTTGAGATGGCGCATAAAACTGGTTAAAGACATGCGTACATCGCAGAGCGTGCAACGACATTGCTGTGGCACTGTCTCTGGCAGCATCTCGCACCAATCGTTGGGATTCACAGTCTCTATATTCGCGGCATTGTCGGCGGCAGAATCCGCTGGTGCGTCAGCAACTGCCGCAGATTCCTCCGCATGCTTCTTTGCACTGTTCCTGGACTCCTCGGACGGCACATCGTCTTGGCTAGCACTGCGTTTGCGCTTACTCGACGGCTTATGCTGCGCCTTAAGGGCTTCGCAATGTCCCTTGCTGCTCTCGTGACGCTTGCGCAGGTAAACAAACTCAACATTCATGCGTAAGTTGCAACACTTGCAGAGCCCAATGGTGCCCGTTGACTGAGTGCGTTCCAGCCATGAGTGCCACTTTAGCCAACGTTCCCAGTTGAAATTGTTTAGCGCCTCCTCTTCGTTGATGCGTCTTTGTTTCATGGCAACCACATAGTTATTGCTGCCAAACTCGTGCTTCACCGCATTGTCGCTATGAGGAACAAAAACAAAGAACTTGATAAACATGATTGATTATACAGAGGATTCACGATTCACTCACGATTCGCTTGATTGCTTCTCGCTCTTCTTGAATGCTAGGTAGTTGTTCTCACGCTCCTGGTGGTACAGAGACAAGTTGTGTTGTTGCAAGTATTTGGACTTTTTGTTTACATTGATCGACACATTGCAATAGAGACAAAAGGCAAAGTCTCCATCGGATTGCTCGTGCAGCAGCCACGGCCAGCGTTTCATCCAGACTTGCCAACGTCCGCCGTGATTGGCGCGACGCGACCCGGCGTTTCTTCCCTCGTCCCCATCATCCAGACTGTCCTCCTCCTCGTCGGCATCGTCATCATCGTGTGCTTCTCGGTTTGAGTCAATGCGCTGCAGCAGACCCATGGGATCGGGTCCACTATAGGAGCCAACACTCTCTACATCGCTAATAGCCTCTGCCTTGGCGGACATGTGCTCCTCGTGCAACGGGTCCTGGTTGTCCACCTCCACCGAGTTGTTAACGAGCGTCATTTTCAGTTCGTTAACAAATGGCACGCTCTCCACTTCGACATCCAATTCCACATCGTCGTCTAGCTGTATTATTGGCAAATCTGTTGTCACTGCTCCCTCGACATCCATTATCTTTAAATCGTACTCGACCGCCTCTGTCCCATTCGACGTGGAATTCGAAGACGCCATTTTGTTGCCATGCCCGGCATCAGTCGTTTTTACATTGCCATTTTCACTCGATTGTCGGGTATCCGTGTCCATTCTGAGTGGAACACCTTTCAACCGGAACTTTTGAGACGCACAACTAATACCAAGTTTACTGCGCAATTCAAAAATTCAACAAATTCGCTTACTAATTAAAATGAGAATTTGCAAAAACTCGCGAGTTGCAACAGGAGATTAATACTTGCCTGCCTCAATGGCTGTTATCGATGAAAACTAACTTTGCTGCAGCGAGTATCTTATCGCAGTATCGATAAGTAAAAGTATCGAATACATTGTGAATTAGGGTGACCATATGAAAGTGCATATTGCAAGACACACAAACTATAATTATTGCTTAACCATTTATATGTTAACGTATATTTTAGCAAAACAGACTTGCACTGCCAAACCAATAACAAATAACAAATAAATCAAATAGATTTTATTGATAAAACATCGATATGTGTTCAACAAATTTGGCAAAACGGTCACACTGCTGCAGCCAGTGTTAATTTTATTGTTGTGATTGGATTTGTTGTTTTGGAATTTGCAAAGTCTTGTAAAAATGACGATATACAATCTATATATATTTGACAAGCTGGGCACGCTGATGCACTATGCCGAGTGGAATCGCACAAAAAAATCGGGCATTACTCGCGAGGAGGTTAGTAACGACATGTCAGCAAACAGTGAAAAAAAAAACTACTTTAATTTGTATTATTTATACTTGAAAGGAAGCCAAGCTGACGTACGGAATGCTTTTCTCAATCAAGTCATTTGTCAGCAAGATATCTCCACACGATCCGCGTGAAGGATTCCTCTTCTACAAAACAAACCGCTATGCACTGCATTATCTGGAAACGCCCTCGGGGCTAAAGTGAGTTGTGATTTATTCACAACAAATTACATACTGATTTCTTTTATTATTTGTAGATTTGTGCTCAACACTGACACATCGGCCATCAATGTTAAGGAGCTGCTGCAACAGCTTTACGCCAAGATCTGGGTGGAGTACGTGGTGCGTGATCCACTTTGGATGCCCGGCACAGTGGTCACCTCAGAGCTATTCCAGAGCAAACTCGATGAGTTTGTCAGGCAATCGTCAATCTTTGGCATTCGAAATATTTAATCATAGTCCCCTAGCACATAGTTAATACATCTTGTACATACTTATAAAACTCGCAAATTATGTGTCATAAGCGTCACAATCACCATCAAATTGCAGTTGTCTCCACATCATATTGTAGTTGTCCAAAAGCTGTGATTATCATAGTGACTTAAAGACCTGTGTCTGTGCATGTGGACCATAACAACAACGGAAATGCCAAAATGTCGCATGACAACGTCATTTGAAGACTTGCGCAAGGGCAAAGTAGACGGTAGACTCCCGACTAGAGATGGGCGCACGCCTGGAGTTGCACGCGCTCAGACTCGTGACTAAAAACCTGATTTCGTGCCGAGCTTAACTTGTAAGCACGAAATGCTGCAAAGTTCTAGTACATCAAATAAGTTATTGTCGAGATGAGTCAAGTATATTACACATATACACAGGATTAGGAGTCAGTCTGCTCTTCTAATATTGGAAACGTACATACATGGTTTGTCTGGTCTGGTTTCCGAAAATGTGTTATTTCTAGCTGTCTCAGTTACTGAGTCATACACACGCATCTGAAGTGTACACTCGCTTTTGGAACCACTGTTTTCCAATTTGTGTCAAACAGACTCGATCAGTAAACCGACTTTTAGCTATTCTGTTCAAAGCCAATCAATGATTTCGATTATTATACCCTCTGAGGGTATATTGGGTTTGTGAAAAGTATGTAACAGGCAGACGGAGGCGTGGCAGACCCTATAAAGTATATATATTCTTGACCAGCATCACAAGCCGAGTCGATATAGCCATGTCCGTCTGTCCGTATGAACAAACAGATCTCCGAGATGGTAAGAGCTACAATATCCGCTTTAGTCAGTATCGACCACATATTTAGTCAGTCAGTACAAGAATAAGCAACAAATTTTAGCAAGCAGGGTACTAGATGCAAAATAAAGATAATGCCATCAACATTTTTGGGATGCCTCGCCTCCTTAGCCCACCAAAAGCATAGTTGCGTTGTAACTGTGCATGGCGCTGGCTCACTAATTTCTTAACCTAAAGTTTTGCAACTTAGCGTATACTTGGAGATAAATAATATCAAACGATTGTGAAAATTTCATCAAAATCGGACTATAATTAAAAAGTTGGTCATACAACGAAAATCGTAACTTTCAAGCAAGGCTAGCGAGATAGACATACGAATATGTGTGAATATTAAGTTCTTGCAGCACTTACTCCAATTTGAACTCATATAATTGGAAACGAAGCTCAGAGGGTATTACACGGTCGGCATGCCTGACTGACATTTTCTTTCTTGTTTTTTTTTTAAAAGCTGGCACTCGTTTGCCCACTTGCCCTCCATGTTCACAATTAGGACTGTTCTTAATGGAATAAGCACACCCGGCAGACAGCATATTCACTAAAATTTTACAATACTGGACAATAAACGGGAAATTTGACATAAATACGTATTTCGTCTGATGCATTGACAAATGTTTTAATATACATTTTCCTTTAAAATTAATAACCCACTCTTTCCTATTTATACGAATAGGCATGTTTTTTTTTTTTCAAAATTTTATAAATTAAGACATCAGAAGAAATTAATTTTAGTTTATTAAAAATATGGTCACAACCTGACTTTAAACCCGCTAATCGTTTCGCACTCAGCCGCAAAATACACAGATTCTTGTGTGATTTTATGTGTATGAAAACTCCTTTTATTATATAGTTGTCTGATTCCACTGAAAATTGGTCAGAATACATATAAAGGTGAAATGCACATGCATCGTATGCTCAAATATCTTAAAAGGAAAAAAGTTTTTTACTCCACAAACTTTTTTAGACCTGCTGTTCAACAACCCAATAACTACATCGTATAAAAATAAAATTATTTAATAATCTTACATTAATTTTCCAACTGCATTTAGTATGAAACCGTTGAAGCCCGCCAAAACTCTTTTATTAGAAAAGTTCACTAAAATTGCGAATTGGAGGCACGCGCCCATCTCTAGCGGTGGACAACTGTGTATTCACTTTGATGTGCAATTACATGATTTTCATTGTGCATGTACTTAGCGGTTTTTTAGCGTGAAATTCGTCAACGTTGGCATATGTGTACATACATGCATACATATATTTGTATGTTTGTATGGAGCAGGCATGATAAAGTTGTTGTTGCTGCTAGCTTACAATATTTAATCGGAGCGAGTCTCGCCCCCATCGCCAGTTACTTTAATGCTAGCACAATTCGCATCAAGGGTTTTGCGCAACTGCAGCTTACAACTATGGAAAATGATTTGCAAAATGCCACAAACTGCGGCATAGAAGAGATCCCTACAGTGTGTGTGTGAGAGAGAGAGAGAGTCGAAGAGAGAAGATGCCAGCTGCTGAGGAAGCGAGACAGCATTAACATACAACAGACCTAAACGATTTGAAAACCAGTTGGTGCTGTACCGTTACCAACAGTAGGGGAATACCAACACAAACACATGCCAACAAATTTATGCAAACTTACATACATACATATGCACATACATGCATACATATACATACATACATATGTATTTAAATGTTGTTTATTTTTTTTTTTTTTTTGGTTTGTTTTTTTATGCGATGTCTCACTTATTCAACAAAAATCAAGCAAGTCATCTGCAGTTTTTGGTCTAAATAAAATTTTTGTTTTCGTCGTTTTGTGGCTTGTGACAAATTTGAGACCCGGTTTCAAATATCTGTGTATTGCAAAAGTTGCAAAGACAATGAAAATCTAAGCAAACGACGGTCTCTTCTTCTTCTTCTTCGATTCGTAACGCATTTTCAAGGCATGCCCACCAAATATAGGGAAAAGCTACTTACAAATACATATACATACCTACATATGTCTAATATATACCATTTACGTATTTATATGTACTATATGTACCTATTCTACGTATAGGGCAGTATTACACTTTGAATTTATGTCGTGCAGATTGAAAATAATCACTAATTATGTGTATTGCTCTTTTTCTTTTATACCCTTTACCTTGAAATTCAGTGATCTTTAGCTTTATTAGAAAATGCAAACATATGT
This sequence comes from Drosophila tripunctata, assembly GCA_035047385.1. Lineage (NCBI taxonomy): Eukaryota > Metazoa > Arthropoda > Insecta > Diptera > Drosophilidae > Drosophila > Drosophila tripunctata. The sequence goes on along the minus strand of JAWNPS010000130.1, from coordinate 621,301 downwards.
ACAAATAGACGATTATTCTTGGTAAAGCAATGTCAGAGATCTCGCAGAGAGCCTTAAAATTTAACAGATCTATATATGTACCTATAGATCGCCTATACTTCAAGATGTTTATCACGCCATGTGAAATAACCGTTTCAAAAAACCTTAATTCTTGAACTATTTCAATATTGGAACTATAACTCTCATATGTAAAGGATGTATGGTATTAATTTCAATATCATGACCTGTAATAAGTTAGAATCGGACATTAATATTACATATTTGTTTATAAACAAACTGTAGAAATCAGTAGTTAATGTGTAAACTTTCTTGTTTTAAAAAAAAATATTTATTTCAGCCACTTGGATAGAAAAAATAATACTAAGCAATTATTAACCTTTAGTTTTAAGTTTTAATATGTAATTTAATTTTAAACAAGTTCCTAACAGAACAAACAAATATTCGAAATTGGTTTCCAGCTGTAAAAACTTTCTTGACTAACTGTATAGGTTTTTGTTTATTCCGCATGGATCAGATGTTGTTGGCAGCATCTTGGAAAAAGTGGCATATGCAAATTTCAAAACCCAACTCCCTTTCATCATCTGTATTCATAATTGCATGCATAGGAGCATTATGTACATATTTATAACACACATATGATAGATATTCCGATTTTGGGATATCAAAGACCGGTTAGAGTCGGTAACTTTTCCTTGTACGGCATTCAATTTAGTTGTTGTCCGTTCGAAGTTTGTTTTGCCTTTGTTTATCGATGACACGATCACGATTATCAGCTCTATAGATGCCAATTAGTTGTTGAGTCGGTTTTTTGGGGTCCCAATAGTTGGACACTCGCTCCATCTTGATGTTACGCTCTTGTGAATTTCATTTTGATCAAAACTTTCTGCATTCGGTTTCCCTACTTTGGTCTCTGGGCCTGCAAATGTTACGCAAATTACAAACAAGTCAATACATTTTTGTCAGTCCCTTGACAAGGTTATTAACAGTTAGTTGGTTGTGCCGCATCGAATTGGAAAATTATAATGAAAACATGTATGTACAAAAATGCTGCTATTTGTATACCCTAACACAGTACATATGTTATTACATATAAAATGACCCAGTTTTATTAATTTAATTAATTACTCTAGCTCGGTATTTAAAACTCATTACCTACTAAGCTTCATATCACGATCTACAGTTTTTATCTCCAGTCTAATAATGTGGCATTTTTCTACACCACAATCTTTATATTATACCGAAAGGGCATTGTGAATTGTTTGCATTGTGTTTGCCTGGGAATATACAATTTTGTAAGATAATTGAAAACTTTCATGAACAATTGTTATTCAGTTTTTCACTTTAGCTTCATTAATAGTGAAAGAAAAAATACACATTGTTTAACTTAGTTGTCAACTAAATCTAAATGACAGCTACGACACGATCTACACAGACAGTAACCCACGCGAAAGTTAGGCGAACCTTGGATGAACATTTATCATTATAACTAAATTTTCAATACTCGCTAGTGTGTTGGTCCACAGAAACTCAAATGATGTCAACTTTTTGTTGATTATGCAAACGCTTTGAAGTTCCATATGTGTATTTGCATAGTTGGGTCTAAATATAATAGGCCTACGATAGACAAATATAATGCTCGACTGGAAAATAACCTATAGTTTTTATATAGCTATTGCTTACGTTGAATATTCTTTAATTTTTTAAAAAGCAGAGCTATAAAACATTGTATGAGTATTTATACTTTTTAGAAAGCATACAGAAATTAACTAATAATAGGATAACTGATGTAACATTCTTGATTTACTGTATTTATATATTTTGTAATAGTTCAGAACTCTGAATGTACTGACAAAATTATGTCTTATGTATTACATAAGCAAGTATGTCAGATATATACATTGCTTAACTTATTCCTAAAATTATATCATTGAAAAGATATGCCCCTATGCTTCTTTAGTATAGGTCAAAACACGCTTATTTAGAACAAACACCCACGAATCACGATCACAAATGCCACGTGTATTCCAACGCAAAAATCCCATTTCATTTATCAAATTTATTGTTTTGTTAAATCAGAACTCGTTTATAAGTACTTCGTATATAGTATGGGTTTATATACTTTTATTTGCAAATCTTCTTAACTGGAAATAGATTCAGGAATAGGATCTTTCTCCATTGTGCGATCGACCTGCAAAACATTAAGTTCTTTACTGGGAACTACATAATGATTTTATATTATTTTTAACCTAACAAACATATAGTATTTTGTGATGTTTATTTATTTATAACTATAGCAATTTCAATGACATAACATAATAAATTAATAACGAAATGTTTAATGAATAGAATTGTTTGAGCTAAGACTGAAACTCGTTCCAGAACATATTATATCAAATGAAATAAGTTTGAAATGCCAAAGGTAATACACCAAATTATTATTTGTGACCCAAAATAGCTGTGGCCTACAATTAAAAGTTATACTGCGTATCTTTTGGGTTAACTGGGTTGTCACTAACGAGGAGGTTCAGTGAACTGAAATATAATGAGACCAATATTGATATTAGCACTGCATATGACCCTAAAGGCCGTAACTTGCTGGTTACTAAAATTAATTAGCGCTACGGGACTATCCGTAGATCTCACTGATTACAAGTTGTTAAACAATAACAAGCAGGAAAGTCTAAAGCCGAGCTAGCACGCCTATTAAAGACTCTGTGCTGAATGTGGGGCAATCTCAATGATATTAATTTCGCAGTATGAAATATTTTTAAAACAAAAATGTGTTTGGTAAGTGATTTAATTGTCCGATTTAGACAGAATTCGGTCAGCATTTTCAAAAAATGTGAATGCTATATTATTAGATATATATAAAAAAAATATACATTTTGAATACTTTTTACAGCATAGTCAGGAGGTGTCATACTAAGATCAAGCTGTTAAGGAAGACACACCGTCGGACCTACATCATACATTGCCAATATGTAGTCCACTACATAAGTATTTTTTTAATAAGCTTAATAGACCATTGTACTTTTTATGTAAGTACCTGGTTAATAAGTGTGCATAAAAATTAACGAGGCATGAGACTGTCTGACGAATCGTGCTTCTTGTGTGACGAGTCGGAGCCGACTGATTCGAGGAGCTTCAGCCCAAATGGGTTTTTCAATAATGGTGCAGCAGGAATTCCCCCTTTTAGGCGTACGTGAGGCAGACGCAGAACCTTTTCAAGGTTTTTGTTTCTGGCCTACGTGCAGTTGTCACGTAAGCAAAGTTTGTTGGCAAAACTGAGCTTGGCTTGGCAAATCAATTAGGGAGCCATTAACTACCGCTGCTCCTTGCATCTGTTCTTCTGCTGTTTTGGCAGACTGTACGCACAGACTGAGCTCACTGGGAGGTGAAGTTGAACTTTGAGTCGAAGTTGGAGTTGATGGCGATCGCATCATGCTGCTTTGGTCACGTAGCCAATAGATTAACAAAGTCAATAAACTAGATTGTCCAGTTGGAAGTTAACCTGGAAGTTGGGGCAGACAATACAGTTCGGCTGTTGCACTCAAAATGCGTTCAAAGTCAGCTTATAAATAGTCTGACGCATTCAATCATTTGCATTTTCCTCAATTTACAATTTAATCAAAGCGTGAAGCGAACAACTGCGACACAAATACAAGCCCAACTTTATTTGTAGGTAAGTCGTTTCAAAACATATACTATACGTATTGTCGTAGGGGTCAGTGGGTGTCTCAGTTAAACTCTCAACAGTTTACATTCGTCAGAGGCACACACAGAGATACAGTTTCTAAGTTATTGTAAAAATATTACGTATACGTATGTGAGTAGGTCTGATATGTATCTAATATCAATGTCGGCCGGCCATGGAAACTTTTTATAAACAATTCTATTACAATGGAAAATTTTCTATAAGTAGGCATGCCCACGATTTAATTTATATAATTTGTATAATTTTTCCGCTAACTAGTAATTAAAAAATAAATTCAGACTTGCTATCGTTTCCTGGGAGACAATCTATTAAATGATTTGAAGCACTAAAAGCTTACTCGTTTTTTCCTCTCAATACACTTATTTTTATCACAAATATAAAACTTCTTTGTAATTTTGATTCCCATAGAAATGGATTGCAACTTTTATTATTTATATAATTTTCTCGAAGCCCGAAATTATATAGTAAAAATTACTGTGCTTTAAAAGTATGTGGAACTTTCAGCTCCCAAACTTTATAATTAGGTTTTCTGACAAATAAAAGATGTTTCAAACTGTTTCGTGCTAAACTGTTAGTCAGCTTTTGTAAAACAAATATATTTAACTTTTAAAATTTAAACAGCTAAATATTTTTTGGAAATATAAAGAGAATGTCAAATTTTAGAAAGTTTCGTTTCTCAGAAACCTCTGCCCAAATTTTCAGCTTTTGCTTTCTATTTATGATTGCCAAAATAATACATATATTTCGATAGGTTTTGTAAATTATTTATTGTACATTTTTATTTGTATTTTTGTTTCATTACAATTCACAATCTTATTTAATGTCAAGTTTGTTGTTTATTTTAAAAAAATTTTAAAATGTAAATTGTTTCTTAAATTATTTCGTAGCAAGCTAAATACCTAAACCTAAAAAATGGATTATAATAGATATCGAAATGGATGTGGAAAGGTGTATTGGTATATAGTATGTGTGTGAGTGAGTGGGTGTGAGAGTTTGTGTATGTGTGTGTGTGCGGGTTTTATAGTTCCTGTTCTGATGTGCAGATAAGAATAGTTTGGTTTTTTGTTTTTCAAAAATATATGATTGTAAGAATAATAACATTTATGCAATTATAATAAAGATATATAAAATAATTGACCATGACCCGCCCCACGCCCAAGACGCTACAGATGCGGATGATTAGCAACACACAACTATATATATATATATATATCGATATAAATATATATATAGTGTATAAGTATATATAGAACAGCCAGACGTGGCCTGCTCCTTGTATGACAAGACCACGCATTTTAAATAAGATGAGTTAAGTGTTAGAAATTAGAAAGAAAAAACATCAAACATAATAGTTATACATGTTGTTCTTGAACATTTGAGAGTTCCACACTTAGATATAGAAGCGAATCGCTAACCGAATTGTAAACCCCAATTTAGATAGCCAACTTCTTTTTTTTCTGTCTCTCACTTTCGTTTTCATTCTCATCCAACTTGGCGCTCTCGGTGCTGCTAGATTCGGCATCGTATTCCAATTCAGGATCGGGAACCTCCGAATAATGCAAATGTCCCACACTCTGTGTGGGTTTGTTGCTAAGGGTGTCCTCTAACGTTGTGGCTGAACCTGCCGTCAGGGACTCGTGTGTTCCATCGCCGTACTTCTCGAGAGTGCGACGTACCAGCTCCTTGGATGGCTGCTTCATGTCCCAGGCCCAGCCGATTTTCTGGAATGTATCGAGCACCATGGTGGTGAAGTTGACCTTGTAGTTGCCCAGCTCAGCTGCTTTGTAGTCCCAGGGGAAGACATGATGATAGTTGTGCCAGCCCTCGCCCATGGCCATGATCGAGACATAGATATTCTCACTGGGCATGATACGCCTATTAACAAATGAAAAGATGGAATCGAAGTGGGGGAGTTGAGTTGAAGCTACAATACCTTTCTATGAGTAGAAGCACTTACTTATCGTAGGGCCTGGAGCCCCACAGATGGGCGGCACTGTTCACCGACCAGGTGAAGTTCAGACTGAAGACGTAACGGAAGAGGCACTGTTGCACAAAGGCGTGGTACCAGGACTCTCCCCAAAAGTAGACGGGTATCATGGTGGGTAGAATGAAGCACAGCATTATCTTAAGGATAACAAAATACTTTTGATGGAATTGCACCACTGGATCGGCCATGATGTCGCTCATATCGATCTGTCTGCCACGTCGCAGCACGTCCGGATGCTTGAGCATCATTAGCCAGCCGACATGGGAGAAGAAGAAGCCGCGATTTGCATTGTGAGGATCTGCATCGGTTTCCGAATACTTGTGATGCACTCGATGATCTCGCACCCAATCGTACAAAGTGTTCTGCAAACAAACCAAAATTTGATTAATTACCAATAATTGTCAACACAGTTGGGCCATAGATTATTCAAGTTTATGACGGATTGACGCCTCGCCCAATCATTAACAAAAAAGATAAATGTATCTGTCAGGTCTATTGTGGAGCCGCTGTAATTGACATTGCGACTTTTTTGTTCGCCATCTACAGTTCGTGGCTCAAGTCGGGCAGCAGCAGTAAAGCGGCATAAAGGCATTAAGTTGTTGTACTTAATGATGCAATTAATGTTAATTTCATGACAGCAAATTTATTTTACGGCTCGACACAGAAATAAACGTGAAACAAACGGCAAGCAAAACTAACACATACTCTGTGTTCACTAAAAAACCGGAAAGACGGTTGAGAGTTGGGACTGCTAAAGTCAAGTCTTTGTACAAGTTTGGTATACCCTGCTTGTGCCTAAAATGTTTGCAGGGTAACAAAAACGAAACCCTTGCCGCAGGTGACAAACAAACGTAATAGGAGATATAAATTAAATGAGTTACCTGTATAGAAACTGTAAAGAAAAATATTGCAAGGTAAAAAATTATGTCAAAATGTTTTTAACATTTTTCAGTGAGTTTATATAGAGCAAAAATATATATCTTAATTTAAAATTTGAAGAAAAATATGAAAAAGCTAATCAACTGTTAATAATAACAAAACAGATATGCTGAAAACTAAAATAATTTGTGGAACAATGTATAGTAGAAAATAGTAAATTTTCATGGAATTTTTAAACTTTGCTTTTTGAAGAAAAATATATTTTACAGGTTTCAAAAAATAATGCATAAGAATAGAACTGTGAGATTATCTTTGCTTATAGTTTTGGCAAATTTTAAAATGATTTTAAAAAAATTTTATAGATTTGAAAGCTATGAAATAAATATATAATAGTTTTTAACATTAATTCTTAAATAATTTCTGATTTTTTTGCGTTAAAAATTTGAAATCACTTGGGACGAAAGATAGGGCGATATGCTTACCTGACCAGCCACTGAAAAGCTGAGAATCAGAAGACTACGTAGAATAGGATTGGCCTTATAGCTGCGATGTGTCCAAAAACGATGCGCGCCCGCTGTGACTCCAAAGCCTGCCACGCCTCCCATAAAAAAGGCTAAAATTGATAGACAGAAAAAAGTAATATTAAATTAGACAAACATTTAAACTTATAGAAAAAACCCCAACAATGTGGTGCTAATTTAAGCTGACAAAATTTTATTTTGATAGAGGTAATACTACCAAATTACATTTAGCGGAAATAGAGCCATTTGTGTGATAGTGTTAATTTGTTGGTCAAACGAACGTACAATGAGGAAAGAGGTGGAAGACCCTGTGTGCCTCGGACAAGGTTAAGATTGAAAATGCTCGATTTGAGGTATGAGAAACGGATGTATGTACCTAGCCGATGTATCTATGATATGCAGCTAATTGCAGACAATTTCTACTTGCACGTTTTAAAGTGTCAGTAAAGATCGTGATGATCGTAGTGGGGGAACACGTGATAGAGACTGAGATTGGAATGTGTTAGTATTATTTAAATTTTTATCGTTACTGCGGGGCAGTCAAAATAATAGAGAAAAACTGTCATTGGCGTTTGCAGTGGTTATTCCCCGATTGTGAACGGGTTTGTTTAATAATTAATAAATTCATTTAGTAATTTGTTTACTTCTCAACGTGTGAGTTACAATAACATTTTAGTAGTGTATGTTATGACTGACACCCACTAGCCGCAAAGTGACAACTTCAATTATCATCAAGGAAAAATACATTTGCAAATTGTGAAGACTGTTATTGAGTACTTTTCCGCAACTACATCGACTAATTACAGTGACAAAACTCAGACAGTGACAATTGCTTTGGGAGAAACAACAATGAAACCCAACAATAATATACTTGCAACAATGGGCAGGTTGAAAACGAATAGACAAATATGTAGTTAGTCGTACTGGTAATCGTATTCGAATAGTTTTTGATATTCGTTTCACAATCTAACTGATGAAAAATTAACGATTTCTTGGGCTCCCCTCCCCGTTTCCTGCTGCGATCCCAGTCGCAAAGGTGTTACACACACCGGCAGTCCGGTTGAATGAAAGATTAACCTTCAAAAGTGTGTTGCGACAAAGCCACACCACACCAAACCAGTTTCAAGCCAACTAGCCAGAAATGGTCAAAAAGTAAAAAGCTTTAAATTGATTGCCATACTGGTACTCAACCAAAAAACCTTTTCTATCTTAACATTTAGCTATCAAATCATTCAGTATATGTTGTACTATATAACATCGATTTATCCATAAAAATAACACAAAATATTTTAATTAAAACCAATATAGTAGAATGCGGTAAATTGTATTGTCTTTCACGCGTAACCCTGGCGACAACCCTTTGGATTAATCCAAGCCGTCGGGGTTAAGTATGCACCAATGCAGCGACAGCACAAAATACATCTAGTAATTATATTATGTGCGAACGATTGCAGTTCCTGAAAACGGTATTTAAAAGTCAAATGAAATGCGTATATTGCATGATGTGAGAGTTCCCGGGTCCATTTTCACGTGGGTTCACTGTTCGACTCAAGGTAATGGCCACGGCTAATGGTATTCCAAACGAATGCGTGTAATGTGTACAATGGTATAATGCTGAACTCTATATACCATATATGCATGTAGTACTACCCACACTAATTAGTAACCATGAAAACACTCGGATTGCAAAATCATTGTTTTTTGTTTATAATAATCTACTATTATTACCATATTACTACCTACTCTCTTATCAGTTTCTTAGATCTTTGTGGATCTACAGGCTATTATGATACATATCCTCCCTGGAAAACATCATATTATTAAAATGTGACTAGTGAAGCGAACTCATTTTGCATAACATTGACGCCCTAGAATTTTAATTCATGTCATTACACTTGTTTTAGCGTGTTAAACACGACAAAAAAGCTAAAACCAAAAACCAACAGTCCAACTTAGTTCAGCTTCAGCGACTCGAACATACACTCTATCTCAGTAGCCGATGAATCGCTCTTATAACTGATTTAAGGGTATGCGAAATGTGAAATAAACTAAATACGATCACGATTGCTCATTGAGTAAACGCTGCACGTCAGACTGCAATTTGCCAAAATATTTACGAGCGCAACGCCGACCAAAAAAGGGACTTACAATGTCTAGACGTGTAGTCGTAGTTATTATCCCAGGGTCCACCAAGTACATACATACGTGTAAGTAATAAATAAAGAAAATTACAATACTTGACTTGAGGCAGCTCGAAGCAGACAGCGTTCTGGAAATTTCAATGAGGCACCAAAGAAGTTAAGGAAACGAAATCTGAAAATGGTCCAATGTGGGGCTAAAAATCTCAATGTCAGACCAACTCGATGTCGCTGAAGCTGTCGTCATCGTCTGCTCTGTGTTTAATTTTTGGTTTTTTTTTCGCATGTGGAGGAATAGTCATAAATCGTGCGTATTGAACCCCTCGCCTATCTCAGCGGAAAACAATTCGGTGAAGCCCAACTCGAACTTTGAGCTCGACTCGATGTTGGTAATGTTTTTGTACCTTTTGGGCACTGAGTGTTATTTGAATTTGCTGTGGAACCTTGAACAAGTTCAGAATTTTTTTCTAGCTTATACACAAATATGTTCCAGTCATGGGTTTACAAGCAGCCTTGACAAAAATATAGTATGTGTAGCACCAAATAATATTTTGTTTAAACTTTAAGAGTACTCGTTTCGTACTCGTGCGGTCTGTAAGCCCCAAATTAAATATGTGTCAACTGATTTTTCAGTGTTCTTCTTTGTTCGTTTCGTTTTCATAGTCAAAATTTTATGCTGAAATTGCAATGCCACCAAAAATTTTGTGAAAATACAAGTACAATACAACAACAATAGCGAAAAGCAACAAAACCCTATAAACCCGAAGCCATATGAAATTTCAACATGCTGAAGGCGAACTTAAAGTCAACAGTGAGATGTCGACGTCAGCGCCGACGGCAGCGTAGAAGAAGTTGACGCAGACCGTGATCAATGTAAAAGAAAAGCATGTTAAGTAGCAATTAATTAAGTTCAATAATATAATATAGGGTATATGGTATAGTATTTCCATCGAAATGTAACTGTGTAACTGTGAATTGTAAGCAAAATTATGAAATACTTGAGATGCCACTGAGAAATAAGGTTAGCGCACAGCACAGCGTGTAAAATGTTTTCATCTGTTGCTTATTTATTTTTTCTTTACATGCGACCGCATTAAATTGCAAATAATGACCAAAGAGATGGAGAGAGACACACAGAGAGAGTGAGCGAAGCGGATGCGCAACTAAGAGCACAGCTTTGACAGATGGAAGTTGTGAAATTTGGCGATGGCAGATGGTAGATGGCAGATGGGGGAAGGCAGACGAGAGGTGCATGATAAAAGAGCCACATTGTAATACTGTACAACAAAACAGAAATCATCGGCGATTTCCGAATTTCGGATGCTGATTATTGATGTAACTAGATGGTGGTAGAAGAGTGGTATGGTGGTACAGTGGTTAGGGGCGTGGGGCATGCGGTGGGCGACGCTTTTCGACACCTTTCTCAAAAACGAAACGATTATGTAAGATGCTTAAGGTTTTGTTTTTGCTTACCCCAGACTACTGTTGGCAGCCTCAGCTGATTCAGCGGATAGGTGACCAAGCAGATGAAGGCAACGATGTGGAGCAGTGATATCTGAATGACTTTGTCCCATTTGAGTGGTGCGTTGAACTGCCAGCCAAGGATATTGTCGCCCTTAAAGTTTTTCGTGTATTTCTCCATATCGATTTGGTCCTTGGGCACATGATTGATCATATGTTGGGGTATGTTCCTTTGAGCCGCTGATGATTCCATTTTCTGTGCTGCCGTCGGCGAATGTGGCTTGGCACGTGGCAGTGATTCTGGTGATGAATCCTCGCCACGTCGCGCCTGATTGACTTCGTTGCTGATTTTGGCACGACGAGTCATCAGTGGTGGACTGCCGTCCGCTGTGCTGGGCATTGGAGTTGTGCTGCACACACGCTCCGACGTTGAGAGGTGACCCATTTAATATCGGAAATTGTATGCTTTGGTTTCGGGGCTACGAATTCGTGTTCGTTTACGACTACGGTTACGGTTATGGTTACGGTCTCAGTTTCAATTTCGGTTTCACTTCACATACAAAACTTAAAAACTTTGCTGCTGGCGGAAACGAAGAGTTTCGTAATTGCCACTCCAAATCCCCGAACTTTCTTCACAGATTTACAACACAAAACAAATTTAATTGCAGCTGGAAGTACTTTACAGTTGGGCTTTGTCACCTATTTCGCTTTTCTTTATCTTTATCTTTTATCGTTAATTTTCTTTTACTTTTTCTTTTCTTTTCTTTTTTTTTTTGTTGGCTTTGGTTTGGCTTTTGCCGCTCCGAAACTCCGCGCACTCAACACACTTGTCTTGGACGCGGCCCTTTCGGCTCTGATGTCTGTGATCTGCGATCTGTAGTCGGTTTGGTCTTGGCACCAAGACCGGAGTTTATTATTTTCGCTTATTGTTTTCTATTTGAGTATGTGTGGGGGGGACTTATTATTTGTCGAGGTGGAGTGATATGTTTTTTCGTCTTTTAGCGCTGCAACTATCTAACGTACTCGACGCGCCGCCGTTCCGTAGACAAATGATCGTAGACAAATGATTTTAGCCAAAAGTAAAAATTCATACCCTATGCCGGCGTCAGCGTTGGCGTTTGCGTTGCAGTCAGCGTCGCTGCTGCTGCTGGGCTGACACAACAAAAACAAAATGAAGCAAAACAAAATAAAAAGCAACAGCAACAGCAAAAGCAAAAACAAAAGACTAACTGACTAACTGACTGACTGACTGAGTGATCGACCGACTGACTTAATGCTAGTGTTGTTGTAGCTTTTGCTTTTGCTTTATGCGCTGTATGCGCGGTGCGCACTGTGGACTCAGAAAGGTAAAGCAAAGACAGAAACTCACAACTTAAGGCCAAGATTATGCCACCACTGACACACGCACAGCCGAATAGACGGTTGGGTGGCACCTGTAACAGCGACGAGAGCTTCGTTTATGACTTCGGCAGCGCAAGTCGTGACATCTTCGGCTTCGGCTTCTGCTTTAGCTTCGGTTTCGCAGCATCAGAGGCCACATTAGCGGTGCTTTTATTTCTTCAAGCTGCGCCGGCGTCGCTGCTCGTGGTAGTACCTTGCTGCTGCTTTTACTCGCTGTTGTTGCTGTAAAGCAGCGACGAAGACAATCGACAAGAAGTCTGCTGCCTTGCTGCTGGCTTCAACGATTACTCATCTTCATTGTTATCGATTTCTTTTCGCTCGTTCTAGAAGCTCACGTGAGATCGCGATTGAGACCGCTTACCAAAGTCGGCGACAGAGATAACTTTTTACTTAAAAAGATCTGTTAATTTGCATTTTTGAAATCTCGAATGCCGTTGTTGCCAACTGCTTGGGCAGACGTATAGAACGTAACTATGTTGGTATTACAATATAAACAAATTAGTATAAATCATTAATGGGCGTCTGGGACCCAAAGTCGAATAGCTTTAGTCGCAAAGTCTCAAATAGAGATACCCTGATATCGCGCTATAGATGTAAAAAGCAAATTTAAATTATAAATTATCAAATCCTAAACCCATATCAAATCTACTAACTCTAGCTATTATACATAGTTACTCAGAGTTAAAATGATCCATATGAAATTTAAAAAATAAAAAATAATTATGCTTGTATTTGCATTCAACTATCTAGTGTTGTTGTTAGCGATTTTAAGATATTTGTACAATTCCATTTGGCCCTATTTCAAAAGGCTTTGGTTATAAATAGAATGTCACAGTGCTGTCAATATTATTTATTTATTGCAATATAAATAATACACAAGTTATTTAAAAATGTAGGTTTTATGGTAATATGTTTTGACTTTTTTTATTTTTTCGTAAAGATTAGGCCGATTTCTTTTTGTTGGCTCCGATGAAAAAGAGTGCAAAACTTTTGGCCATTTCATAAGGGAGCCGACAACGACTAATTCTGCCAATGATTTTATTTGCATAATAGATTTTACATGCATACAGCAAATACATACAAGCATATGTATGTATTTCTCAATCAATCTCTCCAATAAAATCTCAAAATACCTAAATATAGTCAAAGGTACGGATGGATGTTCGAACATTCATATGTTTTGTATTTAAAATTGGGCTCCCCTCTCAGTCGCAGTCGCTGTCGCTGTCGCAGTTCGCTTCGAATTGGGGCCTTCTTCGCTTTGGCTGTGTTTTTTTTGTTTTTATTTTTTGTTGACCAAAGTCAAAAACCGTTCGATGATCATGAAGTTCAACCAAAACAACAACAACAATAACAACAGCAGCAGCAGCAACAGCAACAAAAGTAATAACAACAAAGGCAACGACAACGACAACAATATTGCGTCTGCGTTGCTTTCTCTTTACGTAACGACAAAAGACAAAAACCAAACTTAATTAACAGGCAACAAAAAACAGCAAACTTAAATAAAAAGCGAGCACTAAAAGGAATCTACCGCCCCGGTTACGATCTTTCAAAACGTAACGTAAACGAAGCCCCAAAAATACTTATGCCACTGCTCTTCTCACAAAACAAACGATCTCCCAACCATTTTAAGCTCCCCAAGCAATTACCAGATATACGACAGTCTATTTGATTGTTTTTGTTGTTGTTTTGCTTATTTTGTAATCTTCGCACATTAGCAAATTGTGTGGAGCATCGGCTTGAAATTGTCAAAACCAAATTAAAACTAAAGTAGTTAAAAATGCTCATTTAATGTGAGTTCGGTATAGACAGTAGGAACTTCTTATGAATGATCGTGAACTATGCTGCACTGAACCAATATTCTGACTAAAATTTAAGCTTAAAACTCATTGAGTGTATTATAATCATTATTCTATTAAGACAAATACTTAATTTTTGTAGAAAATTCATATTAAATAGCTGTCCATCAGTATATGTACATGTGTCTATGGAGAAACAGCTCTAGCTATCAACTATTTGATTTATGAAAATCGAAGATTTATTTTAGCCCGTAACTCCAGCAATTTACTTTACCTTAAAAATATGCAGTAATCTATTAAGTTTGTCAGAAAATAACATATGCAATATAAAATAATTTAATTTTATTTTCTTCGTCTTGTAGCATATATTATGGTAAATAAACTCTTGATGTGCATCTACAACCGAGTCAACATAGCAATGCCCGTCTCAGTCACTATAAGAGCTACAAGCTATAAGAGCATCTGGATGCTGAAATTCTGATCGGAGATTAAGACGGTTTTGGCCTTTTTACAAAGTTATAGAAAAATAATCATATATTTTATATGTATATGTATCTACTTGGCAGAAGGAGGCAAATCAGACTATAAAGTATACATATTCTTGATAAGCATCAACAGGCCGAGTCTGTATAGCCATGGAGTCCTCTCAAAATATATATGTACTTGCTATATAATAAATATATATATCAAACAGTTGCCATAGAAACAGTCGGTCGAAAATAACTGCTTAGATTGAAAACTTATTTGTTTTTGAGATGGGATGCCTCCTGTTTTTTCTTGTGTTTAAGTAAATATATAATTCGGTAATAGGACTTGCTTTAGGATCCCAAATAAATTTCAAATAAAGTTGTAAATCAATAGATCGGGTAATTAAAGTCGTCGTATAAGACAGAAACTATGAAATTAAACAAACTTTAAATTACCGAATTACCGATGTTAGGCCTTGAAAATTTGGAGAGGGTGGTAATAAAACTTGAACAATTTACTTTATTTGCTTACGCTGTCCGCATGACAGACAATTTGCAGATTGTTGATTCATTGAGACTCACATGTTTGCCATTCGGTTTACATTCACACTCAACACTCAGAATCAGTCAAAAGGCGACTTGTGATTTATTGCACAGCTTCACTTAGCCAAGTTAACGCAGCGTCAGCGTATTTTATTATGCCCAAAACATTGAGAATTTCTGACCAAAACAAAGCTGAACAAAGCTGTTCACTATTATAAGACTCAATTCATAAGTCGGTAAGTACTCGACACCAAATACTAATTCTGAGAACTAATGATTTCCCGCTTTTAGTCCATGCCTACAATCAAATGTCATTCATTCATTTGCTCATTCAAAGGCCATTAGCTTGGCCAGATGTCTTTTTAAAAGCGCCATTTGTTGGTGGTTAAAATCTAAATCGAAAAGTTACTAGCTCAGTGCTGGAAATACTCCTCTTGGTCACAAAAGTTCCGAATGATCTGCATTAGCCATAGACATTACTTGTTAATATCAAACATTACACAATACCATACTTTATATGTTTTAGGCAGTCAACAATAAATTGCGTATCTGTGCAACCTTCAACTGTCGCTCGGCTGACTATTTCTATACACACATACTATATATGAAAACATAAGCCGAAAAAATACAAAACTTGAAAAGAAAAAACCTAAATTAACATAACAAAACGCAAAAGTAGGCATAACGCAAGTGCAATTTGCAACAAACTCTCAATGCTTTAGCGAGGCGTGAACACAACAAAAAATACTATCCACAATCAACTGTATATGTATATATAATATTTAGATATAGTTGTGTGTGTCTTTATTTATAGTTTGTTTGTGGCTGCCACAGCAATAACTTGATTTTTAACGACGTCGCAGCTTTTAACTGGCAAATTCATTAGTAATCACTTCACAGTCATTAGGATTTGGTACAAGTACAAGTGCCCATAAACACAATAAGTGTAAGATCTGAAATTATATAGCTACAAAGCATATAGCATGAAAGCAGGTTTTATAAAATATTATTCACAAATATTCTCAGCTGCCTTTAAATTTGGAGCATAAATTCTGAGGATACTACATGAACCTGAAGGATGAATGAATTTAAATGCTGAATGGAAAGGGAATTGAAGTCGGTAGATGAATTGGTAGCATTAAGCCAGAGAATAAACTCAATAAGTTGAAATGCAAAAATGGATTAAGGAGAATAAATTAATAGGATGTAGGATAAGCTCGCAGAATTCATTTCTCTAATTCAGAAATTAAATTGGTAATCTGATTCCGTTGAATGATTTTAACGAATTAACTAAAATTATAATATTGTAATCATTCGGAATTATTCAAATAAATATATTCTGAGAAAGAATTCCAATTTAATTTAAATTATAAATCCGGGGAATGACTTAGTAAAATAAATTGAAAGATAGGAAAGGAAATAAAAGTTATTTTTGGCACGTCAAATATCGAATACCCATGCAAAACCCTGTATGAATTAACATTACACGTTTTCATACTTTCATATAAAATATTAAGCCAATTGTTGTACTTGATGCTTATTGCGAAAGCTTCTATTCTAACTATTTTTAACCGATTAATCCTATTGGATCTATATAATCCGACTTCAGCATTTAGCTTGCTAACTGAGAGACTGGTACGCATAGAAACAGTCGCCCAAACAGACAGACAGACATGGCTGACTGAATCGCTGGTGATGCTGATCAAGAAGAATATATGTTCTTTATGGGGTCTGCCAAGCCTCCTTCAATGCGTTACAAACTTCGTGGCAAAGATATTATACCATCTGCAAGAGTATAATGAAAGAATTAACACTTTAAAATACAGGATTAAAACTTTTATACAGTTTATATGCATTCAAACATTCAAGATGAATTTCGAAGTATTCATTTGAACCCTACAATAAAATTTAATTTCGAGAATAAAAATGAATGAAAAATTAACCCAAAGGATCAATGCATTACTATAACAAATAACTTAAACATACAATTAGCAAAAAAAAACAAAGTCGTATATTTATTCTTAGCAAACAAACTTTATACATGGCAAGTGTTCAATGTCAATTAACTCTAATGCTTAAAAAGTTTATAGATAAACTGTAATAAATTTGACATAACTCTTTAAATTCTAAAATGATTTCCAGAAGCTAACCTTTGGTGTATGTACTTAGTACCATCTTACATATATTCGTGTTCTTTTTTTTGTTCAAACTTAAACATGTATTTATACTTTTATTGGGCAGCAAATGAGTTGTGGATCTTGAATTGACCACGCCCAGCTTGATTAGGCGTAACTCAAGCGCAAACTTTGCCGAAAAGTGTTTAATTAGTCAATATTTGAGACGGCAGCTGAGAAGGAGTACTTACCAGGTACAGAATATTGATTTATGCTACCTGCAGGTACCTTTTAGTCAATTCCAAAGTACTTTACCACTCATGTGAGTATATGAGTGCGTATGCGTACTCGTTCCTAGGCCAATGTGAATTAGGCTTCTGTGCGGTCCAAGTGCTCAAATATTGACGCATCAATCAAGTGCTGGGCAAACATTGCGTATTAGTGATAATTTATTGAGTGCGACTCATTTAATTTACTTAAAGTGCCTGCAACAAAGCAATGATTGGGCCAACCTGATTCAGTCTAACCTGATCCGATCTCAGACGATCTGAGATGTGTGGCAAACCTGATCCGAAGTTGTCTTGGGAAAGCCTTACTTAAAGTAAATCCATTGCCAAATCGTTTGGCATTTGTTTAGCTAGCTGTGCGAGAAACAAATTTGAAAACCTACGAGTAATTATGGTGATTTGTGAGCATGTTTAGGGCCAAGTTAGCGTGTGGGTTTAAGCCACATCATGTTCGCTGCATTGGGAAACCCGTCAGACTGCACCTTTGTTTGTCGGTCTTCAAAAACTTGAAGCGGCTTTCTGTGCTACACCAATAATTAGTGTTAACTGTTTGCCTCTTGGCCATAAGTGTTTTAAATTTTATTTCTAACTAATTTTAGCCATAGCAAAACACTCGTAAACTTCTTCTTCTTACATCCACTCTTCACATAAACTTTTCCCGATTCAGAAAATGATTAGCCGGCATTGCCGTCTGCTCCAGTTTCACCTGCTCCTCAATGCACTCCACAATGGGTCTCTTGGTCTCCACGGCGACAGTCAAACCATTTCGTACCGCCACCGAGGATACAGTCAGCAGATCCTTGGCCATATCGAGGGCGGCAAACACTCGAATCATGGTTGATCCAGTTCCCTTGGCATAATCACCAAACTCGCCACTTTGATAGTCATTGGGCAGCAGATAGTGGAATTGTGGCCAAAATGATTTCGTTATAAAGAATATGCTATTCGAATCCGTGGGCTTAAAGTCCTTATGAATCCCCCAAACAAAGTGCGACGAGTTTATCAAGTTTCCCACATTCAACACGATCAGATTGCGCAGCCAAAAGCCAACGAACATGGACACCCCAAAGTTCTCTCCGAAGTGCTGAAATGGTGTGTTCATGGGAAGCAGCACATTCAGCACAATATAGAGCAGCACATAGTAGCTAAAAAAGAGATGCAAGAGCGAAAAAAAGAGAGGAAAATATAAACATGAAGCATTCCATTTCTCCGTTTTATAGCATTACAGAGCGTATATTGTTTTCCACGTCTGTCTGTCCATATATTTCTATAAAAATTAGTCTTATAGTTTAAAAGTCATCTTTAATTTGGTACAAATGGGGTATTAAATGCTCAATTGTACCAAATTAAAGATGACATTCCCCAAATGCCAACCAAATCTTATGCAGATCGGACCACTATATCATATAAACAATCGGTCATTCATACAGGGCTTTACAATAATAAAATATACAAGTCAGTGATCAATTTAAATTACCGTTTTTGGAACATGACAATCTTATCGCTGTTCATGTCGGTCATATCCACATTCTTTAGCAACTCCTCTTGCTGGGGAGAATATTTCAGAAGGTTGCCATGCAGCTGGGCATACAGGAAGCTATGGTGGCTATAGTAGGGATCCTCTACCTGGTTAAACTTGGCATGATGTAATCGATGCGCCTGCACGCGACTGTAAATGGAGCCCTAAGCCAAAGCAAATAAATCGAAACAAATAAGACATTTAATTCCATAAACAAGCCATAATTAATTTACTTAAATGCAATGCGGAACGAAATGAGAATCGAAACACCACATTAAGCTGATTTCACAACCACTCAAATTCGTTTGGATGGCATTACTTGCTGTAGTTGGTTGATGTCTTGGATAAAAAGCTTAGTTGTATGAAATATAACACCGCTTGGGGTGGCGTTACTTGCTGAGGTTAGGTTGCTGTCTGTTAAAGCTTTTGACCAGCGGCGTCGCTGACTAGGGGCTGTAGGATAACTCACCTGTCCTGCCATCGTTTGGCAAAGCATGAGGAACAATCGTAATGGAGCTGTGGCTGTAAAGGTGCGATGTGCCCACAAACGATGAACTCCGACCGTTGCGCCCAAAATGCCCATTAGAGTGAGCAGGGTAGCTGTTATGGTGGGAAGTGCGAGTGAGATGTCAGAAGTCTGCACGAGTAGCTTAACCTATTGAACTCACTGAATAATAAGGTGGGCCACGAGGCGTTCGCGAATGCTGCGTAAATACCGTAGGTACCCAGTAGATAGACATGGATATAGAATAGCACCACGGGCCACATGGCATCCCGTTTCTTGAACTCGGCCTCAGAGAGCACATCCTTGGAGTCGCCTGCTACTTTTGTGACCATTTTCGAAATTGTTGCTATATCCTGAAAAGCCTCAAATCGCAATCGCAACCGTTACACGCGCCAGCTTAATCGCTACTAAAGTCGACAATTCGATTCGTTAAAGCATAGAACCCAAGGGTCCAAAAGTGACCCTCCTTAATTAGCATACGCATAAATTATCAGCAAATACGTAGAACACCTTAACACAATGGATTGGTCTACTTAGCGAGGTATGATCGTATATACACTGCCACTAATAAAAAACAAATCGAGCTTCAGGCTGATAAATACATTAGTTTAATGCCCTTTTGTGTAAGTAACAGTAGCAACAACAAAGGCGAACTTATATTATATTGGTGCAGGGTTGCTTGTGGATTAGGGTTGCTTTGTAGTTGTGTTGGATTAAATATAACTTAGCTCTAGGGTAAACACAGGCTTTGTATCGGCTAATACTTCAGATGACCGTCTCAATTCTGCATCTTGGCCAACTCAACAATATCCTCGCGCGGCAGATCACAATCCCCAAAACCCCAGACCTGATTCTTGTGTGCATACTCATCGCTGAGGAATCGCGAACCGTCTCCGCACTTGGCAGCACGACGCTTCACCATATCCGTAGAAACTGATTTACCTGTGTGCAAGCATCAAATAAAATAATTGGGGAGGATTACTTAAGGTTCCTTTAGCTTAGCTGTTTAGTATCTCAATTAACTTACGTCCACTGGCCAATCCCAGGCGTGCACAGAAATCAATGAAGGCGGTGGTCACATTCAAAGTATAATTACCAAACTCTCCCGTCTTGTAGTCCCAGGGGAACACATGATGATAGTTGTGCCAACCCTCCCCCATTGCCAAAAAGGATACCAAGGGCACCTCAACGGATGAAATGTTTCTGTAAGATCAAAAAAACAATTTTAGTAATCAATTTTTAAACTTAATATTATGTAAATATATACATATATACATATGTAAATATCCCAGGAGAATTTCGATATTTTATAGCTTATTTAAGAACATGGTCTGTATAAAGATACAGAAGATCAAGAAAGTAGTAAATAAATTTCCGATCTATTCAGTCTGTGCGAAACGAAAGGAAATTTGAGATATCTTAACCAGTTATACCAGTTTATGCATCCTGACCAACTTTGATTGAAATCGGACAGCTACATGGTGCAGCTTTCATGTGGTCGATACTTAAAAATCTTTTATTTTATAAATTCTAACTAACATTAACTAACCAGTAACCAGCTTGGAAACTACTATATATCACATTACCTCTATATAATCGATTTGGCAAAAAGCAATTTTAGTTGTAGTGATCTTTTGAGTACCAAACTCTCATATTGTGTGTGCAGTTTTACTTGGCTAGTACAACTCTGTCCATTTCTATTAGTTTAAAGTAATAACAAAACCTGAAAAGTTTCCACTTACTTATCGTAGGGTTTGTTGCCGTACATATGCGCCACACTGTTTACAAAGAATGCTACATTTAGTGTCCAGGTGAATCGCATATTGAAGTTAATCCAGAAGGACATCCAGAGATCCTCCTGCCAGAAATACCAGGGTACCAACACAGGCAATATGATCGAACAGAGAGCAAAGAGTGGTATATAGTATTTGCGCTGGAACATGACTACTGCATCCGCCTCCA